>JANQBM010000004.1:29300351-29344118 GCA_025594535.1 Erythroxylum domingense
ATAAGGAGTTTAATAATAATAATAAGAATAAATGTAATTAATAAATTTAATAAATTCAATAATAAAAAGAATGAAATTAATACAAATGATGAATATAATAATAATAATAATAATAATAATAATAATAAGATTTTAGAATAATAATTACAAAATTAATAATAATAAAGAAAAATTATATGCTTATTTTTGCTAATTCCTTATAATCAGTTTTAATCTATAAATTATTTTAAGAATTATTATTATTTTTCGTAATTTTATATTCGTTATTATCATTATAAATTATATTATAATTAATTATAATAACGTTATATTTCTTTAATTATTCTTATTATTATTAAATTATTTATTTATTAATGATATTAAATTATACCATTAAATTCCTGATTATTTTTAATTTTGTTCTTAATAAAAATAAGGACAAAAATATTTGATTATTTTTGTCATCATCCAAATAAAAAGAATTAAATACACAAACAAAATTTAATAGGGACCAAAATTGGGACGGATTTACCCTCAAAATAAGGACCGATTTGAGGATAGAAAAATGCAGAAATATTTCAATGAATTTAGCCACGGAAAAGTTGGTCCCAACATCGTTGTTATGATTTTAGGGACGGAAAAAATTCCACCAGAATTTGGTTGCAAATTTCGTCCGATATTTGGGACCAAAAAATTCCGTCCTTAATGTTCCGTTGCTAAATCCGTCCCAATGTGAAACTCTGTGAGAAACTGTCCGCCCAAAAAATAGCCGCAAACTAGTAACTAATTTGGGGACCGTTTTTTTTTGTTTGTATATTTGGTCCGGAATTAAGGATGGATTCTTTTGAAGCGTCAAACTTTGCAACCGATTTAGGGAAGAAAAATTTGGTCGGTGTAGATGGAGCGAACCTTGGGGACGGTTTTGTTTTTTCACCCATTTCGGTCGCAAATTCCATCCCTAATTAGGGACGGAATTTATATTTTTCCGGTCCCTATTTGATGTTTTTCTTGTAGTGTAATTTATTGGAGAAATATGTGAGAGAAAATAAATTAACACAAATTTCTTCATAAAAATATCTTTAACTTCAAATGCAAAATGAGATCAGCATCTAGTAAGGCTTATAGATTGTGTATTATAAATTTGTAATTGCTTTTAAACAAAATTTCAAAATTAGTTCGTACATATCCAACTAATGAATTAGTGTCTGAATGTGCTCTCAATTCAAATTCATTCCTAGTTAGTGAGATTTGCTATTAATACAGAATAAAACAATAACTCATACAATAGTTAGACGTGCATAGTCACAGAAAAACATTTCTCATGAACATAATAATTTTTGAAGTCGCATATATATTCAAACATATATTATAAGAAGCTTGTAATTGATGAACTTGTTTGCTCGTTTGCTTCCAGGTTACAGATATTGGATTTGAAATCCATGAGGTACCAGATTGTTAAGATCTTGTATTGGATTTCAGCAGAATCCTTCTACGATCAAAATCAACCGTGATCTTATTATGAAAAATTTTCAGTTCATTAGTTTCAAACATTTATCCAAGTTGTTGTCTTGTACTTCCAGTTCTTAACAGCTTAGATCTGGCACTTCTCCTAAATCTTTTACTACAAATTTGTTGCGCAAATGATCTTTCAACGTAAAAAGGATTATGATCAGATACTACTTGGATTTTACTTGAACAACTTTATACATATTTGTTCTCCATCCAACCCTACTATACTCCACTATAAATTACAGGGCACTTGTATCATTTGTTACAGTCTTCACCCTGCGAGTTCTTTTAATTATTTGTTAACTCGCATGGGTATAATGAATTCTTTCTCAGCATTTTGCGCTACTCTCTTATTGTTTATCTCAGTTTGTTCAGCCTATGAAGTTACATATGATAATAGAGCAATCGTTATTGATGGAGAACGAAAGATTATTATCTCTGGTGCAATTCACTATCCCCGTAGCACTCCTAAAGTAAGTCCTTACTCGCATTGCTATTTTTATCTTGTAAAGCTTTTTGGTGCTTGCTTCGTGAAGATTAATATGCGTTTTGATTCTTCGTAGATGTGGCCTTCCTTAATGAAAAAATCCAAAGAAGGTGGCCTTAATGCTATTGAGACTTACGTCTTTTGGAATCACCATGAACCTCAACGTCGTCAGGTTTCTTCTTTTCCCCCACCATTTCAGAGAGTTAAGTGACATTGAACCTGCAAAAGACTTCCTATTAATCTTGATCTTTTTATTTGTTTCAGTATGACTTCTCAGGACACTTGGACCTGGTTAGATTCATAAAGACCATTAAAGAAGCAGGACTTTATGCGATACTTCGTATTGGTCCATATGTTTGTGCAGAATGGACTTATGGGTGATTACTGATTATTAAAACTTAAACAAGCTTTCTATTGTTTACATGCTTCTTTAAACTTACACTAACAGTTGCTTCTATTTTATATTAATTAACATTTGACAGAGGAATACCTGTTTGGTTGCACAACATACCTGGTATTAAGATGAGGACTAACAATGAAATCTTTAAGGTAAAATGATAAATTAGAATTATAAAATTTGTCGGCATCTCTCTTATTTGAAATCGTGTATTAAAATGCTCTTTCCTATTTTGTATGGTAAATATAGAAAGAAATGCAAACTTTCGTAACACTGATTGTGGAGATGATGAAGAAACATAGACTTTTTGCTTCACAAGGAGGTCCAATTATCATGGCTCAGGTTTGCTTTCTTAATGCCAAGCTTCATTTTCTTTGCTTTTCCTTAATTATTATGCTAATGGCTTGGCATTTTGTGTTTGCTGTAAAAATTCCAAAAGATTGAAAATGAATACGGAAATGTGGAGTGGGCTTATAAAGATGACGGATGGAAATATGTGGAGTGGTGTGCAAATCTTGCTAAAGGCTACAAGCTTGACGTTCCATGGATTATGTGTCAGCAGGATAATTCACCAGAAGGCATTGTACGCTTCTTTCAACCATTGGCTTTTCTCTTCATCATTTCTTTGTATTTATTCCTTCTCATTTGCTCTAAATCAACCTCTATTTCTTTATCTTACAGCTCAGTGCCTGTAATGGTTATTACTGCGATTGGTGGAACAGTCCCAAAAACGATACTCCCAAGATGTGGACAGAGAATTGGAGTGGCTGGTTTGTTATACGTGTTTCTTTTGTGCTAGTTTACCGAGTGATTCGAGTTAGTGATCATGATTCATTTTGTTGCAAAAATGCCCATGTAGGTACAAGAACTGGGGCTCTCAGGACCCACATAGAACTGCTGAGGACCTTGCTTTCTCTGTTGCGAGATTCTTCCAGAAAAGTGGCACCGTCCAAAATTATTATATGGTTTTATTCTCCAATCCATTTTAATAATAAAGTGTTCATGTAGATTTACATAAGATACTAACATTGTCTTTCGCTCTTTGCATTAGTACCACGGTGGCACTAACTTTGATACCTCAGCTGGGGGTCCATACATCACCACCTCTTACGATTATGATGCACCACTTGATGAATATGGTAAAGAGACTTTATCCTTGTCATGTTCAGTAAAATTGCCAATCGTTGTAACTATATAATTTGTATTTTTTTCCTTTCTTTTTATCTCCAACTTAGGAAATTTAAATCAACCTAAGTGGGGTCATTTGAGAGATCTACATTTGTTGTTATACTCGATGGAGGCAAATCTCGTATATGGCGAGAGAGAGTCTCTTGATCAAGGCGGCGGTAGATATGTAAGTATCATTATTCACTTATTTTGAAGTTATCAAGCAATGCTATTTGTAGTTCTTATGCAGACCTTGACTGACTCCTATTTTTCAACTTGCAGATTACAATATTCTCTCACGAAGGAAAGAGAAGTTGCTTTTTGTCAAATCCAGATCAAAAAGATGCCCATGTCTTCGATTTTGAAGGTAATCAATATAACGTTCCTGCTTGGTCTGTAACCATCCTCCCTGACTGCTACACCGAGGTCTACAACACTGCTAAGGTATATAAGTTAGGCTTATAAGCTGTTCGGACCCAATTTTGGTATTTACTAGTGTTTTCTAAGCTGCCATGATCTTT
Organism: Erythroxylum domingense; assembly: GCA_025594535.1. Lineage (NCBI taxonomy): Eukaryota > Viridiplantae > Streptophyta > Magnoliopsida > Malpighiales > Erythroxylaceae > Erythroxylum > Erythroxylum domingense. Next base: position 29,304,412 of record JANQBM010000004.1, read on the forward strand.
GATAGGTAAATTCCCAAACATCTGTAATGGTCAAGAAACCAAATGCTGCGGATGATTTTGAAGAGCCTTATAAATTGAAGTGGTCTTGGAGGTCCGAGAAGTTTATTCAGCTTAACAAACTGTCGGCTATTAAGGGTCCCTTAATGACCTCAAATTGTCTTTTGGATCAAAAAAGAGCCACCAATGGTACAAGCGATTATCTGTGGCTTATGACCAAGTATGCACTCGTGCTTTTGCATCACTCTAACTTTGCTTATCATTATGAATCTTTATCTATAAGATAGGCTCATATTCTCATATTCATATCCACAGGTTTGAATACAATCAAGATGCTCCTTATTGGAAATCTCTCGATCATTTTGTTCTACAAGTCCATACCCATGGACATGTGGTTCATGGATTCGTCAACGGAGAACACTTTGGTAAAATTGATGCTCACTTTTTCTAGTTGAATAAAAAATTTCAACGAAAATTATTTAGTTTCTAATGTGTAAACTAATTGAATTTGTTAGGAACGCAATGGGCACTTAATGGTAAATTCGAGTTCACTTTCGAGAAAGTGATTAACTTGGTGAATGGAACCAATTATATCAGCTTGATCAGCACAACAGTTGGACTTCAAGTAAAATTTTTACCTCTCTATAGTTAATTATAAATTACACGCAGATCATATTTTCATGTAATAATTGTACTGTTTTATGCTTTCCTCAGAACTATGGCCAATTTTATGATGAAGGCAAAAATGGAATCCGTGGTCCTGTTAAGTTAATCCGAAGGCCTAAAGAAGGACTTGAAGGAGAAGTTGAACATGATCTTTCTGTTAGTGAATGGGTTTATAAGACCGGCCTTGACGGAGTAGATATCGGAACGCACAAACTTGGTTCTAACCTAAAATGGACTGAAGATAGTCGTCCTGCAAATAAGCCCTTTATTTGGTATAAGGTAATTTGTTGAAATCTCAGTACTTGTAGGTGTTGGTGGTGGCATCGAACTAATCGTTTTGCTATGTTGCAGACTACATTTAAAGCTCCAACGGGTGAGGATCCTGTTGTGGTGGACTTGCTTGGTTTGGGTAAGGGAATGGCTTGGGTCAACGGCCATAGCATTGGAAGGTATTGGCCAAGCTATATGACAAGTGAAGATGGATGTATTGGCGAATGCGATTACCGAGGAAAATACAGTCCTTCTAAATGTAGAACGAACTGCGGCAAATCTTCTCAAAGATGGTAAGAACTAAGAATGCGACTTTTCATTTGGTGACACAGGTTGCTTACTCACATGTGCTACTTTGCAGGTACCATATTCCGCGATCTTTCCTTAAAGCAGATGACAATGAACTTGTTTTATTCGAAGAATTTGGAGGCACACCAGATCTTGTGAGTGTTGAAACTGTTACAGTTGGAACAGTCTGTGCTAATGCATACGAACGCAACACTTTGGAGCTATCATGTCAAGGAGGGAAAGTTTTCAAAGACATAAAATTCGCCAGTTTTGGTCTGCCAAGAGGAATCTGTGGAGATTTCCATTTAGATAGAGAATGCCATGCAAAGAGTAGTTTAGAAATTGTGCAGAGTGCATGTATTGGGAATGAAAAATGTAGTTTGAAGGTGGCAGAAGCAACTTTTGGCCCCTTGCGCTGCAACGTCGATCAATACCGGTTAGCTGTTGAAGCCATTTGTGGTGATATATGAATGGTGGACTTGAAACAAGAAGAGTTTTAGAATCTCAAGGCTAGTGTTGCTAGATTAGTGTTTAGATCATTGTACGATCTATCTAATAATGTTTTTTTTTTAGTTTTTTTCAACATTAGGTTAGGCTTGTTCTCAATGCAATACCTAGTCAATAAAATTCTGATTTTTTTTAATCAATATTCTTGATAACTTGGTGCTGAGTGATGTTCCAAGCAAGTATACAACAGTGTTGCCCTGGCAACTACTATCCTCGACGCGTACGTAACAGTGACATATTTAAAGGGAGAGCAAATCTTCAGCTCATCAGATTTTCTAAGCAAAATTGATTCTCTCTGTATATACGTACTCCAAAATGTGTATAATTCATTCTCATTCTAAAAATCAGTTGAATATTACTTTTTCAAAAAAGGATAGAGATGGAAAAATAAACTACAACAAAATAGTTGTAAAAATTATAAATCTGAAATATGTTAATAAATTAGTTGGAAAAAAATCATGAATGTGGGTTATAAATTAGTTGCAAAAAATTATGAATATGAATAAAATCAAGTATTAAGGAAAAGAGAGGTTGACAAATTTTTATTTAGCATAATGAGGTAAAAATAATTAAGCTATTTTAAATAAATTAATCATTAAGATCTAATTTCACATTAAAATGTTTTTCATTATTCCTTTGATTGGAAAATTAAAAAAATATAAACTTTTTAAGGAAAAGGATATCTCATTAGTAACTCATGTTTTTTAAGGTAATTGAAACTATTGACAAAATATTTGCCACTCGTATTTTTTTAATCAGTATCCATTATTTCTTGATTACTAATATTTTAAGGTAAAAGTGTTAACATCATTTTGTCACAAAAATAAAATTTTGTTCTCACAAAAAATATTGCTACTAATTTATTTATTATTGTCACAAGGAAAACTATCAATTCAACAATAGAATTGTATTAGAAAGAAATTTGCATAAGTGACTATATTGTTTAATATATTTCGTTACAAATATGAACATTATATGTTACAATAATATTGCACTAAATAAATATTACATGTTGCAATAAATTTATCAGTAATGTGTTCGTGTTAGTAACAAATAATATTATTAAATTTAACAATTTAATTGCATAATCGGTAATTTTTTTTACATTGGTGGCCATAAAATAGAAGTTATCATAAATGATACAGATTTTTAGTGTCAAAATATTATCACGCAAGCAAATAATTATTAGTATATAAAATATATATAAATCACCAAAATATACAAAATTCTAATTTCCAATATATAAAATAGGAAATTTTAATATCCAAGACAATTGTATTTATCAGAATTATTCCAAACTACTACGTATTAATTTAACCAAAAACTCTCTAAGGTAAATTTTCATAACTATTCTTCCATATGAAATTCACTATTGATTTGTTTCTTACAAAATAAATAAAAATAGAATGAATTAATTATTTTATAAAAATTTCAAAAATTTTTAATTTGACTATAACCACCATATCATTATTTCTTCTTCATTTGGAAGAGATTAAGTTTCATTTGGCTTTTATTATACCTTCCGTAATCGAATTCTTTATCTTCCTAAAAAGAAAAAATAAAAAGAAAAGGCAAAGAAAATAAATGATTAATTAGCTTCATGTAATCCAGTTAACTGGACTAAATTGGCACCAGATCTTGTTACAAAAATTGTTGATATCCAATCAAGATCAACCACTTAACGTTTTACCCTTCCTGCAAAAAGCATTCAATTAGTGGGATTATCAAAGACTTGCTTGTTATTGTAATATTATCCTACACATCAAAAGAAATAAAAAGCTTGCCACTGCAACTAGTACGCAAGTGGGTATGCACCGAGGGATTGCATATGCAGCAGAAATAAAAATAATTATTGCAACCTTAAATTTATTTATTGTGTTTAATAATTATACTCGTAGCAAGAATAGGAAAATAACAAATACCTGAAATATTCGAGGATTAATGTCAGTAAACTTTGAAAATACGAAGTCTTTATGCTCTTCACACCTAAAAATATGTCACACTTTTAACATTTGATATGATTATGGAAGATTTTAAAGAACTCTTTTTTGAAGATTATAACAAAACAAAATTTTTTTCTCTCTTGGTTTTATTTCAAGTATGTAAAGAACACAAAAAAAAATAAAACTCCTTTGTTTCTTTTTATTTAGAACATACGTACCACATAAGAGAAAAAACAATTCTTCTCTTTGGTTTTTAAAACGTAAGAAAATGAGAGAGTCACATAAACATATTGTCTTTGTTTTCGTTTTTAAAACGTTACAACAACGATTCACTTCATTTTTTTGGTTCAATGTTTGAAAACCTGGAAGAGTATGTATACTTTTTATCTTCACTATGTAAGTTTTATCGTTTAAAACTTAAAAGACCAACAACTTCTATTCTTTGTATCTTACACGCACGAAAATAAAATAAGAGAGGTTGTATACTTACTCTCTCTTCGCTTTCTTTTTGGTTTAAATGTAAAACCAAAAAACCACCAAAGGCATGACGCCTTCTTTGCTATTTTGATTAATTTCTTTTTTAAAATTTTTTATTATTTATAAAAGGAAATGAAATAAAATAAAACTATTTTATTTTATTCATTTATTTCGCACAAGAATGTTTCCAATATTAATATATTTTCTATGCTAGTAAAAAATATAATAATATGCCATATAAATTATTTAATAAATTATCTCATAATAAATTAAATAATCATAAATAGGAAATATTACACTCGTAAGTGTGTGACCACATAGGTTTATCACTAAGCCGGTAGTAATTAATCTAATTAATTACTAATCAAAGTTGACATCTAAAAACACTCCTCAATGACTGGATAGTGTGAAGTAACAACCTTACAAAAATGGAACCTGATTAAGGATAATGTATTATTACCTTACATCATTACAACTCCGGATTATCCTAAGGTATAGTTTAACTGTCAAACCTTATTAGATAACCAACTATGTCGATCATTAATGACTGGTGAAAGACTTAAGAAACTCTTTTCCTCACTCATTCAATCACCCTGGCCAAGGTCTTGAAACAACCATTAACATCAATGATAATATAGAACTCAAACTCATTACCTAGAGTCAATGGATCTTATCTTGACTCACCACTACTCAAATAGGTTCTTAATTATATCCAATGACCATTCAACTAACATGTTTACACACTAGATGTCTGACATCAAAACATAATAAGTGACCTAATGATTACTATGATGATCTTAGGTCAAAGGAAAAATATACATTTAAATCCTTATGAGAATATCCCACTTGACAATTCATAGATAATATTAACCATTCAGAATTCTCAATTTGGTTAGTTCAATGATCATATCTCCATATGCATCATCTATATATGTAACTTAGTAAATTAGATCTACTAATATCCATCGAATAGATACTATTACATACATATTGATCTAACCAGATCATTAAAGTCTGTATTTGATGATCCTACAATTAAGAACACTTTTAGATTAAACCTAAAGACTTGACTCTCATTATCATCATTTTTATTATGATGGCAAGTGTATAAATTTAATCAAGGACTTATCATTTTAGGATAAAAGCAATAATCATAATATGATAATATAATCATTTGCTATATTATTAAACAAAGTTAATAATCACAGAACAAAAGTGTTCAATCTATTACGTAAAGATTGGGTCATGGACATAATTCTAATAATCTCCCACTTGACCTAGACCCAATCAGTCATGAGCTTCAATCCTATTTTCCACTTATGCTTATCAAACTACTTTGATCTAAGTGCCTTAGTGAAGGGATCTGCAGTGCTCTCCTTTCCTTCAACCTTTTAAATTTGAAGGTCCTAACACTCAACAATTTCTCTAATCAAATGAAACTTCTGTAGAACATGCTTGAATCTTTGGTGTGATCTTGGTTTCTTAACTTGTGCAATAGCACCAATATTATTACACAATAAAGGAACAATTTCCTTTATCAAAAGAACCATACCAAGTTCAGTTAAGAACTTTTTCTTCCAAACAGCTTCTTTAGCTGCACCATATACAGTTATGTATTCTGCTTCAGTAGCTGAATCAGCTACAGTAGCTTGCTTGAAACTTTTCCAACTTACTGCTCCTCCATTCAAAGTGTGCTATCATCCTTATCTGATGCAAAACTAGCATCAATATAGCCTATTAGCTTTAATTCATAGTCTCCGTATATGAGGAATTGGTCCTTAGTTCTTCTCAAGTACTTAAGGATGGTTTTAACCACTTTTCAATGTTCCTTACCTAGATTACCTTGATACCTACTCGTTATTCCAAGGACATAGGCTACATCGAGCCTTGTACATGTCATTGTATACATGATAGCTCCCACTGTGCTAGCATATGGGACCCACTTATACGATCTCTTTCTCCTAGGGTTTTAGGACAATCCTCCCTACTAACAGAAATTCTAGTGCCTATCGGTAGATAACCTTTTTTGGAATTTTCCATGTGATACCTTTTTAAGATAGTATTAATGTACATAGATTTGCCCTAACAACTTCCTTGATCTATCACTATAGATCTTGATTCCAAGAATGTAAGGTGATTCTCCTAAATCCTTTATGGAGAACTGTTCAGATAGCCAAATCTTTATCTATTGCATGCTGGTACATCATTTCCTATTAGCAATATGTCATCTACATACAACACTAGGAAAGTAACTATGCTCCCACTAACCTTCTTGTACACACATGGCTCTTCTTTGCATCTAACAAAATCGAACTTTAGAATTGTTGTATTGAAGCAATATTCTAACTTCGTGAAGCTTGCTTCAATCCATAAATGGTCTTTGTAGCTTATATACTTTACTAGGAGCAGATGGCAATGTGAAACCTTCAGGTTGAGTCACATAGACATCTTCCTTGAGCCCTCTGTTAAGAAAAACTATTTTCACATCCATTTGCCATATCTCATAATCATAATATGTAGCTATAACAAGTAGAATCTGAATGGATTTGAGCATTGCTATAGGGAAAAAGTTTCATCATAATCAATACCTTCCTTTTGATTATATCCCTTGGCAACAAGACGGGCTTTATAGGTTTCAACCTTCCTGTCTGCTCCAATCTTTTTCTTAAATACTCATTTACATCCTATGGGTTTTATATCCTTTGAGCGATCAACTAAAGTCCATACTTTGTTGATTCTCATGGATTCTAACTCGGATTCCATGGCCTTAATCCACTTCTCACGATTTGGATTTTCCATAGCCTTTCTATAAGTCTTAGTGTCATCGTTAATGTGATTATCCTCGTCACCTTGCACCATTAAGTTTAATCTATCTGGTGGATGACGATCCTTAGTAGACCTTCTAAGAGGCTCATGTACAATAGATTCTTTTTCTACTTGATCTTATTATTGCACTGGTTCCTAGATAGGTTCTTTAGCCAGTCCATTATCCTCAACAGTTGAGGCTGGTACCCATTATGTTAACTTCAAGACATTAAGTAAAGGTTGCTCAATATGCATCTGACACTTTTGAGCTTGTGTTGACTTATTAGAATCTTGAATTTCATCAATATCTATTTCTATACCATGACTTCTTTCATTAAGGAGCTCCCTTTCTAAAAAGGTTGCATTTTTGGCCACAAACACTTTGTATTAGAAATAGTATTCCATAGTTTTCTTGGGATAGCCAACAAATCTAAACTTGTCAGACCTTGCTTCAAGCTTATCTGGTAGCAATCTCTTGACATAAGCTGGACAACCCCAAACCTTTAAATGTTTTAAGTTAGGCTTACGTCTTTTCCACATCTCATATGGAGTTTTAGTGACTGCTTTAGTGGGAACTTTGTTTAATAAATAAGTAGTGGCTTTTAAAGCATACCCCTATAGGAAGATAGGAAGATCAGTGAACCGTATTATGGATCTCACCATATCCAATAAAGTTTGACTTCTCCATTCTGAAACACCATTGTGTTGTGGTGTTCTTAGAGAAGTCCACTGAGACAAGATTCCATATTGCCTTAGATAATCAACAAAATCATCACTAAGATACTCATCGCCATCGTAAGATCTTAGTGCCTTTATACTCTTACCAATTTATTTTTCAACTTCACTACGAAATCTTTTGAACATTTCAAATGATTCAGACTTGTGTTTTATAAGGGACACAAATCCATATCTTGACATATCATCAGTGAAGGTGATAAAATAACAATATCCACCTTTAGCATAAACTTTCATAGACCCATATACATTAGTATCTATGAGTCCTAAAAGTTCACCAGATCTCTCTTCAGTTCCAGTAAAAGGAGATTTGGCCATTTTGCCTTTGAGACAAGATTCACAAGTTTCATATGATTCATAATCATATTGACCAAGGCATCCTTCCTTATGTAACTTGTTTACTCTTTTCTCTCCAATATGACCAAGTCTACAATGCCATAGGTAAGTTTGATTTGCTTGATTACCTCTCTTCCTTTTTTGACCAGAAACAGTTATAATTGGATAAACAACTATTTTAGTTAAGACATAAAGACCATATTGTAAAAAACCACTTACATATAATTCATCACCATAAAATATATTATATTGGTTATTCTTAAAGATTGTATAAAATCCACGCTTGTCTAATGACGAAATGGAAACATTTGAAACAAATTTAGGAACATAATAACAATCTTCTAATAATAAAGGCTTTCCCGTAGGCATAATAAGAGAAGTAATTCCTACAACTAGGGCAGCAACCCTTGCTCCATTCCCAACTTGTAGCTTAACCTCTCCTTTGTTCAGTCTCCTACTGATCCTTAGACCCTGCAATATATTGCAGATGTTAAAGATACTACCAGTATCTAATACCCATTTAGTAGAATCAATAGTAGTTAAAGAAATCATGAAAACATTTTCATAAATGTCCCACCTTGTTTCTTGCCTTTCAAAGTAGCCAAATACTTTGGGCGGTTCCTCTTCTAGTGTCCCTTCTTTGTACAGAAGAAACATTTAGCATCCTTTTAGTCAACTTTCTTCTCCTTACCCTTGGATTTGTTCCAAACATTCTTGGGTACAAGATGATTTTTCTTGGACTTTTTTTTGCCCTTCCACTTGCGCTTAGAAGAGTTACCAACCAGATTTACAAACCCTGACATTTTCACCTTCTTAGACGATGCTACTTGATTTTCATAATCAATCAACAAGTTGATCATTTCGTGAAGATCACAGTCCATCTTGTTCATGTTAAAGTTAACAATGAACTATGAAAAAATTATCAGTAAGAGACTGTAAGATCAAGTCTTGTGATAACTCTTTCCCTAGTGAACACCCTAACTTTTCAAGTTGTTTTATAAGATCAATCTTCTTAAGAACATAGGGTCCCATAGGAGATTTGGGCTTTAGTTCAGACTTAAATAGGGAGTTAGAGAACTATTATCTAGTAGTCCTATTTTATGACCTATACATTTTCTTAAGATGCTTAATGATTTGAGGAGGATTCATACCTTCATGCTGCCTTTAGAGTTCAGAACTCATTGATGCTAGAATAATACACTTGGCATTAGTACTTTGTTCATTGTACTTAAAATATGCATCCAATGCATTAGCATCATCAATTCCCTCAGGAGGCTCTTCCTTTACGAGTTTATCAATCACATTGATAAGTTTCTCATGCATGAAAATAATTCTCAGATTGCAGTACCAATCATCAAAATTGTTATCCGCTAGCTTGTTAGCATCAAGAATGCTTCGTAGTGATATAGACATTTTAAGAAATCTATTAAAAAGAAAACACCAAAATAAGAACACAATCATATATCATTAAGACATGGACTTTTATCTAAATGATATAAAATCTTTAAAACATGAATGAGCCCCTTGGTTGTCAAATTGTTACTCATGCATAATTAAAGAGTGATAAATTGCCTATTTTATCATATAAAATTTATAGTAAGCTTAATACTATATAGCCCTTTGGTTGTCAAGTCGTTCCTATTAGTATAGTTGAGTTTATCCACCCAAGTGACGGAGAATTAATTAATATTATACTCCTTAGGTAGTCTAGGCCAAAAGTATAAAATTAAGTAATTTTTCCTCACACATGCATCATATGTAATAGAAAATATTATTTATCCCTGAACTACAAGTCACCTGGTTATCAGGTCATTCCTTGTAAACAAAAATAAATATTATGATCTACTTGAGTGGAAAAACCTTTTTGATAAAATATCATATATTATATCAAAATAAACTCAATAATTTTAAAGAATCAAGATTTTATGTTAATAAAACAATTTTAATAACATTAGTGATCATATCATATTGTCAGACAACATTTATACAAGAAACTTTTAATGTAATAATGTACGTTAGTCATAACAAATGCACTATAATTAAAAAATTAGAATAAACCATCATGTACAGTAATTAATAGATAAGAATCATCAATTATGAGTTTTCCATTTTTCATGCACATATTTGAAAAAACAACATCTGGACAATGATAATTAATGAGTTTATCATGCACATCATGTCCAATGCTTATATGCGTACAACATTTGTCTCTCATTTGTAAACAAAGACTCCTTCATTTTTTACGTGTAATAAAACAAAGACTACATTGTCTCTTTTTATTGTAAGTTTGAACGTTACTTCTCTTCACATTGTTTATATGCTTAAAGAACATCAAGTAAAGTTTTTCGGTTTCCGTGAAACCAGTTACAAAGTAAAGCCAAGATGATCTTATGCATATTTAAATGAACAACTTTCATGTGTTAAAACAAACAACACAACAAAATACGTAATTCATTGGTATTTTGTAAGTATGATGTGAAAGTAATATTGGCTCTGATACCAATTGAAGGATCGCATACACAGCGGAAACAAAAATAATTGTTGCAATCCTAAATTTATTCATTGCGTTTAATAATCATACTCATAGTAAGAACAGACAAATAATAAATACTTGGAATTTATGAGGATTAATCGACAATGAACTTCGAAAATATGAAGTTTCTATGCACTCCACACCGAAAAATACATCTCTTTTTGAACACTTGATATGGCTATGGAAGATTTTAAAGAACTCTTTCTTTAAGAATGGAACAAACAATTTTGTCTCTTTCTCTCTAGATTTTATTTCAAGTATGTAAAGAACACAAAAAGAATAAAAATCCTTTGTTTCTTTTTATTTAGAACATACGTACCACATAAGAGAAAAAATAATTCTTCTCTTTGATTTTTAAAACATACGAAATAAGAGAGTCACACAAACCTCTTTTCTTTGTTTTTGTTTTTAAAACATTAGAACAATGATTCACTTCATTTTTTTGGTTGAACGTTTAAAAACCTGGAAGAGTATGTATACTTTTTATCTTCACTATGTAAGTTTTAATGTTTAAAACTTAAAAGACCAACAACTTCTATTCTTTGTATCTTACACGTACGAAAATAAAATAAGAGAGGTTGTCTACTTACTCTCTCTTCACTTTCTTTTTGGTTTAAATGTAAAACCAAAAAACCACCAAAGGCATTCGACGCCTTCTTTGCTATTTTGATTAATTTCTTTTTTAAAATTTTTTATTATTTATAAAAGGAAATGAAATAAAATAAAACTATTTTATTTTATTCATTTATTTCGCACAAGAGAGTTTTCAATATTAATATATTTTCTGTGCTAGCAAAAATATAATAATATGCCATATAGATTATTTAATAGATTATCTCATAATAAATTAAATAATAATAAATAGAAAATATTACACTCGTAATTGTATGACCACATAGGTTCATCATTAAGTCGGTAGTAATTAATCCAATTAATTATTAATCAAGGTTGGCATCTAACAACACTCCTCAACGACCAGATAGTGTGAAGTAACAACCTTACAAAAACACAACCTGGTTAAGGATAATTTATTATTACCTTCCATCATTACAACTCTGGATTATCTTAAGGTATGGTTTAACTGTCAAGCCCTATTAGATAACCAACTATGTTATATGTCAATCGTTAATGATTGGTGAAAGACTTAAGAAACTACTTTCCTCACTCATTCAATTGCCTTGGCCAAGGTCTTGAAATAACCATTAAGATCAATGACAACATGGAGCTCAAACTCATTACCTAGAGTTGATGGATCTCATCTTGACTCACCACTAATCAAATAGGTACTATATCCAATGACCATTCAACTAGCATGTTTACACATTAAGTGTTAGACATCAAAATATAATAAGTGACCTATTGATTACTATGATGATTTCAGGTTAAAAGAAAAATATACATTTAAATCCTTATGAGAATATCCCACTTGACAGTTCATAGGTACTATTAACTATTGGGAATTCTCAGTTTGGTCAGTTTAATGATCACATCTCCATATGCATCATCTATATATGTAACTTAGTAATGAGATCTACTAATATCCATCCAATAGATACTATTACATACATGTTGATCTAACCGGATCATTAAAGTTCGTATTTGATGATCCTACGATCAAGAACACTTTTAGATTACCCTAAAGACTTGACTCTTATTATCATAATCTCAATTATGATGGCAAGTGTATAAATATTTGATGGACTACGTCATGATCGGCCAGCCACACAATCTATTGCACTCTTAATTGTAGGAAGACAGGTTCAACGTAATATGTCCACAGGTTGATCCCTGATTTCTGTTTCGACCTAAACCTGATGTATATAGAGTAAACTCTCTATATATATGGAATAATTTCTTTTCGTTTTCAAGTATGGGTGTTTTTTGATAAAAAAAAATAAAAAGGATTTAATTGAGGTTTTCTATAAAGTATCAATAAGTAAAGAAAATGACACAAAAAGATCTTAATCTAAAAAAAGGGTATATATATATATATATATATATATATATATATATATAAAATAAAATAAAATGGATTCAATTGAGGTTTTCTATAAAGTATCAATAAGTTAGACCTATGTTGTAAGTTGTTTCATGTCATAAATAGACTTGAATACTTAAGAAATCCATTAAGCCAATCGATTCACACATTTTACAACTAACATAGTCTTCCTTTCTTAGAGTAGAAGCAATTTGATTAGCTTTAAATACACCTAAGGTATCATTTCTAATACATCTATGGGATATGACTTGACACATTGAGTACATCTTATACATATATCATAAATCTTTATTGAATGTGACATTGGATTTATAATTCTTTTAACATCATAATTTTTTGATCCGGTCATTCTAAGTACTTAAAAGTATCTTTTGTGTAACAACCATTCCTATATGATAAAAAAGGATCCCATGATCATATGATCATAAATCTCAAATTTATCTATGAAGAGCAAATATAATTCTATTTTTGTTTATAATTTCTTTATTCTTTGTGAATTTAATTGATAGGGGCCTTATTGATAAGTAATATAAGATCATATACATTGTAACTCATGGTTTTTGGCCCGAATTGATTAGTATGGAAGATTTTCTTTTCCAAGTGAAATCTCCTAATATAGGAAATAATGAAAAAGCACTTTTGTTAATATGGATTAAGAAGCTTTCATATCTTAAAATCAGATATTTAATTTCTTCAGACCTATTAGAACCGAATCCATATTTTAGGGAATATGAGCCAAAGCCAAAACAAAAATGTTTTTAATGGAACATCTTTCATAATCCTAAAAGAGATAGTTCACTAATATACTAAAGGATAAGTAATTTGGTCCGTTCATATCTAGATCATGAATGTTGTAATATATATTATGTAAGGAGAAATTGCTTTTACTAATTTAAAGTGAAAGGTGATATCAAATTAGTATATTTCTAACATCATATCTATTGTTAGCATATTCACCTAGTTATGAACTTTAACTTTATATTAAGGTTATAGTCAATGTCATCACTTATATAAATATCATCATTAGCATTAATAGGAAAACCCTTAAGCTTGTTATTTAGGTTTTAAAATAATGTAATGAAAGGAATATATGAGTTTGTTGCTAAGTATTAACCAAATAGGACCATACCTTTCCTATATATGAGTTTGTTGCTCATGGTTGAGCCTAAAAACCCATCTCCTGACCTACCAACCTTATCCTTTATGTTGACCCCTTGCATCTCTATCCTTTTTTACTCTAAACCCTTTTTCCCTACTACTATAGTCCTATATTCATTCACAAGCAAACTAATCCAAGTAACAAACTCGTGTTGTACTGATATCTAACCTATAACAAACTCAACACCATTAACTAACTCATGTTTTAACCTCCTACTCTAGTCATTATGTTGGTTGTTTGGGTGATAGTGTCGATAAAGAGTGCTAGTGATAGAGCAATAGCATGTGGCAAAATTAATATGGTGGCAATGAATTTAATACATCAAAAGCTAAAACTTTTTATCTTAAGTTAGATTTAATTTTTATTGGATTTGTATCATGGATTAAATTAATAGACAATAGGATGCTTTAGGAGCAATTATAAATGAAAGTATAACTCTAATGCCACTTAATCTTTAGACAACGAAGAGAAGAGAAGTTAAAGATGTTAGTGTATACCCCGTGACCCAATTATAGAATGTACTTTAATTATTAGTTATGATTCAGGTAGTGCATATTTTGACCTTATTTAATATTAGGTAGTTATAATGTCTTGCTAGAGGTCGCTTATAATTTGTGAGCTTAAAAGAAGTTTGGTCCTATTGTTAATATTGAATAAGCCTACAAGGTCGCACACCAAATAGGCTAAATAGTTAATGGGCCTAATTTGGATTTGGGTCTAGTCTAATTTACACTTAACCAATTATGGTTTTCCCATATATATAAATATATGGGTGATTAGAAGATGGATGGTCTTCTAATCACAACCCTAACACAAATTTGCATCTAGAGAAAGAGAGGAACGAGATTGGTGATAGCACACCATGAGTTTGATATTTAGTCTTTTATGTGTGTGGATACCAGTAGAGGCACGGTGCTTAACATGCTCTTTTCTGACACTACCAATTCCTCTTCTATTTTCTCCGCATAAAAGGTATAATCAATCTTGATTTTCGTATCAATATTCACATCGATCTTGGTATTCCAAATTTAGATTTGTGATGTTTATTACTATTCATCGTCCAAAAATCCTACAGTGTATCAGAGTCAGGCTGTGTTCATTGAAATCGAATTCAGTTTATACATGTTAATCACACTTGTTTTGATTTTTCGTGCTGTTTTGAATTATTCGTATTGTATATATGTGATATCCATGTGTAAGCAAATTTGTTGATTCATATATAGTATAAATTTGTTGCTTTGATTGGATTCTATGTTATGTTATTAACATTAATAACCCTGATTTAATTAGGACCTATAAATCATGGATTACATGAGTATAATAATATGATTAACACACATAAAGGAAAATTAATATGATTAATCTTGGCAATAATTCAGTATGATTGAATTTTAGCGATAATTCAACATGATTGGACCCCGCGAGGGACGCTGTCCCTCGACCCTGTAGGGGGTATGGCCCCCTGACCCTGTCAAATTTTATATGTTATGTCGATGACATGTTTCTTACGTTTGGTGTCTTACATGCTTTAATATATGATATCTTGCATTAATTATGAATGGTGAATAGTATGGCGTACAGTTGTTTTATATTTTGGATACGACTTACGTGTCGTTATGTTTTTATGTAATAATTTACATTTTGGATACAACCTACGTGTCATTATATTTTTATGTAATAATTAGATTATTAATAGTTTCATTTGTAGTATAGTAATTGTCAAGTTAGTTAAATAACCAAATTGACTAGAGCACAGGTACCAGGATGGCGATCCATATGCTACAAGAACTTCATATTGGAGATTAGATCTTCATATTTTAAGGGGCTATACTATATCACATTATTATTGCTTTATTCATTTTTTAATTATAATTTTATTTATGCACGTATATAGCAATTTCATAGTCAACTTACTCCCTCAACAATATTAAGTAATAGTTGATGCCTTTCCAATTCTACACCTATAAGGACTTGAATCGTTGAGTAGTGGGCTTGCCAAAGCAAGGTGCTTTTGATTATTTAATTCCAACATGATGGGTAACAATTACCTATAAGTAAGGATTAGTTTACTTAACAGGGTTACAAAAATAGTTTTGAACCTTGAGGCATATAGTTGGAAGCCGAGACATAAGATGTCACCCAACAACCAATAGTTACATATGATATAATTAGCAAATATTTTCTTACCTAAATAACTAAGATTCAAGCGATGAGCTAAAGCTCACTTAGATTTGGGTGAAATATGGATCTTGGACCACTATACTCATTTTCAAGGGACATATGCTATATGGGTATAATGGGAGCTTCTTGATTATTAAGAATTGGGTTTATTAATGAATATGTCACTAAAACTTTGCATATTTTGTTGTAGATAATCATGACCACCAACACTTCATCTAGTTTTTCACTACGGTCTGTCCTTAAGAAGGACAAGTTGAATAGTTCAAACTTTCTGGAGTAGTATAAAAACTTTTCTCAAGCAAGAAGAGAAGGATTATGTCCTTGAAAAGCCACTCCCCATGCAGGCATCTCCTTCCAATACTTCCTATGCAGAAAGGAATGCTTATAAGAAGCATGAGGATGATGCCCTTGATGCTTGCTGTCTTATATTGGCAACTATGAATTCACATTTTCAAAAGCAATTTGAGAACGTGGGAGCCTATGAGATGATTGCAATCTTGAAAAATCTATTTCAGGAACAAGCACGAATTGAGATATATCAAACTAAGAAGTCTCTCTTGGAATGCAAGCTGGTAAAAGGGAGCACAATCAACCCACATGACATAAAGATGATTGGTTTTGTTGAGAATTTGGACAAATTGGGATTTCCTATATGCCAAAAGTTGGTTATTGACATCATCCTTCATTCTCTATCAGATGATTATAATACTTTTGTTATGAACTATAATATGCATAATTTGAATAAATCTTTGACTGAGATGCATGGAATGCTCAAGACTGCTGAACAAAACATTAAGAAGGACCCTACCCCTAAGGTC
Organism: Erythroxylum domingense; assembly: GCA_025594535.1. Classification (NCBI taxonomy): domain Eukaryota; kingdom Viridiplantae; phylum Streptophyta; class Magnoliopsida; order Malpighiales; family Erythroxylaceae; genus Erythroxylum; species Erythroxylum domingense. The sequence continues at coordinate 29,321,126 of JANQBM010000004.1, forward strand.
CTTATGGTACAAAAGGGGAAAGGTTTTAAGAAATAAGGCAATGGTAAAGGGAAAGGCAAGGGAAATGGTCCGATTAAGAATTAGAACAAGCCCAAAACTAACCCCAAGACCAAGCTTGGTCCTTCTAATGATGATATATGCCTTTATTGTAATGAGTTGAGTCACTAGAAAATAAATTGTAAGAAATATTTGGAAGATGTGAAGAAGAAGGGTAATGACACTTCTACTTCAGGTATTTATGTTATAGAAGCAAATGTTGCTACTTCTAATTTTACATCTTGGGTATTGGATACCAATTCTGGTTCTCAGATTTAAGTAAATGTGTAGGTATTGCAAAGTAGTAGAACTTTGGTAAAGGGTGAAGTGGACTTGTGTGTAGGTAATGGAGCAAAAGTTGTCACTTTAGCTGTAGGGACATTTCATTTATCTTTGCCTTCAGGCATGGTTTTAGAACTTAATAATTGTTTTATGGTCAAGAACAATTATTGTTCATTTTCTCATAATAACATATTTTATGGTAGCACCCAATTAAAGAATGGGCTTTATGTTCTAAATCTAGAAACGCCTATTTATAACATAAATACTAAATTGTTCAAATCTAATGATTCGAATCTCACCTACCTTTGACATTGTTGTTTGGGACATATAAACGAGAAGGGCATACATAAGCTCTATGATGATGGACTTTTAAACTTTTTATTTTGTATCATATGAGACATGTGAATCTTATTTATAGGGAAAAATGACTAAAATGACTTTGACTGGGCACAGTGAGAGGGCTAGTGATTTATTAGCACTCATACATATTGTTTTATGTGGACCATTAAATTCTACTACTAAAAGAGCTTTTCATTACTTCATTACATTTACTGATGAATTCAGTAGATATGGTTATGTTTATTTAATGAAACATAAATCTGAATCATTTGAAAAGTTCAAGTAGTTTCAAAATGAAGTACAAAGCTAACTTGGCAAGACATCGATCAGATTGAGGTGGTGAATATTTGAGCCAAGAGTTTGATAACAATCTCAAAGAGTGTGGAATAGTTTCACAATTCACTCTACCAAGAACACCACAGTGGAATGGTGTGTTTGAAAGGAAGGATCGAACATTATTGGATATGGTTCGATATATGATGAGTCATGTAGATCTTCCATTGCCCTTTTGGGGATATGCTGCTGGCCCTGGTCCCTGTACGGATTTTATGGTGACTACGTGTCACCATTTGATATTTCTTATAAATATATATATTTTAGAAACATTGCAATGAAATAAAAATAAATCATAGCATTTAAATTTAATTGAAAACTAGGCAAGAAAAAGTTGTGGTGGGATCGAAGAATAATTATAAACTTAAAAGTAAAGTATTCAAGACAAATAATTTTCCATACCCAAAAGTGAACCCAAAATATTTAATTTGGGTGTACGAGGAAGTTATATCAATTTGGATTTAAGAAAAGAAAATCGTAATTAATAAAAAAAATCACAGTTCACACCCCTGGGAGAGGGTTCAAAAACAACAGGAAAGTCGCGATCGTACCGAGTTACGATCGCGACTTTCAGTGAACAGTGGCAGAAACAATAAAGGAAACGATCGTGACTTTGAAGCAAACCAAGCAAGTCGCAATCGTTCTATGGTATGATCGCGACAATGATGAAATCGAAGACCGTCGCGATCGTGCCGTGTTACGATCACGACTTGGTCGATTTTTGGGAATGTCGCGATCTTTACAGGTAATGATCATGACTTCCCAGTTAAAACATCTTTTCTTCTAAACAACATATCTCTCAATCCAAAAACTCAAAAATTACAAACTATATATCATTGGAAAGATAAGAAAAAGATCTACAACTTTCATGAAGACAATTGGCCTATATCAATACATTTTAATTGTTTAAACAAAGTTTTCATTTCAGCCAAAATGACACTTCAATTATGCATAAATGCACCCAAACATAGCTACCTTAAAATAGTCATAACTTCTACATCTGATATCCAAAAATTTCGATCTTTATAGTGATAGAAAGCTAAAAGAATAATCTACAACTTTCATGTAGACCACTAAGACTTCTTTTGCAAAAATTTCTTCCAAGAATTCCAAACCTAATATTTAAAAAAATGTCAAGAGTTTTTGTATTTACAAGCTAAAGTTTTAATACAAAAAAGTCAAAGTATGTATTTTATTCGATACAAACTTTTTTAAAGGATCCATTATGATAATTTAAAAACAGCTACAGAAACGATGAAATTCATTATTTCTTTATTATTTTCTATTTATTGCTTATTTCTTATGTTCTCTCGAAATTGTCAAAATTATTTATGATAAAATATTTAGAAATTGTATAAAATTATTTTGAATAATATTCAATCAAGTTGCTCATTCTATTGACAATTCTTAATGGTCAGAACAATTAATTTTTTAGGGTATCTCATCCCTTTAAACATATTATTCACTTTTTTTCTATGATTTCAATGAGTTGTATAATTATTGAAATTTTAATAATTATCAAAAAAACCTACGACACAATTCGTCTTTATAGACTATTTATATAGTATTTTATTATATAATCTTTTATTAACTTAGTGATATTGGAAAATCCAAAGAATTCTTCCAATGTAATGAAAAAATTGGATTCAATTATCAATTACTTGGATATGAAACTTTGCATGTTTAGAAATGCTCAGCTAAATGGTAAAAGTGAAATTTTATTATGGAGTCGCAGTTAGTAAACAAAAGGATTCTTCAAAAGGATCGTGTTCTAAATGCGCATGATAAACTCGAATCAATTCATATATGTCTATTTTTTATAAGATTTCAGTTAGCAGCATACGAGATAATATGCTTATATGATTTTTTAAATATTTCAATATACCACTTTAGCTGCTTTAGTAGCTTGGCCGATTATTCGAGATTCCGTTCTTTATCTAGCGATTAAGAAAAAACACATGCTTATTTACTTTATTTATTTATTTTCTTTTTGCATATATACAAAAAGTCGGTTGATGGTATCATATTGCAATGACTAAGCTCATATTAAATTACTAACAAGAAATCTTATTTTTCACAAAATTTCTTTTTTTTTTTCTAATGTTTCAATCAAAGAAATAATTGTAATTGTTGAATCAAGTTTCTTCATAATTTAATACTTTGAAGAAAACACTGCTTGAAGTATTTCAGTCTTTCGCTAACTCGAAGAGCCAATATTATATTATTCATTAATCTCTAGACTTTAATAGGATCCGTTAATTTAGTATACACGATATTTCCAATTAAGTATTTTAATTTTTATCAACATAAAATTTAGGCTTGTTATGGATACATGATATTCCCTATAAAAGTTCCGATTTTGATCACCATATCTTTGTATGTCTGATTGTTATTGGATTTGGAACTAATTTTACACCACTTACGAAGAAAAGAGATAACAATTCCGGTTTGTTGATAAGTAATCATGAGTTTTCAATTCCTCCAACGTAAGAAACACCTAAAAAAGTAATATGTAGTGGTCTCGTGAGCTAGTGTTTAGCTGAAAATATTTTTTATATTAAAATATAATTTGGTTTTAATTTCAGAAATTATGATTAGAATTTCATGTATTTAATTTGGCTGATAATATGTCGCTGGTATTATCAGTTTAAGCATAACTTCCTTATCTTATATATCGATATGCATGCAGTACATACAATCCGAATTGCGAAACGCAAGAGTAGTTTAATTTTTAAATGAAAATTTTGGAGATAATGTTATAGATATCTTGTTGAAACTCCATTATAAATAAAGCGAAGCAACCCTCTATGTCATCTATCTCCTTTACAAATTTCAATTTCAATATGGAAACTCTATCAAGAGTTTCTTTATTTAGTTTTGCTGTTTTGTTCTTGAGCTGTCTTTGCTCTGGGATTCAAGTTACTGTTGATAACAGAGCTGTGAACATCGATGGAGAAAGGAGGATTATTATCTCAGGTGCTATACACTATCCTCGCAGCACTCCTGAAGTAAGTGTAATTTCTTGCTATTATTGTCTATTTCAATACACAAATTATATTTAGTATATTAATTCAATCCCATGCAGATGTGGCACTCCCTTATCAAGAAATCCAAAGACGGCGGTCTAAATGCCATTGAGACTTACGTATTTTGGAATGCACATGAGCGTGAACGTCGTAAGGTATTATAACATCATCATTTTGTATGCTCATGAATGTTCGTTGTCTATAATTATCTTTGTTCTGTTTATTCAGTATGATTTCTCCGGAAACTTGGACCTCGTCAGATTCATCAAAACTATTAAAGCAGAAGGTCTCTACGCTATTCTTCGGATCGGTCCATATGTCTGTGCGGAATGGACTTATGGGTAATTGCAACTTACTGAAATTATTCTTTTTTTTTTTTTTTGGTTTGAACTTCTAATACTATGAGTATGACCTTTTATTAACATGAGGTTTCATGTATGGCAGAGGCTTGCCGGTGTGGTTGCATAACGAACCAAATATTCACGTCAGAACTAACGATCCTGTTTACAAGGTAAAACATATCTTAAGAAAAGAAAACCTTCTCACATTACAGAATATATATTATTATCCAATCTTGATTGTTCTTTCTTCCTTTTTACATGTCACATTAAATAGCAAGAGATGGAAACTTTCACAACATTGATAGTGAAAATGATGAAGAGTGACAAACTCTTTGCCTCCCAAGGCGGTCCTATTATCCTTGCTCAGGTTTATACTCAATTCCTTTGATCTCCCTTTCATTTTAGTCAGTTAAGTCTCTAATTACTCATAGCTAAAGATTTATTCTTGTAGATTGAAAACGAATATGGAAATGTAGAGTGGGCTTACGGTTCAGATGGATACGACTATATCAAGTGGTGTGCTAATCTGGCTAAAGGCTACAAAGTTGGTATTCCTTGGATAATGTGTCAACAAGATAATGCCCCACCACCTATGGTAATGCAATTCATCCACGCTCATCAGTATACTCCACATGTACGCATAGTCACCGAGATGTATATTATTCTAAATGTTTTGTTTTGATTATAGATTAGCACCTGCAATGGTTATTATTGTGATCAGTGGAAGAATCCCAAAAGTAATACACCGAAGATATGGACAGAGAATTGGAGTGGCTGGTTTGTCACAGTATTTATTTTGGTTACAGTAATCAATTAATCACTATACTGAAAAAAAGAAGAAACTATTTGTTAGGTTTAAGAATTGGGGTGGCCAAAATCCACATAGGACCGCAGAGGACCTTGCTTTTGCTGTTGCAAGGTTTTTCCAACTCCAAGGCACTGTTCATAATTATTACATGGTTAGTTCGAGATTTTGTATATTTGGAACCTTTTTTTTATTCTGAATATTAATATTGAATATCACATTTACTCTTTTCTTCTTGGTTGGTTTTTAGTACCATGGTGGTACTAACTTTGGCAGCGCAGCAGGAGGTCCATACATCACGACATCTTATGATTATGATGCTCCCCTTGATGAGTATGGTACGGATATCCTATACTAATTAATTCTAATTTATTGTAAAGTTGAATTATAGCGTTAACATTCTCTTAATTTTTCTGCATTTTTTAAAAATAGGAAATCTAAATCAACCTAAGTGGGGACATCTCAAAGAACTTCATTTCTTGTTAAGATCCATGGAGAAAGCCCTAACATATGGTGCAATACGAAATATGGATTTTCCTGGGAATAGACAGGTCAAATTGTTGTTTTTTTTTCTTTCTTATACTAAAACTATTAAATACTTAAATGTATTTACGACTTTAAGAACCAGTAACATTGTATTGATATGCCCAAATACAGATTACAATCTATTCATATGAGGGGAGAAGGAGTTGCTTTTTCGCAAATTCACACAATACCGATGATTATACCTTTGATTTTGAAAATAACAAATACCTTGTTCCTGCATGGTCTGTTAGCATTCTCCATGATTGCTACAAAGAGGTTTACAATACAGCGAAGGTAAACAAGTTGTCTAAATCACTCCATTTTAAAAGCTTTTACAGTCTCAGAAACACATTGCTCCTGATATTTGTAGGTTAACGCTCAAACAGCAACAATGATCAAAGTAGCAAATACCGATGATGATGACGAACCATACACTTTTCATTGGACTTGGAGACCCGAAAATGTTCTTCAACTAAACAAGAAAGATGCTCTTGGCAATAATTTGTTGCATTCAAATGAGCTTTTGGACCAAAAGGTTGCCACCAATGGCACTAATGATTATTTGTGGCTTATGACCAGGTAATACATATAGAAAATCTATGCATTCGTAAGTCTGAGTTCTCCTCTCTAACACGTGATGGACAGTGTTGTATATGACGAAAAAAATCCTTTGTGGAACGCGCCAGGCAAGAGTCTTTACCTTAGTGTGCACACCAAGGGACATGTCGTTCATGCATTCGTTAATGGCAAACATGTTGGTAATTTAATTGCCTACTTTTCTTAATGAAAATTTTATGCTTACAAGAGACATTACTATTCTTTTCTGTCCAGTTTTAGTTCTTAAAACAAATGTTGTTTCTGTTTCTAACACTTGAAGTTTATTCAACATATTAGGATCTCGTGCTGCTGAATATAGTCATTACGAGTTCACTTTTAAGAAGAAGATTAAGTTGGTACACGGCACCAACTACATCAGTTTGATTAGTGCTACCGTAGGACTTGCTGTAAGTTTTAGTTACATATATAAGATCCTTTCTAAAGTTATATTGTTGTCTCTGTTATCAGTAATCTTAACTGTTTTGTTCTGGTTTCATGGCTAGAATTACGGTGACCACTATGATAACGCAAAGTATGGAATCACAGGTCCAGTAAACTTGATTCTAAAGGACAAATTTGACACTGTGGAAGTGATCCATGATCTTTCTAAGAATCACTGGGTATACAAGACTGGATTGCATGGTGAAGATTTAAGACTAAATGAAGGTAAAACTACAGCATGGAGTGCGATGGACCGTCCCTCCAATAAACCATTCATTTGGTATAAGGTAATTAGGAATGCTAATTAATATTACTCACTCTTACTTATGCTTACTGGCAATGACTAACATTAATGTCATGTTACGTTTATGTAGACCACTTTCTCAGCTCCTATAGGAGATGATCCTGTCGTTATAGACATGATTGGTTTGGGCAAAGGAGTAGCTTGGGTTAATGGCAACAACATTGGAAGATACTGGCCAAGCTACCTTGCCACTGAAGATGGTTGTGACTTTCAGTGCGACTATCGTGGAGCTTATGGATCTGGAAAATGCAAAACAAACTGTGGCAAGCCTAGTCAAAGATGGTAAGAAAATTTATATATTTTAAGATCCCTGCTTTTCTGTTGAAATTGATAAACCATTCTTAACTTCGTGATAAATCTTAGGTATCACGTTCCGCGATCCTTCCTTAAGGCCGATGGAAATGTGCTTGTTTTGTTTGAGGAAATGGGAGGTACCCCAGATCTTGTTCAAGTAGAAACTGTTACCATTGGTAAACTGTGTGCCCACGCATATGAAGGCCACACCTTGGAACTGTCATGCCAAGGAGATAACTTTATTACAGATATTAAATTTGCAAGCTTTGGCACTCCCAAAGGAGTCTGTGGAGATTTCCATGTAAACCAAAAATGTCATGCCCAAAACTCTTTACATGTTGTTCGAAAGGTGGTACTTCCTTTTTTCTTACCTAGATATGAATTATTTAAAGATAAAGCTGTTCATGTCACGTTGTAATTGGGTAAATTGGTGTGATTTGCAGGCTTGTGTTGGCAAACAGAGGTGTTCTCTCAAAGTCGATGAAAAAACTTTTGGACCCCTACGTTGCCAAGCTGATGAATACAGGCTCGCTGTTCAAGCAACTTGTTAGTTTTTCATAGGTTTATGGGATGCATTCTTTTAGTTAGTCGAGTTCATAATCTACGGCCATCTCTTTTATGGTCTACGGCCATTTCTTTCTTCCAAATGTTTAAAACATAGACATCTCGTCTTTGTATTACTCAATAAAATTCTCTTCATATCTTCAAATTCCAACTTCCTTTAATCTAATTCGTTTCTATACCAAACCACTACTATTACTACTACATCTTGCCCTCTTTCAACATAAAGATGCACTAGTTACAAAAAGCCAGTTCCAGTATTTGAGAACAGGATGAATTAGAGTAATAATCTCATTCTTAACACATTTGCTCATTGACCAACAAAGCAATAGATAGTGAAAACTAAACAGGGCTTCCTAATGCTCCTCTCTCATATTCTCCCATAATTTTGGTTGATTGTCATCGAAGTTTTATGATCGTGAACTAGTTTTTAATAAATGACCTGCGCCATCTGACATGGTTTAGATTTCTCTGAAAGGCATTTCCAGGGACGCCTTTTCGACAATGTCTTATTTGCAAGAAAGCTGGGGATTTTAAGTTTACGTTTCCGATTTGTGGTCCTTTTACTTTTGAACGGTAGATTTAAGAAGGGAGTTTTGGCCTCTGGTATTGGGTACTCTTTGAAGAGAGAAGAATGCGGACATATAGATCAGAAAAGCTAATAATTTCTGTCGACATGTTTGTAGTTTCTAGAATTATTTTATTGCTTCCTGTTCACACACTTTGTGTGTTTGATCTTTCTCCCAACGTTGATCACTGCCAGTACGGTAACTTAAACTCTACAGTCATCTGATGTATCAGACTTCAATTTTACAGGCCCTGATCTGCGGACTCACAATCTACTGCTGCATAGCACTGCTTGTTTATACTTGCAAATTCTTCTTACGCTTGATCTATCCTTATACCTGCTCTGGAGCATCCTCTCACCATGCTTTCAGACACTCCTGATAATTACTTTTTCTTAGTAATTTATTCGGTGCTTCTAAGACTCTTAAGGTCTATACATGTTTGCGAATACTTTGATTTTTCTAACTTAAGCTGCTCTATGTGCTCCAATTGACCATACATAGGTGCTTCTCTCTTGGAGGACGAGACGTGGAAGCTTCAACATGCCACTATACTCTCACGGTATAACGAGAGCATAACTTGAGAGCTGATCAAACAACGAGAGCTGAGGACATAAAATTGGAGTTGATTTCTCTAGAGAGGGAATTCAACACTTGATTTTCCTTGTTATTAAAAAAAAAGGCGAGCATATTTTTCTTCTAAGTAGAATAAAAGAAGATAAATTGGAGTTAGCTTATGTTAAAGTTTGTGACTCAAATTTTATTTTTGTCTGGCTTGAAAAGTTCGAAGTGTAATAGTTGTGGAAAAATTAAAATACAATCTACAAAGGACCCACTTGAAATTAGAATTTACTGTATATATCTTGTTTTATGCTAGGCTGAGTAAGAAATATATTTTTTTGTAAGCCACCCTAAGCTTTCTATCATTGTATTCATCCTTTTCATAGTGAAGCTCTCCTCCTCTGCTTGTGATTTTCTCCTCAATTTGAGGTTTCCACATAAAATTTGTGTTGTTCTTTTGTTTCTATTATTTGCTATCGTGTTTTGTCTTCTCAAATTAGTATCAGAGCCAGTTCATTGATTGCATCGATGACAATCATGAAAAATGATATTTCGCTACTAGATCATCTTGGACCACAGAGGAGAAACAACGTAAGGATCGCAAGGCTCTATCATAGATACATCTCTACCTCTCGAATCAGATTCTACATGATGTTTTGAAAGAGAAGTTTGTCGCTTCGTTATGGTTGAAGCTGAAGTAGTTATGTATGACGAAAAGCCTAACCAATAAATTGCATTTGAAGCAAAGGTTGTATTCTCACCGTCTGACAAAACGTACATCAATTGATGATCACTTAAATGTGTTTAAAGAGATTGTTTTTTAGTTAGAGCCTATAAAGGTAAAGTATGATGATGAATATTTGGCTTTAATATTGTTATGTTCGCTGCATGCATCATATTCTACTTTTAGGGATACTATTTTATATAGTTGTGATGCCTTAACCTTAAAAGCGGTATATGATTTGTTACTTTCTAAAGAGAAAATGAAACAGCTTGTGTACGAATTTGAGGTTGTTGTTGAGGGTCTTGTTGTTTCAGGGAGACTGCAGGAAAGAAATCCTAGTGATGACAAAAGTGGAGTAGTCAAAATCCAAGCATAGAAACAAAATCTACAACTACTGCAAGAAGAAAGTTCACATTAAAGCTTAATGCTAGAAATTACAAAGAAAGAAGAAGTGAATTCAAAGGGAAAGTAGCTTGAAAAATCCGATAAAGCTAGTGTTGTATAGGATGCATTCAGTGATGATAAACTCCTAGTAATTTTTAAGGGCAGATATAATTTTGACGAAGAATGGATTCTTGATACAACTTACACGTTTCATATGTATCCCAATTGGGACTAGTTTTTAACATATAAAATAGTGTCCAAGGGTGTTTTGTGATGGGAAATAACACTCCTCGTAAGATAGCTGGCATGTGAACAGTCAAAATTCGGTTGTTTGATATTGTTGTTAGAACAATTGCAGATGTGAGACATGTCCCATATTTGAAGTGAAATTTAATTTCTTTAAGTACTCTTGATACCAATGGGTATAGGTATATTGGTGAAAGTGGACTTCTAAAGGTACTATGGTTGTGATGAAAGGGCAGAAATAGTCTGGTAGTTTATATGTCTTAAGGGTTCGATAATTATTTGTGATGTAAATGTTACTACCAAATCTATGACTGATGGTGATGTTACGAAATTATGGCATATGTGGCTTGGACATATGAGCCAAAATGGTATGGTTGAGCTTAGTAAACGAGGACTATTTAACAGACATTGTATTAGCAAATTGTAGTTTTGTAAGCACTGTATTTTTAGGAAGCAAAAGAGAAGAGTCAAATCAAAGTGGTTCATGTCCCTAAATGAATTCACGGCACAAAAGGAACACTTGACTATATACATTCTGACCTCTGGGACCAACTAGGGTGACTTTTAAAGGAGATGCTAATTATATGTTGACAGTTATTGATGACTTTTCCAGAAAAATCTGGTAGTTCTTCTTAAAGAAAAAGAGTGATTTGTTTGCGACTTTCAAACAATGGAAGATCATGATTGAAAAGCAAATAGGGCGACAGGTTAAGTGTCTACATACTGATAATGGTCTGGAGTTTTGTTCTAATGAGTTTAATGCCTTCTGTAGTACAAAAGGAATTCTAAGGCACTTAATAGTTCTTGGTACCCCACAACAGAACAGTATGTTAGAGAAAATGAATAGGACTTTGATGGAGAAGATGCAGTATATGCTTTCCAATTCTAGTTTACTATGCAATATATGCTTTCCAATTTTGGTTTACCTAAGTTATTTTAGGTAGAACCAGTAGCTACTGTGTGCTTCCTTATTAATCGCTCTCCTTCAATTTCCATTGAGAAAAAGACTCCAAAAGAGATATAGTCTAGTTCTCCTGCTAATTATTACGATTTGAGAATTTTTAGTAGTCTTGTGTATGATCATGTTGACAATGGAAAGTTAGAATCCAAATCCAATAAGTTTATCTTTCTTGGCTACAAGTCAAGTGTGAAGGGATATAAGTTATAGGATCCTGAGAGCAGCAAATTCATTGTCAATAGAAATGTTATTTTGATGAAACTGCTATGCTTAAGGGTTTGTCTTCTAATGTTTCATGTGATAAAGATCGACAGAGATCAAAAGTGCAGGTGGATTTTGATATAGAGATAGAGAATATACCAGAAATTGCGCCCCAGTCTAAGACAAAGATAAAAGATGATATCGAGACATCCATTGAGTCATCGCAGCATTGTATAGCTAAAGACAGACTTAGAAGAGAAATTAAACCTCCACAAAGATATGTTAAAGCTGATTTGATTGCTTATGCTTTGAATTTGGTAGAGGGTATCGAGTCCAGTAAAGAACCTTTTACCTATTCAAAGGTAGTTAGTTATGACAACTCTGGTAAATGGATGATAGCTATGTAAGAAGAGATGGAATCCCTTCATAAGAATGGCACTTGGGATTTAGTAAGATTACCTGAAGGTAAAAAACTTATTCGTTGCAAATGGGCATTCAAGAGAAAGGAAGTTATGCCAGAAGTTGAAGAAGCCAGGTACAAGGCCAGGCTAGTTGCTAAGGGTTATAGTCAAATTCCGGGTGTAGACTTCACAGATGTGTTTTCTCCAGTTGTAAAACATAGATTAATTCGAGGTTTGTTGTTTGTTGTGGCTATGTATGATTTTGAGCTTAAGCAGTTGGATGTTAAGACAACATTCTTACATGGAGAACTTGAGGAGAACATCTACATGCAATAACCAGAAGGTTTCGTAGCTATAAGGAAGGAGGACCGTGTGTGTCTACTGACGAAGTCCCCATATGGTCTAAAACAGTCATCTAGACAATGGTAGAAGAGGTTTGAATTATTCATGATTACTCAAGATTTCAGAAGATTCAATTACGATAGTTGTGTCTATTATAAAAAGGTCATTGATGGGTCATTTGTTCATTTACTCTTATATGTTAATGATATGTTGATAGCAGCTAAATATAAATCAGAAATAGTAAAAGTGAAAGCCTAACTTAATAAAGAGTTTGAGATGAAAGATTTAGGTGCAACAAAGAAGATATTTGGCATGGAGAGTTTGAGAGACAAAAAAGCAAGTAAATTGTATTTAACCCAAAAGGGTTATATTGAGAAAGTTTTGCGTATATTCAATATGCAAAATGCAAAACTTGTTACAACTATATTAGCTGTACATTTCATACTTTCATTTGCTTTATCTCCTAAATCAGATGAAGATATTGATTATATGTTGGGAATCTCATATTCTAGTGCAGTTGAATCTCTCATGTATGCTATAATGTGCACACGTCCAGATTTATCATATGTTATTAGTGTAGTTAGTAATACATAGTGAATCAGGTAAAGAGCATTATAAAGCAGTTCAGTGGATTTTGAGATACTTACGTGGCTTTATTGATGTTTGTTTGGAATTTTGGAGAACTAGAGATGGGATTGTTGGGTATGTTGATTCTGATTTTACAGGTGATCTTGATAAGAGAAGATCTCTTATAGGATATGTGTTTACTGTTAGTAGTTGTGTTATCAGTTGGAAAGTTTCTTTGCAGACTACTGTGACCTTGTGTACCACTGAGGCCGAGTATAGGTTATTACGAAGGCCTTTAAAGAAGCTATTTAGTTTAGAGGTTTGTTTGTTGAACTTTGTCAAGATATGTAAGTGACCACAATTTTTTTTATAGTAAAAATGATATCTTCCTCACTAAGGATCAAAATTTTCATAAGAGAACGAAGTATATTGATGTTTGTTATCATTTTGTTCATTAGTTCATTGCTCGTGGTGATATTGTTGTGAAAAGGGTTAGTACCTATGATAAGCCAACTGATATGATGACTAAGGCACTTCCTGTAACCAAGTTTGAGCACTGTTTAGACTTGGTTGGTATTGCTCACTGAGATTAGCCCTCAAGGGCTTTTGGTGAAAGAGGTGGATGGTTTTTTGTTTTGAAGGTTGAAGACTTCTTATGATAGAATTCGTGTTAAGGTGGAGATTGTTAAAGTTTGTGATCCAAATTCTATTTTAGTCTAGCTCGAAAAGTTTGCAGTGAGATAGTTGTGAAAAAATTAAATTACGACCCACGTGAGGCCCACTTGAAATTAAGGTTTACTTTATATATCTTGTTTTATACTAGGGTGAGTAAGAAATTTTTTTTTTTGTGAGCCACCCTAAGCTCTCTGTCATTGCATTCATCCTTTTCATAATGAATCTCTCCTTTTCTGCTCGTGGTTTTCTCCCTGATTTAAGGTTTCCATGTAAAATTTGCGTGTTGTTCTTTTGTTTCTATCATTTGCTATCATGTTTTGTCTTCTCAACTTCCTTCATAATTTTGGTCAAAAAGAGATAACTTTGAACCAAATCAAAGCCATTGTGAAAGAATTTCTTATGTTTGCCTAATATAAATGGAGGTATGAGACTTCATTCAATTTTATTAAAGAATAAAGTATTCTTATCCAACAAAATTTGAAAGGTATTTGATGATGCTGAATCTTTTTGAATTCGATGGATTCACGAGTACTATTTAAGAGGAAAAAACTTCTGGCTGATGAAAACTAACTCCATTGATTATGGACATTGTTTTAGATTCTGAAACTAAGATAAAGCTTAAGGAATGAGATTAAAGTGACACTTGGCTATGATATGAGAATTGAAACTTTCTAGAGCTGCTTCAAAACCATTTAAATATATGAATCATAGCAATTTTGTCAGCTCAAGCCAAAGTGAACCTTATCATCAGCGATAATTCATAGAACTGACCCTTCTTAAATCCGAGAGACTGTCTCTTTAAGACATAATATGCCAAACTATCATGAAATCTTAGGTAAGGAACCAAAATGTTGGAGTGGAAGATGTTATTGCCGACTTAAAAAGAGTTTAAAAAAAAGGAAGGTAGTCGACTTAAAATTTGTCAACAAAAGTAGAAAAAAAGAAAAAAGAAGAAGAAAAAAAAGGAGCTTTGGACAATCTATCCATAGTTGTAAGAACGTCTAGGAGACTTATAAATAGGCCTTCCCAGATGGTTTTATATTCGTCTCAAATATTCTCTTCTTCAATTAAATCTCCATAGTTTAGAGAGTTTTTCTCCTATTTTGAGAGATAACATAAAATAGAGATAGGTTGTCACTCTTAAGTTTTTGTAGTGAAGTTTCTTCTTCTTGCTAGTGGTTTATCCTAATTTGTTTAGGGGTTTTTCACGTAAAAATTTGTGTTTTTATTTCTTCATTACCATTCCTTCAATCCTATTTACTATGAACCTGCTTTAATCTGGTCAATTTTCACGACAAGTGGTATCAGAGCGTAGTGAGAAAATTACGACAAATTTTTTGGCGCAATCCATTCAGTTTTCAAGTGACACAATTAAAGTTGATGAATAGTGAAATAATAAACAAGAAAGGTGACAACTGTTGATACATTTATTTTGAATTAAACACTATAGCAGTCACTGTAGCTGAGTTATAGCAACTGGATACTATTCACGTACACAGTACTATTTACGTATACGATACTATTCATACGTACAGATATGGTACTATTCACATATATAGTATTATTCATACGAACGGGTACTATTTACAAGAATAGTGGTAGCGAAGTTCTGCTCGTGATAGAAACAATGGCGATAAAATTTGAGATTGAGAAGTTCAATGGGAGTAATTTCTCATTATGGAAGTTAAAGATGAAGGCTATCTTGAGAAAAATAATTGTTTAGCGGCCATCAGCAAAAGATCGATAACATTCACAGATGATAATAAGTAGGATGAGATGGACAGGAATGCTATCACAAATCTTCATCTGGTATTAACAGATGGGGTATTGTTAAGTATAAAGAAGAAGGAGATGGCAAAGGGCATCTGGGATCATCTTAAGGAGAATAAGATGGAAAAGGAGATCTGGGATTATCTTACTAAGTTGTACAAGGCCAAATCACTCCATAACAAGATTTTCCTTAAGAGAAAATTGTACACTCTTTAGATTTCATAATCTCCTTCAGTGACAAAGCATATCAACACCTTGAATTCTCTATTTTCCTAACTCACATCATTGGATCATAAAATAGAGTCTCAAGAATGTGCTCAGCTTCTACGTCAAAGTCTACAAAATTCATATGATCAACTCATCATCAATTTAACAAATAATGTCCGTGCAGACCACCTAGTCTTCGATGATTTTGCAGATGTTATTTTTGAAGAAGAAATTGACGCAAGAACTAAAAAGAAAGGTAAGAAACTGACAACAAACGAAGGCATTGATAGTGATAAGAGGGAGATCAATGGAATGTGGCCAAAGTGAACACTACAATCATGGTAGGGAAAAGTTAAGAAGTAAGAAGAATTTAAGATGCTACAACTGTGGCAAAAAGGTTCACATAAAGAAGGATTGTCATAATAAGATAAATTCCAATCCTCAAGGAAATTTAGCGACCATATCAGAAGATGATAATGTCCCGTGTTATGAGACATGACAACAAATGAAAGTAGAAAAAGATTTGTTGGTGCATGTTTTTCGATTCGGGAGCTACTTTTCACGTGAACTCTCGAAGGAAATGTTTTTGTCATTATGAACCTGTCTTAAGAGGATCTATATATAGTTGCAATGATTATGCCTTAAAGATCGTTGGTGTAGGAACCTTCAAACTAAACTTGTATAATGGTACAATTCGGACTATCCATGAAGTACGACATGTGGAGGGCCTGAAAAAGAACTTGTTGTCTTTTGAACAATTGGATGACCATGGTTGTAAGATTGAAATTGAAAACAAGATTATGAAGATAATTCTAGGAGCATTTGTACTTATGAAGGGAGAAAAGATAGTTGCAAATTTGTATATGCTCAAGGGAGAGACTTTGCAGGAGGCAAAAACATCAGTTGTTTTAGGATGTTCAAATATAATGATATGACATCAGAAACTTGGACATATATATAACTAGGGAATGAAGATTATTGCTGAGCAAAAGCTACTTCTAGGGCTTATAAAGGTATCTCTACCTTTTTGTGAACATTGTGTTATAAGCAAGCAACATTGATTAAAGTTCGACACCTCAAATTCTATAAGCAAATAAGTTCTAGAATTGGTTCACTCTGATGTATAGCAAGCACCAATTCCATCCCTGGGAGGAGTGAAGTACTTTGTTTCCTTCATTGATGATTAGTCTAGGGGATGATGGATGTATCCAATCAAAAGGAAGGAATATGTGTTTCCAGTCTTTAAAGTTTACAAAGTGCGAGTATAACTTGAATCTATAAAGAAGATCAAGTGTCTGAGTACAACTAATTGAGGAGAATACACTGACAATGAATTTGATCAATTCTGAAAGCAAGAAGTCTTCAAAATATACACAATGCCATACACTTCTTAACAAAATGAAGTAACAGAGCGGATGAACAGAACTCTATTAGAGAGAACTAGAGCTATGTTGGCAACTGTAAGCTTAGACAAGACTTTCTGGGTCGAAGCAATTAATACCGCTTTTTATATGGTAAATCGAGCCCCATCAATCCCAATTAAGTTAAAGACACCAATGGAAATGTGGACTAGTAAGCCAATTGATTATTCAACCTTCATATATTTGAAAGTCCTATATACGTGATGTACAATCAGATTGACATTTAGACTATATTATGGAGGGCAATGTTGCATACTATCTTTTAATTGAGGATGGGGAGCAACTCTCCAAGAGGCAATAAACAATTCAGATACATCTCAATGGATGGCAGTAATGTAGGAAGAAATTGAAGCTCTTCATAAGAATAAGACTTGGGAACTTATGCCACTACCATAAGGAAGGAAGGCCATTAGCAACAAATGGGTTTATAAGATCAAGCCAAATGGTGATGATCAAGTGGAGTTGTATCATGCAAGATTGGTGGTGAAAGGATATGCTCAAAAGGAAAGGATTGGCTTTAATAAAATATTTTTCCCTGTGGTTTGACTTACTACAGTCTGAGTAATCTTGACAATATGTGCTAGGTTTGATTTACATCTAGAGCAGTTAGATGTAAAGAAGAATTTTCTTTATGGATATCTTAAAGAGGAGATTTATATGCTCCAACCAGGAGGTTTTGAAGAAGCAGGAAAAGACAACTTGTTTTACAAGTTGAAAAAATCTCTGTATAGTCTAAAGCAGGCACCGAGGAGTTAGTACAAGAGATTTGGTTCCTTCATTGTGAGCCTTGAATCCAGTAGACTAAATGTAGACCCTTAGGCATATTTCTATCTTGCTGTTGTATGTAGATGACATGTTAGTAGCAGGCCCCAAAAAAGATCTTATTATAGAATTGAAGGCTCAGTTGGCTAGGAAATTTGAAATAAAGGACTTGGGATTAGTAAACAAGATTCTAGGGATGTAAATTTATCGAGATAGACATAACAAGAAGATTTGACTTTCTCAGAAGAATTATCTGAAGAAGATCTTTCAACACTACAACATGCAAGATTGTAAACCAATTTCTACCCCATTTCTTGTTAACTTTAAGTTATCCTTTAGCATGAGTCCTAGCAGTGAAGATGAGAGGATGGAAATGTCTCAAGTACCATATGCATCAGCAGTGGGAAGCTTAATGTTTGTTATGATTTGTATAAGACTAGACATTGTACATGCATTGGGAGTAGTTAGTCAGTATATGGAGAATCCTAGCATAGAGCATTGAAATGCTATAAAGAAGGTCTTTAGATACATTAAAGGGACCTCAGATGTTACATTTTGTTATGAGGGATCAAATTTTATTGTCAATAAATATGTGGACTCTAATTATATAGGTGATCATGATGGCAGCAAATCCACCACAGGTTATATGTTTACACTAGCTGGTAGATTGTAACCTGGGTCTAAAAAATACATTCAGTTGTGGCTACGTCAACAATAGAAGCATAATATGTAACAACTGCATAAACCAGTAAAGAAGCAGTTTAATTGAAAATGCTATTGGAGGAGCTCGGGCATAAGTAAGAGAAGATTTCTCTATTTTGTGATAGTCGGATTGCCTTGTACCTTGCAAAGAATCCAACTTTTTATTAAAAAACGAAACACATATGTGTTCACTATCACTTTATTCATAAGAAAGTGGAAGAAGGAACTGTGGATATGTGGAAGATTTATACTAAAGACAATCTAATAGATTTTATGATGAAAGTGGTCAACATTGATAAATTTATTTGGTGTTGATCATATTGCGGCCTAATGAAGACATAAGCAACATTGTAATGGCAAGGAAGAAAGAACGGTGTGAAGATCTAATTAACTTTCAAAAAAATCTTCAAGTGGGATATTGTTAAGGAAGGAAAATGATTTAAAATATGTCAACAAAAGCAGGAAGAAACTTACATTCGGATAGTTGTCCACATGCAGGCAGAAAGAAGAAAAATAAAAAAATGGTTGTTGTGAATAATCTGTTCACAATTGTAAATACATCTAGGAGGCTTATAAATAGGCCTTCCTAGATGGTTTTATATTCATCCCAAATCTTCTCTTGCTTAGTTAAATCTCCACATTTTAGAGAGTATTTCGTTTATTTTTGAGATAGTTAGTATTTCTCCTTTCTCCTTATAAAATATATTTTTTATAGTTAAGTTTCTTCTTCTTGTCCGTGATTTTTACTTTAATTCGTTTGGGAGTTTTTCACGTGAAAATCTATATGTTTATTTCTTCATTATTGTTCTTTCAATCTTATTTAGCTGCAAGTCTACCCTAATCCGGTCAATTTTCTCAACCGAAGATTCTGATATGGTTTCCAAAGTGTTTACCAAAGCTTCCTTTATCCTCTAATTTGCTATAAAACAAAGCAATTGGAAAATCTTGTCCATCTACTAAATTCGAGAATTTTTAACAAATCTAATAGCTTGCTCTAATTGGAATCTTTGACAATGATAGTAAGTTGAGATCTTTTGTGAGCGGACTTAAGGAAGCTATGGCAATGGAAAGGTTATGATGCAGCATTCAGATATTTGACAATTCACAAGATGTTCTTTTTCTTCAACGATCTCTTTTGGGTCCTTTGTTATGGTTTTGCCAACGAGTCCTAATTCAGCCTTGTTACAATAGTAAAAATAACAACCATAAATGATTGATTTTGAAGCTTTGGGAATAAAAAACTTTAGCATAATAGTGACTTGTCTTCCAACCTAAAAACGGTTATATTTGAGAGATTTTAGAATCTTTTTTATCTTTTATCTTAAATATTTTTTAAAAAATCTCTTAAGGAGGAGTCACTTATATTCAGCGTTTGTAACATTTTATAGGCCCTAGGCAAAGTAAAAAAAAGATACAATAAATTAACAATATATAAATATGTAAACTTTTAAAAGCATATTTTTATTATTAAAGAGACTACCTTAAGCCCTTCATTATGACACAATTGAAGAATCTAATGAGTTGCATTAATTCTTAACATTAAGATTCAGAGAACAACTACAAAAATCAAATGAAAAAAATATGTAAAGAAAAAAAAGAAAATTAAGAAGATTCGCCTCATTTTGCTCTTTATGCGTGTCAAGGGTAAGCTGCGCCCTATTTTACCTCATTTTGATCTTTATAAAAGTCAAGAGTGGGCCTTATTTTGTTTCATTTTGTTCTTTATAATGATTAAGAATAGGTCATATTATGTTCTTCATAAGAGTGAGCCCTAGCCTGGTGCCCTTCATACCCTTGCCTAAGACAAGCCCACCTATATTCTATGATATTGGAACTGTTACAAGAAAACAACGAATATATGATTGTTTTAACTTGAAAATAGAGTTGTGCTAAGAGTATACATATACAAATACACATATAAACAAATGTATAATTTTGAGAAACATAGAAAATATTTACAACTTTTACTTTTATTTTATATTTTAATCGTTATATGTTATAGCAAGGGTCTATATTTTGTGAATTCAAAATTAATTTTACTTTTTTCCTAATACATACATGTAAAGAGTATTTATAATAGTTATATCATAAATTATATGTGTTTTAATAAAATAAAATATATTTATTATAATTAAATATACAAAACGTTTTTATATCACACTTTAATTTTTATAACATATATTAACTTTTGATAAAAAATAAAAAATTTTATATTGTTCTATAATAATAATTATTTTTTATATTGGTTTAAACATAGATACATAATGATTAATAATGAAGAGATTAATTATTTTTAAAATTTTATAAATAAATTTATACATGTTCAATCTTGTCTATATAAGTGTTGTGTAGATATAGAATATAAAAAAATTTAAATATATTATAATCATATTAATTTTTCTATATGCAGATGGATGGAAACAAATAATATTTATCTTACACATATATATATGTAAACATACAATCAATAAGATATTGAAACTTGTAAAGATATTTTAAGATAAATTGTAAATATAAATTAATTTATAAAATATGTTTGAAGTCAAATTATTAAAGTATATATTAAAAATCTAAAATTTTATATTGTGCATTAATTAAAAGGGTTAATATTTTGTAAGTTTAAAATTTCGTTATCACTTTTAATACGAGGAACTTTTATAATAATTTTATATAAGCTTTAAATTTTGGTTCACTTTTAAAATGTGAAATGACTTTCTTATAAGTTTAACTTTGATTCATAATAATAATGATCTCTTTATAAATACTTTTACAATGTACATGCAATTATATTAAATTTTAGTCAAGACCAATTTAAATTTTTTATCATTAAATATTATATTATTGGGATAATAACAAAAACTTTGAATTTATTCCATCAAAGAAAATATTTAATGGTGAACAAATGATTAATTAGAAATATAAAAAAATAATTTTGTCTTGGTTAAATATAACAATAAAGTTTTAATATATTTTTAATTGTAAAATATCAATCAAAATTATATAAATTGATTAACTAGAATTTATAATTTATTTATTAGAAAATTTAGATAGATAAATTAAGATCTATTAACTATTGACCGTCGTTGATCTCAATTTTTAAAATAAATATTTATTATTATTTTCAATTTTAAAAAATTATAAAAATAATTCATTATCAAAAAAAATTTCAAAATTTATTGATAGTGCATTAAATTATTATTAACACTTATATAATTTTCATATTAATTTTTAAATATTAATTTTTAAATACTAATTTAGCGTAATTAAATTTTTTGATTGATTATATTATGCCTACCGTAAATCATTGAGATATATTTAATATTTTACTTACAATTTAAGATATTTTAAATGGTTTACCTAATATTTTCTACCTTATTGATTTAAAATATCAATCAATATTTTTAAAAGTTGTAGAAATCATATAATATTAAAGTAGGCAAAAGGACAAAATTGACCCTAAAGTTTACTTCAGTTGATAAATTAAACCTTAACATTTAAAAGTGTTCAAATATAACCCCAACGTTTACAAAACGTTCAAAACAAGAACTTGGAAGGATAGAAAATCTAATAAGGTTAACTTCTTGTCAATTAAATGTTTAATTTTTAAACATTAAACTGGAACTCATATATAATTTAGGTTTATGACTTGACAATTTTTTAATTTTTAAATATTAAAGTGAGTCCCACATGTCACGTGACATATGAGAAAATTTTTTAGTTAATTTAATGATAACTAATTAGATTAAGAGTTATCAATCCATATTAGTTCAACAATAATATAAATAAAACTTAATTAGTTAATTAATATTATTAACCATAATTAAGTTAATAATAATGAAATCCATAAATCTCTAATTCCTATTTCCCTAAATCCCTAAGTTGCAAAACTAAGTAGATCCTCTTCATCAAAATCACTAATTCCCCATATTTCATGCTTAATCTCTCCCAACTTATTCAAGTGTAGCAACAAAACGTTTGTATCTCTCTAATACATTTGTCTCTCATCTGCATGTTATGCTTGTATGTCTCCTTCTCCCACACACTACTGATGAATTTTTAAGAAACATGATAGGACAAGACATCATGATAGGTCCGTTCCTTTCTCTGGTTTATAATTTATATTTATTATGTACTATGGTCTTTTAGTTGTTATACATAATGTCGGATTCCTCATGGTACCCGATTTATTATACTTGATCCTCTATATCCCTATGAACACAAATGTTAAGATATGGCATTGATTCAAAAATTATTAGTTACTTATGCATGCTTCTGAATTAAGCCAGATCTAGATCAATTGACACACATATGTCCAGTTGAAGATGAAATAACACAAATGCTGATCAATTGACAAATTCTCTTGCAAGCTTTGCCTCATTTCCCTTATTTAGGATAACCATTACATGAAAATGAAGTTTATGTACTCTATAATGCAGGTTGAATGGTGATTTAAAATTTTTATAGAAGTGTAGATTAAATGAAAAATACTCATGCATGCTTTGTAGTGAAGTTTTTGTGCTCAGAAGTATAGATGTTCCATGATTCCTTGTGTAACATCCCCTCACCAATTGCTAGTGAACAGTGGCATATGCATGCATTTACATATGCACATGCATAGTAGA
>JANQBM010000004.1:29356086-29366647 GCA_025594535.1 Erythroxylum domingense
GTTTTTATTGGTCCCATTTCTCATTTTTTGCAAGGAATTTACTTGGGCTTTGATTCAAACTAACGACACAAACATTACCATAGTAACTTCCACGAAGATAGTAAAATTTTCAAGAGAACTCCATTCAGAAAGTGAGACTGCATAACATACCTGAATGAAAGTAGAGTAAGATCTCATGAGAATGTCGGAGAATTGATCAGGTGAGTAGATTCTGTTAAGAAGAAGGTTGATGTAATAGTTCTGAATAAAATCGCTACTACCTGCACTCAAGAGATGGATACCACCAGAGAATATCTCATTGGCTTTGGCTTGTCCTACCATGTTTACAACTTTTGCTTGGTAGTCCCTGTAGTAGTTCAATTGCTGGGTTAGAGAAACAGAACCCTGCAAAGTTAGCAAGAGAATGTTGGGACTTTTGTTGGTGTTGATATGAGAGGAAGAGAGAGAGCTCTTAATTGAGTTTTTACATATAACAAGGCGGTCCCATCATAAAGGCCAGACCCAGCTGAGGCAAAGTTAACTCCTGTCAGGATCTTGCTTCCTCTGGCATCTAGGCTAAGGTATGCAGGCGGGTATGAGGTGAAACCAAGGTACTCAGCTGTGCATGAACCAACAAAATAACAGAAAACTCCATCAGACTTAAATGAGAAGAAAAATGAAGGGCTTTGTTCCTGGGGAACTGTTCAATTACCAGTGAAGTCTGTTGCCAGCTTTCCATTGCAGAATCTCCCAGTTGGGGTGTGAGTAACAAAGTCTCTTCCATAAGGAGGAAAGTTGGCTTTGATGATTGTGTTGAGTTTGTTGTTGTTACCGACATCAACAACAGAGTCCCCAAAAATGATGAGGGAAGGCACAAGGGGATCACCATGAGCCACGGAGAAAACTAATACTAGGAGCAGAAAGGAAGTAGATGTGGTACCAGCTGCAAACTTCATTTTTTAAAAGCTTATTTTATCACGAAAGAGGGAAGTAGATATTGGGGGTGGAGGTATTGGTTTGAGCACTTATAAGAAAGTTGATGAATGGGAAATGAGGCAGGTGGGGAAGAATTTAAGGGGGGAAATTTGTAGTGAATGTAGTGAAAGGGGCATAATTATCGACATCATAGTTTCAATAAAGGTGCTTATTTTGTGGGAAGAGAGCATGTTTAGCACAGCTCCTGAGGTCCTATTGTTTGTCCTCTATGTAAAACTGTACTTATTAGGCTAACCAAAAGTAGCAAGCAATTGTTGGCCATATATGGAGATAACAAAGAATTTAGCAGAAGTTTTTAGACAGACATAGAAGTAGTGAAGGGAGAGGGTATGCCTTTTTCATCATCTCTTATCACATTTTACATGGTTTCTGGCCACTTTGTTCTGGATGAACAAAACGATTGAAAAGTGAAAAAGGCCCTCAAGGTTTGAGCTCTTGATGTCTTTTAGCAACAAGTGTGGCCAAATGATTATGCGCTTTACTTGTACCACATTCCATTGTTAAAAAGGAATCCACATCATGGAGCAGAGTGGTGCTTTACAAGTGCTGCATTGCTTGGCCGCCTCTTGTAACTCTATCCATCTAACAAGTTACAAAGACAGAGTAGCTAAGATAGACTTGGCTCTTAACCAAGTGCACGAGAAGCGAAGAACCATCCAATGACTGATTGTTCACAACTTTGAACGAAGATTTTTTTAAAAAAATATATTACTAAATCGATTCAATCTCTTGCTACAGTCAAATTAAATTAGATAAAAACTCATTTCCATGTAATCTAGACAACTTATTTATGGTAGAGAATAATTTGAAATGGCTTCCACACTCGTTTTGGGATCCAACACAAGTCTAGAATAGCAGGACCTTAATTTAAAGCACAGAATCTCCTAAATCGTATTGTTTATAGTCATACAGCTTCTAACTCGAAGTAGAAAATACATTACTTTCCTTGGGATCCAATATGTTACAAAACTGATGGTGTGGCAGGCAACAACCATTTGATGGAAGACGGCACAAGTTACACTCTCTTAGGAGAGAACGATAACTAATAAATTGCACGAACTCCCTTTTCCCTACTGAGCTAGGAAGTCTTCGCTTTTCCCTCCATACTCTTTTAACAAGTCTTCAGGTTTTAGTAGAAACCCAAGGAAACTTTTAGTTGTGCATCAGAAGTTGAAATTGAGGGTCATCGGTTACAACAACATAGTCATATCCAAGGCTGTTGGCAAGATTTTTGAACATGTCCATCTCAGTCGGTGCCACTTGGATTCCAACCAAAACATTTGCACCAGTTTCACCCTATTCATGAAGCCCATGAACAATGTATCATCAGTATCCAACTTAATGGTATAATAAAATCTATCAAATATAAGGCATTGATAACCTGCCTGCCCACGGTAGTGGAACAAGCTGATGTTCCATTCAGGACTAAAAGCGTCCAAGAATTTCATCAAAGCTCCAGGCCTTTCAGGGAAAGTAAAACGACAAAGAATTTCATTTGGGACATTCAATCTACCGCCCATCTGCAAGAGATCCAGTGAAAAAGTAAGGCTCATGTTTGTCATACCTTTAAGTAAAGTCAAATTGAGGGAAACATAACATGCATGTGAGAGAGAAGAAACGATATCAATTGTAAATGTGGCACAAATATTAACATAATTTGCATGGCAAGGACTAGGATTTCGGTGCTGTTGCTTCAACCAAGCATGCAAAGAAGCATAAGGTAGCTGAGCTATCGGGAAAAAAAAAGATGGCCTCTTTTAGTTGAGACACTTTTATCAATTGTACCTCAGGAAAGAATGATGGAGGGTGGGTGCTAAAAGATACAAACGTATTGTCCTACATCAGGTAAGCAACAGCTTTCGGCCAAAAATTTGCAAATCTTTATAACGTTCAAAGAAACAGAAATAGAAATGAAAATAACTGTAAACAAGAAATGCATCCAGTGAAAAAATAGCTGTTAGCAATTGGTTAAAACAACAATCTTATCTTTTATAATTCACGAAGTATTTGAAAATGCTTGATACACATCAAGAAGGACCAAAATACTTACCAAATAACGCAGGTGATCTTTGACCAACTCACTTTCTGTGAGATTTAAAGTTCGTAGTTGGGAAGATTCCAAACGTTGCTGCATTGCATTAAGTTCAGAAATGGTGTGAAGGCCAACACTGCAAATATCATTAGAAAACAAAATGAAGTGTTTTTGACTTTGTACAATTTTTATTAGATTGGAGGCTGAATCAAAATAGCTTAAAAGAAAACAATTTTGAAATCAATGGTAAACAACAAATCATATTATGAAATGCTCATACAGTACCTGTACAGTACCACAGCCTTTTTTTCTGAATTACATCTGTATTTGAACTCAGTGATATTCATAGGCCCCACCTGCCATCAAAACAAACATGTTGAGCACATACAACAAGATTATAACTTCTCATCTGGAAAAGCGAATTCAGGTGTAGCGGCATACAAGCTCGCAAAACTTTTTGAAGCTACCCGGCTCTTCCGGCATAACAGTGGCAAGGACAGCCTCTTGTTTCCTACCAACATTGGCAAGTTCAGTAACAACTCTCAATTTATCGAAGTTCATATTTGCCCCACTAGTTATTGCCACGACATTCTGTCCCTCAAGACCATAATACTTGCAGTATGCTTCAGCACCAGCAAGGGCCAAAGCACCTGCTGGCTCTAAGATGCTTCTCTTCTCCTCAAACATATCCTGCAATGGAACAATAGGCTTTCTCAATCATTTGGCCGTTAAGTACTGAATTAAAGGGCACACCATTAGTTCTTTGAGGAAATATCATTCCACCTAAAATTATATTTCAGTATACAAGTAGTAAAGGAAAGAGAAAACAAAACAGACTAGGATAACCAAATAAGTAATGCACTCAGTTTCCCTCTTCCCTCTACATCCACTCTCTGCTACAAATCTCTCAATTTAAAGGTAGTTACTATGCCTCATTGTACTTCAAGTACAACTTCCAAACACAAAACTATCATGATGATGGAGATATGATACAATGTGTGAACTTAATTAGAATTCTCTTCCTTTATTATTTGAAAAGTCTGGATTTTTAATGATAACAAAACATGTTATCTTTAGGAACAAGAATCTATAAGTAAATATTTTCACACAACTCAGAAAATGGTAAAAATAAAAGAGGAAAAAGATTACCTTTATTGATGCACAAATAGCATCACGACTAACGAGAACTACCCCATCTATCAATTCCTTGCATAGACGGAATGTTTCCTCTCCAACCTCTTTAACAGCCACACCATCAGCAAAACCACCAACTTGATCCAATATCACCCTTTCACCATGGTATAGTGACAAGGCCATCGCATTTGCATCTGAGGGTTCTACCCCAATAATCTTTACCTGCAGTATTGCAATATCATCAATACTTCACCATATAAAAAGAAGAAAACAAAAGCATTGTTTAGTCAATAATAATACAGTAGGATGATCAAAAAAGATGAGTTTTGGAACCCCAGAAAACCATGATAATTTATTTGAACACCAAATGGTAGAAAATATAGACAAATGCTAGTATGCTTATTTCGTCTTGGGTAACAAATGACAAACCTCAGGATTAACCCTCTTCACATAAGCAGCAATACCAGCTATTAGTCCACCACCGCCAACAGGCACAAAGATTGCATGGAATGGGCCTTTCATTTGACGCACAATTTCCATTCCAACAGTTCCTTGTCCAATGATAACATCTTCATGATCAAAAGGAGGTACAAATGTTCGACCCTCCTCTGTTGCCCTCTTTTTTGCATATGCCTGTGCCTCATCATAAGAATCCCCCACCAGAACAACTGTTGCACCCAACTTCTTCACAGATTTCCACTGCGTGGGAGGAAATCCAAGATTCAGAAAAGAAGTTACAATGTGTGTTCAATAGGAAAATCAAAATATACCTTGATTTCGGGAGTAGTAACAGGCATAGCAATTACAGCATTGCAACCAAGTCTCTGAGCGGCCAAAGCAACACCTTGAGCATGGTTTCCAGCAGATGAGCAGATAACCCCTCTTTCCAGCTGCTCCTTTGCCAGTTTTGCCATCATATTATAAGCTCCACGTAGCTTAAACGAGAAAACCTCCAAACCAAATTTTTTGGTATGTCAGCAGACTACAAACCATATTTTGAAAACTACTAAGATTAACTTAATTCAGAAAAGATCGTTTCTACTAAACTACCCAAAGCATAATTGCAGAAAATGTATAATGCGTTCACAACCAAACTGGCAAAAGCTCAGCAAGTTTAGTAATAAGTGGAAGTATTCTACCACAAACTACTAACAGACGATTTTGAATAGACTTATAATTTCAATCAGAAAACCAAATACGTGAAGTAACATGAAAAATTAATATAAAGCAGAAGAAAGTTATCAATTCGATTAACTAAAATCGTTACTGATATGCATCAATCCGAAATACTAGTACCGCTCTTCAATCCCAGTGGTTAATGATGTACGATCAACAATCACTCAAATACAGAAAAGCACAGAATCTGACAGAAATTTTCTTGTTCCAAAGTTCTTTCACACTGCAAAGGTTCGCTGTTTAACTATCAGAAAGTCCAAGAGCTCAACAAGTTGGGATGATTTACTTAAGACGTCGTAAAACCAAAAGAGACAACAAAACTAACCAAGATTAAGTCTTTTAATTGTTGGACCACATAATGGCCAACATGGAAAACAAACCAAGTAATAATGATGATGATAAAAAGGAATTAATGCTTACTGGCTGCAAATCTTCTCTCTTGAGCCAAATCTTAACCCCCAATCTCTCCGACAACTTTGGCGCCATTTGTAACGGAGATTCAATAGCAACATCGTAAACGTTTGACGACAAAATATTAGTCAAGTACCCCATTGCGTTAATAACACCGTCACCGCCATCCTGACCCGAAGGGTCCGGCACTGCCCCGAGATAACCAGGTGGATACTGTAGAGAATCCGCCGACACCCTCTTCCTTGTCGGAGAAGGACTTGACGTGGGTAACTGACTCTGGAAGGACAACGGAGAGATCTCCGCCGTTGGTTTCGATAAGGTGGCAACGACACTATAGAAGGGATTTTTGGCTCTGCGACGGCGCGTTGCCTCGTTACTGCATTTGTCGTCGTGTCCAGTGAGAGTGGTCGGTGGGGTCAGTTTAGAGCGCCCTGCAAGGCGAAGGAAAGGTGTCTGTGGTGGCGTTACACGGAGAGCCTCCATAATTCGTTTCCCCGGAGAGAGCAAAATGTAGGATTCAGCTTTGGCAACTAATGTGGAAACTGCAGGGCGTGGTTACTTTATAGTGTCGTGTTGAGTTTATTATCATCTGTGACTTGGACTATTTTACGTTTAGTGGATCCGCGATTCATCGTGTTTCACGGACAGATTCAATTGATGGCTGCGAGCTCTGGTACTGTGAGATTGCGACACATCAGCAGCATGTGAGCGAAAATCAACGTGTTAAATAATAAAAATTATGTTTTGCTCATAATCCGACAAACGGAAACAGTCATAAACAATTTACTTATGAACAAAATGTTCACCCTTCTCAATAATTGTGGGAACTGAATTAAATGTCTTCCTAATATATATGAAAATGTTGTTATTAATTTATATTGCAAAAAATTAAATTTTAACATATTCAATGTCATCATAATGGTAATATATTCAGTTCAATTTAGTTTAATAAATTTTGTTGTTAAAAATTAATTAATTAATCAGTTAATTTTTATAAATTAATAAATTTTTATAAACTAAAATAAATAAATAAATTCTTATTTAAAATTTTTTAATTAAGTTTCAAAATTTTTCATAAATAAAAACAATTTCTTTAGTTTATATTTCAAATTTTATTTAATTTTTAATTATTTTTATAATGAATTAATATTGATTGAAAATGACCTTTATCAGTCTAGTAAATAGAGGTATGCAACTTTGTCAAAACCCATTGAATGTGGCTACATAATAACTACGGCAAATAGTTGAAATCAGAGTACTTTTAGTAAATGATAATGTTTGTTCAGTTTCTTTTTAAGATATGTTCTGCCTATAAGCTTATCTGCGACCACCACACGAGGAATCACTTCATGGAGGTACAAGAAAGTAGTACCCTTAGCCACGACTAGCCTCTCCCCACTAAGAATCTTAGATACGGATGAATAAAATCCAATGCTCAACTCAATTCTGTAGGAAGTCAAGTTTAAGCATTCTTGGACGTGGAATTACCTTTTACACGAATATTCAGATTATGCCATTTACTGTTTTTACGTTTTTTAAAAAATGGAAATAATTATTTTTACCATGTCAATTTTAAAGAAATATATAGTGCACAGAAACATACTTAATTCTCAAATTCAATAATTTATATAAAATAATCTAATTTCTTGTTTCTACTTCTGTTAATATTTTAATTTTGTTATTACTTTAAAATTAAGGTGAACGTGAGATGATGCAATCAAAATAAGAAGCATAGTCATTTTAAATTTACGCATCACGGGTTAAACTTTCCTATTCATGCTAAAAGGTTTTCAATTGCTATACGGAGTGTACACTTGAAAACATACTTCCCTTCTAGATAATTGCAGTAGACTTTGATGAATGAATCAGACATATTGATATGTACTGGTATAACATGGCCACATAACAACAACAAATCGTGGTCATGCAAAACAAAGCTAGTTAGCATTAAACGGCCTTTTGTCTCCCTTAGTGTTTTCAAGTCACATTTCACGTTCCTAATTGGAATATGTCAATAACATAGCCAAACAAACTATCTAATTAAGTTAAATTTGGTATAACCATAGTAACATTATTCTAGTTTCTAAAGTTATTTTGGTGCATTTGTATAATTTATAATTTTTTAATATAATTCAATACTTGTATTTAGTACAATATAAAAATTTAATATCAAGTTTTAGTTAATATAATTCAATACTTGTATTTAGTACAATATAAAATTTTAATATCAATTTTTAGTTAATATAATTCAATACTTGTATTTAGTACAATATAAAAAATTTAATATCAATTTTTAGTTAATATAATTATCGTTGATATAAAATCTAAAACATTGTGTCATAGGATATAATTCAATATTAAAATAAGTCTACAAAAAGATAAAGAGTTACATACAACATTCAATTACTAACAAACAAAACAAACAACAACAATACCCATTATAAACCTCACTGAACGTAGGATATAGAGATGGTCAAAGTCAACGTATCTAATACATAAGACTTTCTATTTTGCAAAAGTTTAGAGATGGTCATAATGTACGCAACATTTTTTTTATGTTTTTACAAAGAGATTATTTTTATGACTTAACTTATGACCGTTTAATTATAAAGGAACAACTTTAATAGGTACTTCAAAACTATCCTTTACTGCATTCAATTACTTATGCAATGAAATTCGAATTACTTCCGCTATTTCCATATGAAGTGTTCTATTCAATTAGTAAAGAAAGGTAAGTAACTTTGTTAAAAATCCATTAAATGTGGCCACATAACTAGATCAGATGGTCATGTTCGTTCGATTTCTTTCTAACATGTCTTTTAGGATAACTCTCTGCAATCACCATACGACGATCATTTCATGGAAGTACAAGAAAGGAATATACTTAACTATGACTAGTCTCCACACTAAGAAACTTAGGTACTGATGAATAAAATCCAATGCACAAATAAATTATGTAGAAAATCAAGTTTAGGCATTCTTAAATATAGAATTATCTTTTACTCAAATATTCAACTTCGGGCTTTTGAGAAGTAAACGGTGTTATACAAATCAATGGTGAAGTCAACCTACTGGTTTTGCTGGAAAAAAAGCCCCAAATTGTAGATAATGGGAGGCAATTAGTTATTTTGAGGAATGAAAATTAATGTTGTTGTAAATACTTCCCCATCTTAGGGCAATTGTCAAATAGATTGTGCTCAAATGAAGACTCTTTTAAAACATGTTGAGATAACTAAAAATGTTGTTGCTAAAGTATCTCTGGATCAGCTTGAAAATGCAAAACATATAGCTATTGACAAATTCAATGTAGACAATATGGAGAGTCTAAATAGTGAAGTGGATTATTTCACTTCACAATATCTGAAGCATTGTCAGATAGATTGGGTCAACTTCTTAACTCCATTAGCAACTATTGGAAAAAAAGAAAAGTCTAAGACTAGGTTGGAATATGAAGAAAAGATAATAATGGTAAATTTTAGTGATAACTGTGTGACAAGTCAAAGAATTGAGGATATCATCTCTCAAAATATAAAACATCATAGGATAGAGCATTATTCTTATGTGAAAATAGTTTCCTCGTAAGAAAGCAGTCTAGATTTAGCAGTAGAGAACTGTAATTCTCCATCAACTAAAGTCCAAGTTCCTGACATTCTAGGAAATTTTTGTAAGCAGTTCAAAACTGCAAAAAGAAAATCATTAAAAAAGAAAAAACAAAATCTCAAATACTAACAATAGGGGACTAAAAGACCCTTATAAACAAAAATATATATTTTAGCATGCAACGTTCAGCCCAATTTTTATATGGAGATGAAGTATAAGTGTTATCTTTAATTGTTTCTTTTTATTTTTTATCTTGCAGATGATTACACAACCTTACTTATTGAGTTTTTTTTTGCCATATTGTAAACATGATGATAGGCTTAATGCCTTGAACTCCTTGTAATGTAGATGTAATCTTAATTGTAGTAAAAATTACTTTTTCAAAAAATTATTTCAAGATAAATACAATAGAATGTTAAAAAAAAGTAAAATGAATAAGATATAACCATTTATTGTTTTTACGCTTTGAGAGGATGAATATAATTAGTTTTATTATGTCAATTTTAATGAAATATGTAGTAGTAAAAGTAATTTAACTCTCAAATTCAATAATTTATATATAATCTATTATTTTCCTAATTTTCCTTCTAATATTTTGATTTTATTATTATTTTTTGATCTGGGTCCAATCTCAAATATTTCTAAGCAAATGACATTATTTTTTATTTTTTAAGATTAAAAAAGTATTTAATTGGGCCCTTTTTTGAGTTTTAGTGACTCGTACTCAATTCAAAAGTCTCGGGTTGGCTCAAGCTTCAAGCTAAACTTGAATCCGACTATCAAATTTTGGCCTGGTTAGACCCACTGCCACCACTAAGAGGCATAGTCCCGTTAAATTTATGTATTACAGGTCTACTTCTAGACCGAATGCACGCCTGACAACATACACTTCCATTTTAGATAGTTACAATATACTTTGACGAATTAATCGCACATATTGATACACGCGAAACAAGTTAGCATAAAATGAACCTTTTGTTGTTTAGTGTTTTCAAGTCACATGTTCAAGTTCCATAGAATACAAGACTCGTTAGCATATGTAAAGAACCTATCTAATTAAAGTTGAATTTTGTATAACCATAATAACATTAGAACATCCTTCTAGTTTCTAACGTTATCTATTTTTCTATTTCTTTTTACCAATAAAATGAGCTGCCACTATCATGCCATTTCAATATTTTACTTTGGATACAAGAATCTACATTGCAGGATAATGTCCGGAATCAACTGATC
>JANQBM010000004.1:29369181-29380555 GCA_025594535.1 Erythroxylum domingense
TCATTTAAATCTTCCCATCGAGGCACATTAGAAAATACACCATTTAACAATAAATCAAGAGTCATATCAAGAATCAAAAAGACCATTCTTGTTTTTCTGTCTAAATATGTAGTTGTTCCCAATTACAATGAAAAGCAATAAGCATCGGATTAAATGTTAAAGAACAATAGCTACGACTAGGAGCAACATAAGCCGGCGAAAAAGAGCTATGCACCATCAAGTTGAATTAACTAAAAGAAAGTGCAATTTCAAAACACTAGTTCTGCTATCTATCTCTTTCTACAGAGACTGGCCAGTTTTATACAGGCTAATTGGCTCAGCTAGGACAGTAATTTGCTTAAGCAAACTTCAGCCAAAGGATTATAACCTAAACTCCAGAAAGCAAGCAAAAAACAACAAAACGAATGCAAAATTATTCTTTAGTTCTATTTCCTTCAAAGTACAAACACGAACAAAAATATTCCATTGAATCGTACTTCACTTGATGCTCCAATTATCCCAATACCAATAAGAAAGAATAACCTTCCCTTCCCTTCGCTTCCCTTCCCTTACCTTCCCCTTAATCCACTACTAAAAGCATATAAGAAGAATTAACACATTCCACCTTATGTAAGCTCTTTTTTCATTGCCATCACCAACTCAAAGTTACCCACAAATCCAAAAACAATCAAAAGTTAAAGGAACTATAAAGAACAGGTAATAGAGACTAAATTTTGAATGGGATTTGAACATGGAGCAAAACAACTAACCTCTGTTCATGAGGAACCAAGGCAGACCAAAGATAGCAGAAATAATAGCTATGCCACCAATAACATGCTTCTTGTCCCCGCTGTAAAGGAAATGATCAATCTTTGATCTGAACCCGTTGGTGTTTGTCTCACCTGCCATTGATTACTTGAAACTGTTGTCTCTCGTGAATTTTTCTCCGTCCACTCTTTACTTTGGAAATTGGAAGGTCTCTTCC
Organism: Erythroxylum domingense; assembly: GCA_025594535.1. NCBI lineage: Eukaryota > Viridiplantae > Streptophyta > Magnoliopsida > Malpighiales > Erythroxylaceae > Erythroxylum > Erythroxylum domingense. Next base: position 29,370,146 of record JANQBM010000004.1, read on the forward strand.
TCGCCTAACGGTGGCGGTACTGATTGGGCCACTCGGAGTTGTGCTGAAAACATTTTTATTTGTTTTTGTTTGTACTTTTTGTAATATTCTGACCAAAAAAAAGAAAAAGAATTCTATGAATCCCTATAAACCCCACTACTGAGGGATTAAACGACGACCGTGGAACACAGAAACAACAGAGAAACAACGGTGTCAATGTCTAGGAGGAGGAAAGATAGATTTACGAATTTAATCTTGTTGAAAAGATGTCATTTTAGTTATATCATAAAACGACGTCGTTTCATTAATCTAAATCACTTCTGTTAATTAAGGCTGATATGTCTTATTAATTAGGGTTCATGGACACGTGACACTGCCATGTCAACAAAGATAACGGAGACACTAACGTCCGGCTAGAATTGAAAAAAATTGAAAGTTTGGACATTTTATTGTCAGTTTTTAAAGTTCGGGATGTAATTGTGAAATTAACCAAAGTTTGGAATTTTTTTTGTAATTAACCCTAATTATTTTGGCATCATTTTCCTATTTGCAGAATCTCAAGTAGGCAGTGTAGGGAAATTTTCCAACAAACAGTACATATAGTGGAATGGCATAGGTTGGTATGGAATAAATCTCTATGTCCTAGGATGGCTTTTTTATTTTGGTTGGCGGTTAAGAACAAGCTAAGTACCTTGGACAGATTACATTATCTAAACCGAGATACATCTTGCTTGCTCTATAACTATAGGTAAGAAAGCAGAGACCATATATTCTTTGGTTATACCTACTCAGGAGCAATATGGAACCTAGTTAAGAGGCTATGTTACTGCAACACTTCTGCTCTTTCATTACAGGAAGTGATCCAATGGCTATTAAATTCCAGGCTGCCTAAATTATTAAGGAAGCATACCTGGTAACTTTATCTACATGTATCTATATGGTGTGGGGAGAAAGGAATGCTAGGAGATTCCAAAGCAATGAGAGATCATTAGAGAAAGTTATAGATGTAGTTCTCTATAGTATAAAAGAGCAACTCTTAGCTGGTAAAAATTTCTTCGACTATGATCGGAGCCTAATACTTTTATGGGGACTATAAGAGTCTGAACACTCTCCACAAGAACGGATAACACTTAATGCATGTGGCAATAGGTAATCAGTTAGGGAAGTAAATTACCTGGAAGCTGCTAACAAGAGACCTGTGCGTTGAGAACTCAGAACTCCTTCGCTACAGTTAAAATTGGGAAGAAATGAAGAGCAGTAGTTAGATCTGAATCAACAGAGATCTAATTAGTAGAGAATATAAGGAAAGGAATCTATAAGACTAAGCTTACCGGCAGAATTGAGTGACTCGAGTTGTAAGCAAATCGTGATGCGTCTTTAGTGTGTTTTTCTCAGGCGGAGGCTTCCAGAATTCAACCCGTAATTGACGAAGTCTGGAGGAAGGGGAAAACGCTAAAGGTTCTTAACCCACTTTGGCAACCGGTGCGTTTTGATAGGCGCCAATTAGTGGAGCTTGTATTCTCTCCTTTCGGATTATATGAGCTTATCTCTCTTGCTAGGCCTCGAGTGATGTTGTGTCCAATTTACACGAAACTTAAAATGTGTACTCCACTTTAGTGAATCATTTTTTTTTACTTTTCAAAACAGAAAGAGAGATATAAAACTAAACTTGTAGCCGACAGTTTTACTTAAAAGAGAGAAATTAATTATAACAAAACTTTCTCTCTAGTTTTTGAAAAGAATTAATTAATGATTATCATGTTTTAGTGGCTTATTTTAATATAAAAGTACAATAAATAGATGTTAAAACTACCTTTTCGAATGGAGATTTTGAGAGTGAAGTATGTATGACTTAGCTTAAAGGGTTTGTTTCCATTAAAGAAAAATAGTTAGTTTGCAATCGAAAGAAATTTATATATGAACTAAAAGAAGCCTCGCATTATTTATATGTAAACTGTCACAATGTTATGCCCTTTTATGAGGGAGAGCCTTAGAATAATCGATAAAAGTTACTTCTTTGTGACTAAAAAGTTATAGATTCAAATCACAAAAATAGTTTCTTTGTAAAAATACAAAAAGAAAGCTGCATCTATTGATGACCCTCTCCAGACCCGTGCAAAGTAGGAAGCTTTGTACACTGGGTACATTAACTTTTTTTTTTACCCTCTTATACTTTTAACGAAAATATTATTAATCAATGCATATACCCCAAAGTTAATAAGAGCAAATATTTATTTTTGATCTTATATATAGATGATATAATACCTGTAACTAATGATTTGAGTTTTCTATATAAAACTAAAATTATTTTCTCTAAAAACTTTAAAACGAAAGATATAGGTAAAGCCTTTTATTGCTTTGGCATAAAGGTTCATAAGGACAGATTTAACAAAACATTAATATTGTCTCAAAAAGTTCACATTGAAGAGGCTTTAAAGATGTTTATAAAAAGTACATGTTTTCTTATGAGTAGCATGCATTATTTTAAAAAAATTAGTTCAGTTCGAATTAGTATCTAAAGAATATATTTGAAAAAGAAGCAATGAAGGATATACAACACGCATCTGCTGTTGGTAACTCACTATATGCTTAAGTTTGCATAAGATTTAATATTACATATGCAATAGAAATGTTAAAAAGATACCAGAACAACCTAGGGCTTGAACACTAGATAATTATTAAGAAAGTTATAAAGTATCAACAAAGAATTGGGAATTAAAACTCACATACAATCATTATGATAACTTGGAGGTGGTAGATTATCTAAATTCTATTCCACAGGATGCAATAACAGTAAAAATTTACATCTAAATACATTTTTCTATTTGCTAGAGGTATAATCTTATGGAGAAACATTAAACAAATTATAATTACTTGATCCAGTATAGACTATATGATGTGAGCAGGACTAGGGTGACACCAAATGGACCAGGTGTGGATGTTAGAGGCCTAGGGAGCGAGCTTGCCATGCCAGAAGGACCCATGACCAAAGCTAGGGCCAAGTGATGTAAGGAGGCTCTTTACATGCATGTGGGCTTCTATTTGGAGAGGGTGGAGAGCTCCAAGCCTATTTGAGGAGAGTTTAGCGGGTTACAACCCAAATTAATTCACTTAACTCAAATCCTTGGATCGGGCACACTTGGGATTTGAAGACATGAAGACTTGGGCTGATTTTAATGTTCCATCACTTGGGCTGATTTTTTATGATTCATATTAATAAAAAATGAATTTTTTTACAAATTTTTTGAAAATGAAAATTCTCCCTATTTTTAATATTTTAATAAATTTATTAATTATTTTTATGTACATCGTTTTCTTTCAAATATTGAAATGCATTTCAACTAAACTAGTATAAGTATCTTATATACTCTATCTTTTTCATGCTTGTTAGTTGAAACAATTGTGGCAAAACATATATATTGCAAAACTTCAACCTTCTTGTTTTTCAATTGGTATCAGAGCATGATTCACGTAATTAGAACTTGGTGTGTCAAATTGGTGTAGATTGGTGTTCCACAATTATGGCTACCAGAGAAGGAATGTCAATCACTAGGCCAACTTTGCTAGATGGTTCTAATTATCTGACTTGGAAATTTAGAAGGAAAGTGTTTACTCAAGCACAAGGGACTAAAGCAAGAACTTCTGTGTTAAATGGCTAGACTCATTCAATGACGATTAATGAAAAGAATGAATCGGTACCTAAAGATTCATTTAAATTGACAAGGGTTGAAGAAGAGGGAGCGCTTAGTAATTCTCAAACAATGCGTGCAATCTTCAATACTGTAGATGAAAGATGTTTCAGTATGATATGATTGTGTGAATCAGTTAAGGAAGCATGAGATACATTACAAACAATACATGAGGGATCAAAATCGGTGATAACTTTAAAACTTCAAATTTTGGCTACTAGATTTGAAGAACTTAAGATGGAGGAAAGTGAAACTATCAGAGACTTTCATGAGCGGCTGCGTGACATTGCCAATCAATTACTTCAACTAGGGAAGAAGTATTCAAATTTGAAACTTTTCAAGAAAACATTGAGATCATTGCCTCCTATATTCAAACTGAAAATTACAGTCATTGAAGAAGCCCATGACATTAATGAGTTATCTTTGGATAAGGTGATTGGAATTTTCATAAACTTAAAGATGAACCTATTAAGAGATAAGCATGAGAAAAAAAAAGGATTGGCATTACAAGCCGAAGTTGCAAAATTCATGAATGATTTAGGAGATGAATATGATGAAAATGAAGATATGCTTTTGTTGACAAGAAATTTCAATAAGTGGCTAAAGAAGGTGAAGAAAGATAGACTTGAGTTTAGACAAAATGTTAGGAGTTCAAATAATAATTTCAAACAAGCGAAAATTCAAAAAGGTGAAAGGAAGGCAAAAAAAGATACAATGTCATGAATGTCAAGGTTTCAGATATGTGCAAACGGAATGTGCTAACACTCTTAAAAGGACAAAACGGAAGTCTTACACAAGCATTTAAAGTGAAAACAAATATTAAAGTGAGTATGGCAGCGAAGAAGAAATTATAAGTGATCTTGCTATGTTGGTTGTTTTATTTAACAAAAGTCCAGTTGCTTGCTTAGTAGCAATTAATGAAGAAACTGACAACAAAAATTCAGATGTTTCAGTTCTAAACTCTAATTCAAATTGTGACAGCGATGACAATGACTCAGAATTCAAAAAGGAAGACATTTGCAAGCCCTATGAATTAATGTATGTCAAATAAGTGCAAACATGTAAGCAAAATGCGAAGCTAAAGAGGAAGAATTCAACCATGAAAGAATTCATTCAAGATCTAGAGATGAATTTGTTATCAACAATAAATGAACTTGATGAAACAAAGCTAAAGCTAGTCAATACTGGAAAAAAAATAAGAATGTTGAATGGTGGTACCAAGAAGCTAAATCAATTGCTAGAAATTGGTAAAATCAAAGAAGGCTTTCAAGGTGTTGGTTATAAAGGTGAACGTTATAAGTTGAAGAATATGATGATGTTATATTTGTTAAAGGAAAAACTTCAAAAAGAAACCAAAAATTTATGCCTACATGTCACTTTTGTGGTGTAAATGACCATATAAGACCAATTGCTACAAACTGTTACAAATTCTATTTTGGAGGGGTCAAAACAAAAAATCTAGACACTTCTTGAAAAATTTTCAATAGCAGCCCACGTTACTAAACCAAACTTATATTAGAAAGAATCAATTACAAGTATTTGTAGCTCTTAAATCTATACGTGTTGCTTCTCAAAATGAGTTGTATTTTGACAACGGGTGTTCACAACATATGACAGGTGAAAGAAGCTACTTGATGGATTATCAAAGTTATATGGATGGTCAAGTTGCTTTTGGTGATGGGAAGAAAGCTATGGTAATTAAGAAATGGACTACCTCATTTCAAGAATATGCTTCACGTGGACAATTTAAAAGCTAACTTGGTGAGTATTAGCCAGGTTTGTGATGATGGGCTGTTAGTTAAATTCACTAGTAATGAATGCAAGATGTTGACCAAAAAAGGAGAGTGTTTAGTAATTCTCAAAATATCAACAAATAATTGTTACATCTTACAAGTCATCACTTCTTGCAATTTAGCCATAAATGATAATATTAATCTATGACACCAAAAGCTTGGTCACGCCAACTATGATCTTATTAACAAGTTGAGCAAATTTGAAGTTGTAAGAGGATTGTCTATGTTGAACAATGATGACAAGAGTATTTGTAGTGCATGTCAAATAAGAAAACAGGCGAGAGTGCTATACAAAAAGGTTAGAAATGTCACCTCTTCTTTTACATTGGAATAAATTCATATGGATTTGGTAAGCCTATCACAATATGCTAGTATTGGTGGGATGAGGTATTTCTTGACATGTGTTAATGACTTTTTAAAAAGAAAAATCATATACATTTGAGGCATTTAGAAGCTTATGTGTGCGGATTACAAATCAGAAAAATATGATGGTTTTGAGAATAAAATATGATCATGGAAGAGAGTTTGAGAATGCAAGTTTTAATAATTTTTGTGATGGACATGAGATTATTCAAAAGTTTTCAACACCTAAAATGCCTAAAAAAATGGAGTTACAAAGAGGAAGAACCACACTCTTCAAGAGGTGGCTAGATCAATGTTGAATGGAAGACAAATATCAATGAGATTTTGGGCTGAAGCAGTAAACACGATATGACACATATGCAACATAGTTCATCTTAGAAATATTTTGAACAAAACACCTTATGAACTATAGAAAGGAAAGAAATCGGATCGTGTTTGGCAGTAAATGTTATATTCTTAAAGATCAAGAACAGCTTGGGAAGTTTGAAATCAAGAAAGATGAGGGTATTTTTCTTGGATATTCAATACACAGTAATGCATATCGTGTGTTCAACTAAAGAATTAAGACAATGATGGAATCTGCAAATGTTGTTGTAGATAATATGCACCAAATAATTGATACGGTGGTAGAAGAAAACCTTCAAAACCAACTTCATAAATCATAATAGAGCTGCAATGAATCTAAAATAAAAGATTATCTAAATTTATAGTTAGTTGTTGTTAGAAAAGAAATCAACTAGACAAAAGGACAATTAGTTACTTTGGAGGAAGAAACTAACCATACATCTGATGCAGAAACATACTTTGTGAATAATGAAGACTTAAGAAAATGATTTCAACAAAGTTCCTCCATCATGAATTAGACAGAGTCATCCTATTGAGAATGTGATTGGTAAGATTAGTGATAAAAGGAAAACAAGAGAAAGAAAATGGATATATTACCGAGAACTTACAGGGCTTAAATGCTACACTTCCTCATTTGAACTAAAGAATGTGAAAGAAGCATTGTAAGATGAATTTTGGGTTGCTGCAATGCAAAAAGAGTTGGCACAATTTATTCGAAATGATGTATGGGAATTGGTGCCAAGGCCATTGAATATGAACATGATTGTAACAAATTGGGTGTTTAGCAACAAATCTGATAATAGAGATAATGTGATGATGAATAAGACCAGGTTTGGATCTCTCCTTAGGGTACTAAGACTATGTGCTTTACAACTTTAAAGCTTATTGAAGTAAGTAAAAAAAAAAGTTCAAAGGTGTTAATGTTTAGGCTTTTTAAGTTTTTATTTATGAGTTTTCTAAGGTTCAGGTGATTAGTGTGTGCCTGGTTTTTCATTCCTTGTTGAATAGTAAATTTGATGTGAAAATGAGGCTCTACATGATGATTTGAGAGTTCTGTTTCTGGATTTTGATTTATGGAGTTATGTCGAAAAAGTGTTGACGGTTGGTTAAAGACTTGTAGGAAGATTTGGGTTTTATATGACTTGGGTTTTTCAAGTTTTATCTTGGTTTCTCTCTATATCGGGAGTTATTTGAGTTTAGGCAATATGCTTTCACAGGAAATTTGCTCATGAAAAAGGATTTTTAGAGAATGCTTTATGTGTGAAGATCTTCGTTCACTTGCATGGCACTAGTATAAAATTGCGGGAATGATTTGATTGTCTTCTGAATGTTGGGATTTATTTCTCAAATGTCTGTAATATGATTAATAGAGCACCAAGGATTATAAACTAAAGCCCAAAAATGATAGTTTACAAAGTGAACTACCTGTTTCTTGAGACGGGTTTCTCTTTACATGATCTTGTTGCTTTTCCTACATAAAACCTCGACATAGATTCCAAACCAAACATATTCAAATTCCTGCTTAAGCAGGGTATGAGGAGGGTAAGATGTACACAGTCATGCCTGCATCTCCGATAGAAATATAGAGACTATTTCCTGATAGACCCCTGGCTAAGGTAAGAGCAACAACAAATAACAACAAACAAACAAACACAAACAAACTCAAGCAAACATACACAAACAACAAAAACAAACACAAAAACAAACAAAAACAAACACAAAAACAAACAAAAACAAACAGACTAGACCAATGCAAGTACATCACTGTATAAGTATAACAATATATGTATATGCATGGAGACTATAACCTATAGAATACACAGGAAAATGAAAATATATAAATACATGAAGATGTAAATATGCGAGCAGGCATAAGCAGAGATATATAAAAATTAAAATCAAGAAATTAACGTAATGAAAAAACCAATAAAAGAAAAAGAATACCAATAACATAAAAGTACATTAGGTAATCAACATAGATTCCAATAGTTGGTTATAGAGAAGGGTTTGTGTACACTTAAGTACTCCATTACAAGGTCATTAAGATTGATTGCACTGAAGGTAATTTTTAGGGGAGATTTGAAGGTATCTCTATGATTCTTAGTTATTTTGGCATTGATTTGTCCCAAGGGAGAGATAGGATTGTTTATAAATTTTTCAGCTAATATTTTGTGCTTTATTGGTGACTGTTGCCTATGAACTTGATAATTAACTAAAACTCTAATATTATTTGGAATATATTATTATGGCTGCTCAATTCCAGGGAAGGTACTTCTTATGTTCAAAAGGAGTTCTTCATGTAAAAAAAAATGCTAAAAGGAAAAGATTGATAATTTATTTTTATTATTTTGGACATTATTTGTGGTTTGATATATTTGGTATATTATTAGTGATAAGAAATTCACTTTATATAGGATTCCACTTTCTTGGATAATGTAGTATTTTCCTGAAGATAAGATAGTGCGAAGGAAGGAATCTTACTTAAAATAGAATCCTAGAGAAGATATAATTTAATGGAGATAGACATGTTTTGTTGAAGATATAAATGCAATAGATTTATCGAAGATTTGACTGATGTTTTGGTAGTTGCGTTTTTGCATATGTGCGTGAATAATTGGATTATTACTCAATCAATTTTATGTGAAAAAACGAGTCGTTAATTCATCAATTTTTGCAGCTGTGTTTTTGGCATATTTCAGTTATGAAACATATATCCGATTAATGATTTTTGTAGTTGTTGTGTGTGGGTTTTTTCGGTGATCAGTTCTAAATATTCACAACAGATTTTTGTTAGACAACTTCCCACGATTTTGATTTAATGAGGCTACACATATAGGGAAGTGTTCTTTGACTCAAATGTTTCTTTGTTTATGTTATTTTTGAGTTAATCACTTGAGATTTATTTTTATATTTGTCTTTATTTGTTGTTGTAAAAATCCACCGTTGAGATTAACATGAGGTGGTCATGTTATTGGGAGTGAAATGCTTTCACGGGGTGTAAGTACGAGTGGGTAGCGTGAAAGGGTGAGTGGTGTCAGTTCAGTAAAACCTTCTTTAAGACTATTATACTTAGGTGAAAGTTGATTAATTTAAGTAAGGGTCCTATAAACATAGGCTGTGTTTGCCGAACTGCATTAATAAATTTCGTGTGTTTATTTATTTACTGCGTATTAACTTTTTCTACTCATATGGAAAATTCACAGTTACTAATTCAATTGCTTTTTGATAAATAACTGTCAGTTTCAATTTGAAGCAACTACGATAGAAAATATATATTGCGGAATTACGAACTTAAGGTTTTTCAAAAACCATTGCATCTACTTGATTAGGGTTCTTCATTCTTTCTTGGCCTTCATTACTACTTATTAGATTGTAGTGCTCAACTGCGCATCTCGTGTAAAAATTGTTGAAGGTTAATGCAATTAGCACGTGTGCTCTCGTTTAATTTGATAATTCAATGGAACCAACCAAGCTGCACCCAAGAATATATTGTTGGAGTAGATAGCTCTATAATGCGACCAGATTGATGGAGTAGAATGTATTGTTAAAATATTATTTACATTTGCATGTGCATTAGAAACATGTATGCATAATCTTTATAACCCATTCTACGAGTTGTTTCAATAGATATTCATAGATTGTGCATGTTTTCGTCCCCTGCAGAAAAGTAAAAGATAGAATGTACTGCCTACTCATATCTAATCTCTTCGTATCTTGATTTCTATTTTTTGTCTAATTTATATTTGTGAATGCTTTTTGACTGGTGATTAGAATACCGTACTATACGGGCCGGTGCCCGTCGGTATGTACCGTACCGGTTAAAAAAGAAATATTAGTTTCGATACAGGGTTTAAATATCAGTCGATACCGGCCGGTATTGTAAATATCGGTCAAATACTGGCTAATACCGAAAATTTTGAAAAATATAGAGACTAAATTGTAAAATTTTTAAATTTTAATTAAAAAATTAAAAAAATCAAAAATTTTTTAAAAAAGTTCCCTCTCCCCGTCCATCTCCCACCTCTCACTCCACAGTCCACCCCCTCTCTTTTTTCAAATGTTTTTTAATTTATTAGTTAAACTTTTATTGTAAATTTTATTTTTAAAATAAAGTAAATATTTTATTACTAATAATAATTATATATTAAATAAAAATAAAAAATAAATTTTTTATTTAAATTTATTTTAATATTTTATATCATATCATATTTATTAATAAAGTATTAATAAAAATATTTAAT
>JANQBM010000004.1:29391328-29422190 GCA_025594535.1 Erythroxylum domingense
TGTCAAAACACTTTAAATAATCCTAACCCATTCCAAATTGACCAAAATACCCTTCCCATAAGTGAGGGGATGTTACACACAAGGCTCATCTAGGTTTTGATAGCCTTATCAAACCTAATGTTCCAAGACCTAGATGCTTGCTTAAGTCTATAAATGGACTTTTCAACTTGCTTACCTTATGATCATTACCTGGCTCAACAAATCCTTCTGGTTGGGCTACATAAATGGTCTCTTTAAGATCTCCGTTAATAAATGTAGTCTTGACATCCATTTGCCACATTTCATAATCGAAATAGGTTGCTATGGATAATTTTTTTTTGATGAACTTAAGCATGGAAACTAGAGAAAAAGACTCCTTATAGCCTATACCCTCCTTTTGAGTATAACGCTTAGCTACCAATCTAGCTTTAAAAGTCTCTACCTTTCCTTCTGATCCTCTCTTCCTTTTGAAGATCCATTTAGATCCTATGGCTTTTACAACTGGTGGTAGATCTAAAAGGATCCAGACTTCGTTAGCATACATGGAATCTATTTCTGATTCCATTGCCTTGAGTCACTCTTCTGCATCAACTTCATTAATAGCCTATGTATAAGTAATGGGATCCAGTACTTCTTAGTCTAAGATGGCAATTATGCCTCCTCCTAGACCTAGATACTTGTCTGGTTGTCTCACAACCCTCCCACTATGTCCAAGAACTATTTGACGTTTCGGCTGCTCTCCCGATTCAACTCTTAAATCCATTTTGACATCTTATTTCGTTTATGATTTCTCATAAATTCTTCCTCCAAAAAGGTCACATTTGTTGACACAAATACCTTCATATCTTAAGGGCTGTAAAAATAGTACCATTATGTACCTGTAGGATATCCTACAAATAAACATACCTCTGACCTTGGTTCCATCTTTGCGGATTCATGCCTTAGAACATAGGCTGGGCAGCTCCAAGTCCTCAAGTGTCACAATGAAGGAACTCGACTAGTCCACAACTCCCTAGGTGTTTTAGGCATTAATTTGGATAGAGAAAAGTTAAAAAGATAAGTTGCCATTTGTATGGCATATCCCTAGAATGATTTTAGAAGGATAGCATAAGACATCATTTCCAATAGAGTCCTATTCCTCCGCTCAGGTACACCATTCTATTGAGGTGTTCTAGGAGTTAAAAAGTTGGAAACAATTCCGTTGTCAATTACAAATTGTTGGAATTCTCCAGATAAGTACTCACCATGTCAATCTAATTGAAGATATTTGAATGGCTTGCCTAGTTGCTTCTCAGCTTTAGCTTTGAATTATTTAAACCTTTCAAAGAACTCACTCTTTCTGTGCATTAAATACAGATAGCCATGTTTAGAGTAATCATCTATACAGGTTATGAAGTATTCATAATCTCCTCTAGCTTGTACGTTCATGGGTCCACAGACATCATTGTGAACTAGTTCTAACGTGGATTCAGATACGTTTCCTTTAGAAGGAAATGAGGCCTTGATCATCTTTTCTTTAATACAAGACTCATAGGTGGGTAATGGACCATTGTCCAAGCCCGTAAGGATCCCATCCTTTCCTAACCTGTCAAGTCTTTTCTAATTGACATGACCCATCCTTAAGTGCCACAGATATTTTGAATTAATGTTAGAGTCATTGGATTTTCTTGGTTGTTTAGTGAGTCTATTATAGGTTTTATAAAGAACAATCCCTTTTAATTACTGTATTACAAATAAAATCCTTATTCTCTTATATTGAAACAAAAATTTCAAAATATAAGGAATAACTAGATTTTATTAAACAAAAATTAGAAATCATATTCCTTACAACCATTGGGATGTAATATACATCCTCCAAATATAACCTATGACCATTAGGAAAGTCTAAGATAACTATTTCCACTTCTTTTGCCGAAATGTAGGATTCATCTGCTATCTTGACTTGAAATTGGCCTTTAGGTAGTCTTTTCCTTTGCTAAAAACCCTACATAAAATTGCAAACATGGTTAGTGGTTCCTGAATCTAATATCCAAGAATTAGATGAATCTGCCATATTTCTAGTTCCTAAAAAACTTAGGAAACCCATACCTTATTTACTCTTGAGGGTCTCAAGGTAGACCGCGCAGTTCCTTTTCTATTGGCCTTTCTCACCACACTGGAAACACTTTTCCTTGGTGTCCTCTTTGGCCTTCTTTTTTATGGGTTAGGCTTTGACCCCTATTCGGTCTTTCCCTTTCTTTACACCCTTCTTCTTTTGCTTACCCTTACCCTTGGGCTTGGAAGAAGATGCCACATGAGCCTCTAGCCAATTGGACCTGATATTTAATATCTCCTCCATGTTCTGAAGGGTATTCATCAACTCACTCAAGGTGTAATCCTTGAAGTTGAGCTTATAGTCCAACTTAAGTTATAGAAAAGAAGAGTTTAAGTTGTTTATGATAATTACCATTTGCGTTTTCGCATCCATGTCTGCTCCAAGCATCTCAGCCTTAGTAACTATAGAGATTATCTTAAGCAAGTAATCCTGCACCAGTTCACCAGGCTTGTGTCTAAGATTGTGAAAGGTTTGGATAACTTTTACCCTTATAGACCTGGTCCTCACACCAAACATCTCATATATGTGATAGACTATTACAGCGGCATTTTACATGCATGTATATTGCTTCTATAGTATTGCGCTAACAGAAGCCTGAATATAGCACTTGGCAGTCTTATCAGCATTCTACCATTGCTCATTTTGCTAGACTTGTTCAGGAGTTAAATTGCCACCTAAAGGTGTAGGCTCATTGTCTATTAATACTTGTGAAATTCGTTCATATTGGAGAATGATGTTGAGGTTACGTCTCCATTCATTAAAACTCTCTTTGTTTTCCAATTTGTTATTAGTTAAGAGCATTGTGAGTGGATTCATATTGTGGTGATTATGTTTGAAAATATAAATTATTAAAGAATGAGCATACTAGTAAAAAATATTGGAACTTTGTATAAAATCATGATGCATGTATGTATGATGATAGATTTAAGAAAACTTAAAAAATTAAATCTTTATATGACGGTTATTTTTGTTTTCTATAACAGACTAAGTGACAGTGGGCCATCTTATCCATTAAAAGAAAATTTGGGACCCTCCTATTCAAAAAGCTACAAAGCATCTTCATGCGTAACTCTTTGAGAAGTGCCATAATTTGGTCCATGCATTTATCGACAGGGCTAAGGTGGGCAGGTTAGTGATAAACCATGTTGAGTGTGCAACCATTTGATTAATCCACTAAAGGTACTTGTAAACTATGCCTTGGTGGGAGGTCACATTTGCTACCAATGAGTAGAGTTATGCTTTAGGAGACCCAAACCATGCAAGATCTAGGATTCATGTCCTGTGGTGGGGAGTAACACTTCACCATATGCAAATGGGCCATCGTATAGAGACCATGTACTCTCACATGAGCATCCTCTCCCACTCAATCTTTTACGGTCTTTAAGTTTTAATTAATTCCATCTTGTTTGGATGCAATTTATTTAACCATCTTATATTGTTCCATTATCTATCTCATACATAATGAATGCATGGTAAAGCATAGGGTTGGCAATTTTTCTAATTGGCATACAATCATATAATATCACATATTATTTACATCCATTCATCTCATGAATTAAATAGCTACTTTTAGTTGTCCATCCTAGAAAATAAAAAAAAAATTACAAGGCATTTTGGTCCAAAATTTCTTCTTGGGCTTGGATCTTCTGCTTTGATCTCTTCACTCGCACGACCTGGACCATTCAGTAAAATCAAGTTAATGACATTTTATTTCTAATTTTCTTGAAAACTTTTAAAGCAAAAAAACAAAAAACTCGAAATAGGATGAGCGTGAAGCCTAAAACGCAAGACAACTTTCCACAGCTATGCACATAGCAACGCGTAAGATATGTGCTTACTGCTGCTGCTGCATGGCTGCTGTCCGTGCGTAGCATGCGCACTGCTACTGCACGCGCGTAGCAGTGCGCATAGCAGTGTGGCCGTACACAGCAATGCTCAGTAAATGTCAGCAACGTGCAGTAACTTTTGCTGCGTCCTACCGAGTGCAGTGTGTGCTGCCTTTTCTGGCCTCTCACAGTAGTGTGCAGTAATATTTACTACGCGCTGCCTTTTCTGGCCACGCACAGCATCGTGCAACAACATTTGCTGCGCGCTGTTGAGTGCAGTGTGTCCTGCTTTTTCTAGCCGCACGAAGTGGCTACTGGAAAATTTTTTATTATTAAAAAATTTTCAAAACATATTTGAAAACAATAAAAAAAATTTCCATCACTTGAAAACATTCAAGAATTAACAAAATTTAATCAAAAGAAAACTGCCATTAATACAAAATATAAACCATAATCATTTACCTATTCGTTTCTTCGATCTATGGCTGCTCTGTCTTCAAAATTATAGAATTTTTTGAAAACAAAAAGAAATAAGACAAGAAGGAAACATGGCGATGATAGGCCACCTGGCGATGATAGGCCACCTTGCTGGTTACATACCAAACGAAGAAAGCTTACATGGTAAATCGATTTTTTGTGGACAACCAAAAGAACAAACCAAAACATACACAGTATATATTTTTATCACATAAAAATATGCAGCATACATAATTTAATTGCCAACCCATGCAACATATAGGAACCGAATCATGCATAATAAAATCGACTTTGATAGCAATTGTTGGATCAAAAATAAATTCATGCTTGGTTTGGGTAAACAGTAGATCTCAAAAACTTTTTTTGAAATCAAACGTAGTGGAAGCGTAAATACCAAAACAACATGCTTTTAATCCATATATGATATGACCTAAAGAAAATAAATAAATTAAGAATAAGATCAAAATATTACCTACTCCCTGCTACAACTTTGACTCCTCGCTGTTGTGTCCTCAACCAATCTGATCTACCACTTGTTCTCCTTGGACTCTTAGTTAACAAGATCCTTTCGTGGAAAAGGAAAACAAAAATGGAGGTTTTTTACTTTGCTATATTCGGCTGATTGAGAGCAAAAGGATAGATTTTTCTTTGCTATGGCTGGCGGTTTTGGGAGAGAGTGAAGAGCCAAAAATAATGCACCATTCATTTAGTAAGAATCCTAAATGAGCTGTGTAATTTTTCATTTTTAAAACTAACCATCAAAACCATTTAATGAGAAGCATGATCGAATTCTACATCTTTGTAAAATTCGATTTTGTTTATCCTTTTTTCTATAGATTTTGTTTCAATTTAATTAATCTAATTAATCAAACCAAAATCCAGCCCAATATTAAATGTTCCTTTAGGCTTATAATTAACAATTAATTAATGTAAGCCCAACATTTAATTATAATCTTAAGACACAATTTAATTAACTCTTAATTAAATTGTTTTGGTCTTATTAGCCCGAATCCAATTCGGTTATTTCTCTCCTTTTTGTCTCCTTTTTCTTTCCGGTAACCTCCATTTATTTTTCTTACTTTCTTTGATAACCTTCCTATAAGTCAACTGGGGAATATAATTGGACTTAAATAATTCAAGCTCCAATAAACCCGGAATTAATTTAATCTCACTAGAATTAATTTCGACTTATTAACCAAATGTCATTCCACTAAAGACAATTGGTTGAACTCTTGAATTACTTAAATAATGAGAAAAAGTGTTTTAAAATAATTTATTCAATGTCCAATCGCAAACTCTATTATAAACCATATTATAGCCATCCGCACAATAAAGAGTAAAATTACTATTTTGCCCTTATATTAGTTTTTTCTTCTAGATCTCCTATTTCACTCTACATAGTGATTAATACATAAGATCTAATTTGGGGTTAAGACTTGATGGGTAGCTAATCCGTTAAACTACTAGCGCCAGCTTAATCACCAAAATCCATAAAACATCTAGAAGTGATGATATCACTATAAATTCTTTGTTTAAGTGAATGTTCCTTGATGCATATTTCAATTAATAATTCCAACATGTGGACACTGAATTAATACTCTGTAAAAATCTATTCTGACCATATCAAGAATTATAACGAAACACACATCAGCTCACCACTCATCAAGATTGTAGTTCATAATAAACGAATGCTAAAGTATATGTTTTAAGATTAAAGTAATGACCTACTTTATTCTTTAAAAACATACGTGATTCTAGATTCATTTAATAGTGTCATTACCGATAGTCAACTACTATCATGATTTAAAAATTGTCATTTCCTTGTAATAAACTCCTTTACTTATATGGAGGTAAATCACAAAACTACAGTCTAAATTATAATCAAGTGACCAAATTGATTATTCAACTGTGAATCAATTAATTTTGATTATAATAATATACATGTTTCCTATACATCTCCATGTATATGTATATTACTTACAAAGGAACCTTGGTACCTTATGACTAGTTATATTATGCTCATATTAATAAAACCAAACTCTTTTGTTTTATTAATAATAAAATTTTCATTACAATATTGTAACTAGAAGAAGATTAAGTTACATGTAAATACACTTGCTTTCTATGGCACTATATTTATATAACCCCAATAGTATCATCATTGCATAAGTGTGCTTAAATGTTTTATTGTTTGGTGTATTTGTGTTTTGTTTTGTTTTGTTTTGTTTTTGCTTCAGGACAAGAAAAAGTTCAAGTGTGGGGATGTTGATAGTTATAGGTTACATTATGTTTTAGTGCATAATTTAGTATGTTTTTAGTTGTTAATTATATTATTTATGCATATTTAGGTTTAGAATTGTGTTAGTGTGATCATGTGTTTGTGTTTTGAATATTATGTGATTTAGAGCATGTTACTGGACTTTAATTTTTTGAGTTTGAGGTGTTTTGATGTGTTAGTTAGTGTTTGAGATTAGTTAAAGAAGATCATAGAAGTTTGGAGAAAGCTTGGAGGAAGACTCAGGGTCACGATCATGACAAAAGCAGCCCCGCTATGTCACGATCGTGATAGAAGCCAAACAACACTAGGTCACATTCGTGATATCCCTATCGTGATTGTGACATAAGCTTAATTTCAAGTTTCATGATTGTGACATACCTTCTATGATAGTGATAGATGCGATATAGATGTAGGGATCTGCTTCTGTTTCTAATTTTAGAGGGTCATTTTGGACTTTTTGGCCTAGGTAAAACCTAGTTTTTACCTTAAAAGGAAAAAAATCTATAAAAGGAAAAGAAAATGACCTTATCAAGAGAGTTTCCATTTGCCACTTTTGGAAAGAACCAAGGAAGAGGAGAGAAGAGGAGAGAAGAAGAAGGGGCTACTGCTGGTATTGCTACTCCTAGTATATTCCAAGTTAAATTTCTCAATTCATCTTATTATTTCTTTCATTTGATGTATAAGATTTATATGAGGATGATGAATTTTTGTCTAAGGATGTTCTAAACTACTTTTGGGATTTGTTCTTGAATCAATGTTAATTTGATTATTTTTAGGTATTGTGATTGTTTGTCATATTTGCATGCTTCGGTAACAAATCAAGAGAGTAAATTGATAGCAATATGATTAGGTTGGGTAATGAGAGTTAACAATCTAATTGATCAAATAAAAAATCAAATCGGTAATTTGTACAAAGAGAGATCTCATGTGAGGACCTGATTGTCTATTACAATGCTTAAGATCTAATTGTAATGTGGGTTGTTTTTGTTAACTGCGAGATTGCAATTTTAGTAATTTGATTCAATTAGGGTTTATGATTTAGGGTTTAATTATTAGGGCTCAAGAGAGAATAATTAACCCTTTAGAATTCTACGACCAATACCGATTAACTCAAAAGTAATCAAGTTAGCATTTGATAATAGGATAAATCCCCTTATCTTATAATTGGTTAATCTTCCTTGTGTGATTTTCAATTTTTCAGTTAGTTCTACTCAATTTTAATTTCCTTACGTTAATTTAGAATTTTAAATTCAATCAATCCATATTCAATTACTTAAATTTCTATTTTACTTTTTATTCATTTTAATTACAATTTCTAGACCTTTTACTAAGTTAGGATTCATTTAGTTCACTAATTCCTTGTGGGATCAACACCTCAACTACTATGCTTACAACTAGTGCACTTGCGGAACATTGATGGTTTTTATAAAATTAAAACTTGTTCTACACCTATCTCTTTTCTTTGGTTAGCATGAACAAGTTGGCCAAGTTACAGATATCATACATATCCCAACATTTTTGTGTTGTTAGGTTATACTAATGTGTTATAACTCTGGAATTAGGCTTCTATATTGAGAATTGCATGATTTGATTATTAATTCTGATAGTTTGTCTCCTTCTTTTCTTTTCCTACTTATGCTCCCTTTGTTTTTCTTTTTATTTATTTGATTATGAATTAAATAGACAGATCTCCTGGTAGTAGTTCCTAAGACTGGAAAAATCATTAAAATAAAAAAGGGCCAATTTTGAGCTCCTTCTATAAGTGCCTCTACCTCTATTCTAAGTACAGTCGAGAATTGTTTATGTTATGAATGATTGGAAGCGTTTCATTTAGGAACTTCCATATAAAAAATAAACACTTGTGTGACAAATTACAGGTTATTCTAAATTCTGCTGAGAAGTTAGATTAGATGGAAATCATTATGTAATGGTTTGCCAGAGAGGAATCATGTTTGGTTATAGTAATTTAACATCTCTAAAGTCCTTGAGTTAAGTTATGATTTTCTTATTTTTCTTATTCATCATTTGGTAGAATATTTTAACCTAGGCAATTTTTTTGCTTTTAGTGAAAATTTAGTTAAGATGGAAACTAGGATTCTGCCAATTAACAAATTATTGTACTATTCTAGAAATGGTTAATTACATGCTTTATCCTTGTTTGAATACCCCATTTGGTTTGAATTTTTTTGAGAAATTACCAATTTTATTGATAGTTTTCCATAAGCTCCATTAAGATCAAACAATTATCCATTTCAACAAAAGAAATATATCAAATCAATTTGAGCTTTGACTTTAAGATTGTTTCGCATGATTCAAAGATGAGTGATGAAACCATACTTTGAATGGACTTATAGGTACTGTCATTTGTTTTCTTTATCTTCCTTGTTAACTTCTACCCTGTGTTATGTATATAGATGAGGTGTATTGTTCACAATTTCATTATGAATGGAGTTCACAATAAAATTATGATATTTTAAAAGTCTTTTGGAGATATATTGATGTGAATTTCATTAAAGTCAACATTGATTTGCAATTTATTTTGCATCATAAACACTAGTTAGGACTTGTGGGGGTATATAGTTTTCTGAGCTATTGATGTTCATTTGGAATTGAAATATGATTTTATCTCTAATGATTATTGTTTAAATGTTTCTAGTTAACTTTTCACATTTTTTACTTTCAAATGAATTGTAATCAATATCCTAAGAACAAGCAGTGAAAGCATTTGTAGAAGTATTTTTTAAATTAGTGATATCTTTTATGTACAGTTTGAACTAATTTTATCTTTGGTCCTTGTTTTGTAGATGATTTGATTATCGATCCCTATAATTTAGAATGGAAGAGGGACACAAATTATCCAGTTGTAAGTAAAATAACTGCTTTTTTATAATGCTATTTCTGCTATGCTGAATTAGTTTTCCCTACCTTTGTACTTAAATTCTTGAGAAATAAAAGACCACAAAGATAATGCATGATTATTATAAATTGAAAACTCATTCATCCAAATATCATTTTAAAAAGATAATAACTTAATAACTATAAGCATTGAAAATGCAATATTGGTATCTTTACAATATATTCTACAGGAGAAAAGAACTCATCAAATATGATCTTTTTATAGTTCAACAAGGTTATTTTCTTTGGTTTTTTTATAATTAAATCCTTAACTAAATAAGAGAAAAGCAGACGCAGTGATGAATAAATGTACTGTTATTGCAAAACGTTCTTATTCCTTCTGAAATGATCTCTATATGACTATGCTCTAACTTTCAAAATTTGATCCATATTAGATAAATGTTTTAAACTTTTTTCTATTTGCTTCATATTATTGTAATCTAGTTACTAAAATATAGGAGACCTTAGTAGTATAGCAAATGTTTCAATGCAGGTTGTTGATGTTACGTATTCACTATAATAGCCAGCTAGAAAAAGGGTGTTGTTTGTGTCTTGAATTAAGTGCTTTCTAATTAGATAATGATCCACTATTATGTCATTTGAGTATTAAGATTCTAATAATATAATTCATCCTATAAAAATAATTATATATTGAATATGTCCATTAATCTTTTGGCTACTTTCATACCCTTCTTTTCTTAACTAAATTTCCTTATAGCTAGATGAAGGAAGTGTTAGTGGAGGCCTTAGTGAGTTAATATCATGCATTGTAAGGACAACATCTATAGTTGAGGTGGACAAAATTTTCGTGGAGGTATATTATAACCCTCATTGGTTGGTTAGGACATTGGCTTAGAAGCTTATAAACATTAAGTTGCATGTTACCCTTCTAAATTTAGTCAAATTTTTTTGGTTATTGATAGTGGTTCATGTTTAACAGAAATATCATAGTGAAAAAAATTTATACGTTTATGGTTTTTTTAGAGTTGTTTAGTCATTGCTTATTAGGGCTCTTTTATTACTTTTCTTTTTCTTCCAATCCAAATGCATATTTTAAGAGCTTTTAGTTACTTATGTACATGATAATACTTTAAATGCCCTAGTGGATGGTCCAACACAATAGGTGAGAGTTATTTATGTGTGACAAGCTTGGTCCACCTAAAGCTTTATTTATAGTGCCAAATTACTACAAGACTTAATGTATATGGTGAAAAGGGGCTTCTATTCTAGGAAACCCTAAGGCACCCATTTCTTTAACAGTTGTCATACCTACCTTTAACCTTTCCCTTTGCTCTGCTAGAAGAAAGAACCTACCCGATCTTCTTATTTCTCCCTCATTAACCATAACCCCTTCTTCTTCTTCTTCTCCCTAACTGAGTCGATGCAGCTGTCATCTTCTCTAATACCGACCACTGCACATAATGGTTAACTGCATATCGTTAATTATTAATAAAGCTCTTATAAATATTCATGTTAACATATTCCTTTATAATACAATATAAGTTATGATTCTCATTAAAAAAAAGATATGGGAGGTCATGCAAATGACAATAAATTGAAATCAATTTCCAATTCCTATTATATAATGGCAAATAGTAGTGATATTTCCACTCATATATCCCATCCATATTAAATATTTATTTTATTGACTAAAAGAAAATGTTCATGATTTATGATAAATCTGCTGGGTTTACCAGGTAATTAATTAGCTTAATGAATCCATTCATCTCCTCCATCATTGTCTCTTTGTGTCAATACAGGTAATGGATTCCATGTAAATGCCACGAACAAATGATCTGTTCTGTTATTTTTTCTACCGTAATATCAAACTTAGTCATTTCAATTTCTAATCAAATTATTAAAACATTTTTCTTTTGTGATATTCTTTTTCAAAAGTATCGAATTTTTAAAATTGTTTTAAATATATGTCATAGAATTTTCAACGAGTTATTTTGTTTATGAAACTCTTAGTATTCAAAACAACTTTGGTTTTAACCATTATCATAAAACTAATAAAAAAGGGAGAGAGTGGATTGAATTGCATATTGGGTATTGAATTTCACCCTAGCTTAGGTTTTGGGATAATTATGGAGAACTTTGTATAAATTGATGATCTTGATTTGAATAAATGGGAATGAATAATTGATTAGCATCCACAAACAAAGAATTTAGGGGCATTTAGGATAAGAGTTATTTATGTAGAAGTGGCTAAAAGTCATCATTACCTTTGCTTTAGTTCCTCTTATGCAAATTGAAGGGATGAAGAACATGAAATTACTTTCATTTTTTTGAAGTTAAGCCTCTGACCAAAATCTTCATAAAGCACGTCATCCTTTTTCCTAGAAATCTTGTCATGCACTTAGAACATGAAATTGCCTTGTCCACTATAGTAACGTGTCCACTTTATCCAAAATTCATGATTTTCACCAATAATGTCCTAATTTTATGCAATTTCTACTTTTCATATCCTAAAAGAAAACAAAGATTAGTTTTCCTATTTAAGCACTAAAACAAATAAATAAAAAGGAGATAATTCCAGTTAATTTAATAAAATAACTTCTTATCAATTTGTATAATAGAAAACAAAGAAAATATGAGAAGTAAAACTCTACTCTAATGGAGACACTAATGTATGGAAGCTGATTCTGTTTACAACGCAGCTAAACTATAAAACACTTGACATCCTTTACAGTGCAAACCTTATATTTATAGAAAAAACTAGTGCATAATGTAAACAATACAGAGAACATGTATTATCCCCTAAATAGCTTATTCATCACATATAAAGTTCAACCACAACTATAAGAAATTTCCATAAGGCCAAAAAATTCCTAATATTAGAAATTGATACTAGCTTCAAATCATAAAACCTTATTTAGGGCAAGTGTCAAATAAGACCTCAACAGAGTCATCTAAGGGATGTTCAGGCTTTTTCTTCTCTTCCTCCTCCATCTGTTTGAGTTACGGATTCTCCTTATGTAACCAGTATATCTTAGACTTTTTTGAGTTCTTCAGGTAAGATCCTTTTGCACTGAGCTCTCTTACTTACTTTATTAGTACATTAATCCCTAGTATCCTATCACCCCACCCATCCATAAAATCTTTGCCTCTCTTATTTTCAGCCTCAAGTTATTTTACCTTGTCTTTTATCTCATCTAAGCCAAAGAAGGTGGTCGACATATGTTTGCTGCTATCACCAGGACCAACTTTATGAACCACTGATTCTTCATCAAAATGATCCTTTGTCAATCTAGTTGACCATGATGAAATAGAGTCCCAATCTAGATCATTAGAGAGACTCCTATTAAAGGACCTATCCATTGCATTCTCCCATTCATCTTTGTCTACATTTCCATCATCACCATTACTGCTAGAATTTTTTGAAAAATTACGAGTGCCTAAAATCCAATACATTCCATTTCTATTAGCTGATGAGATTCTTATACTGTTTAAAAATATTTTAATATTTCTCAGTCTTAGAAACCTTAAGACAGATGGGTTGTTTTATTGTGTGGAAAAGGGGATATGATATGGTGGATATTCTACATGTTTCACTGTTTATTCCAGCCTGTGCCAAGAACATCGTAAGGCATAATACAAAAAACCATAATTAATATAACTTCCTACATGGACAATATAACCCATTTGTTTAGGTTTGGATATCCTAACCATACTAATAAAACTCTAAGCTTTATGAAATGAACTAAAAAATGATTAATAATCTAAAAACTAATAAGCAAACAATAGCATTTGATATATGGTAGTATCTCAATTAATTGTATAAGTTTCAAAATGGAGTAGTAAGTGCTTGACCTAAAATAGACTAGGGTAATATAGAAGAAATTGATTAGCTAAGAAATAAAGAAGCAACCAAGGAATAAAATCAACCTTAGGTAGTGGTCACTAGAGGTGAGGAGATAAAAGACACTAAAAAGCGAGCATGGATGAAAGAATGTTGGCAAGAGTCTTGTTAACGTCATGAAAAGAAAAAATGAGCATGAACTATCATGCGTGGTGGTTAGTATTAGAGAAGATGATGGCTACGGTGGCGCAATTGCAGAAAAGAAGAAGAAGGTTTTGGTTAATGAAGAAAAAAAGAAGAAGATCAAGTATAGGTTCTTTCTTTGGATTTGGTCTTGGATTTTAACCCTGGTGACATTCTTTAGAGTAGTATAAGTTGGGTTACCCATAATAATGTAGAGGAAATTGAACTTTGCCTAGTTGAATATGTTAAGTATAATAGTATCATTGTGGCGAATCATAATGGCATGAATCAACTACACCACTTCTCGTGGATGTCTTAATTAGGTATTTATTAATACCAGTTTCAACTCTTGCACTTAATATTAAAAGAATGACCAATAAAACGAACGTTAATAACTTTCAAACTATTTTAAGTAATTCAAGTGAAAATCACAAAAATCAAATGAAGAACTTTAGGAGTCTGTTGTAGTAATGTCCCAAAGGATGGTGCTACCAAATACATATAATTGCACTACCATTATTAATCCTAATTTATGACCAAAGATAAAAACACAAGAAACAATTTAATAATGCCCGTCACTGACAAAAGTATCCGATTAAGAAGATTCAAAATTTCTTTGGGTCATAACTAAGAGAAAGTTACATCAGTGATCGATTTTAAAAAATAAAAATTTCAATAATTTATTGAGACATGAAGATTATAACTTGTCATTCTCAGAACGAAAAACACTTTAACTTTTAAAATATCATGAAAAAGATGAAATGAAATTGAATACAAGAAAGGAATATAAACCCCAAGACTTATATCAACCTCATTATAGAATTGAACAGATAGTAGAAAGATTGTACAATAGAAATCTGGTAGATAAATTTCAAATCTCTCAAAACCAAACGATACCCATCAAATCAAAGCATATAAGATGTTAAAGCAAATAAAAAAAAAGAAGAAAAAAACAAGCAAATATAACAAAATGGTTAAATAAAATACCTTAATTAAGATGTCCAAGAGAAGTTATCGTAGTTGATCTATGCCGTTGAGGTTCGTCACAAGGATACTATTATACTTAACATATTCAACCTCCTCTCTATTATTCTAGGTAACCCATCTTATTCTACTATAGAGAATGTCTCCATAGTCAAAATCCAAAGAAAGAACCTATACCCTATCTTTTTTTTAAGGGAAGCTAAACCAAAATTACACAACTTGGCGAGGGAAATAGAGTCCCGATAAATCCTCTAAATGGATCATATGGCACCCGATAGGTGTAACGTCAAAATAAATGACTTCGACATCAAAATGTCCCGCAGAATTAGTAAACCAGTCGGCGCATCTATTGCTCTCTCGATATATGTGTCGATGAACAATAGTCCAGTTCTTATTGAACAGTTCATTAATGCCTAGAACTATAGAGTTGAGAGATCTGACTTGGTGATCCAAGGAAGATAGGATATCAATCACTGCTGTGGAATCCGCTTCAAGCTCGATCCATCGGTACCCCAAATTCCACTGGAGGGTCAACCCAGTATAGACTCCCTAGAGTTTTGTGGTGACTGGAGTGCACCAGCTAGTTTAATTTAAGATAACCTACGGGAGGTTTGCTCCATCTGATAAGTTATTCTCATCGAGGGCACGGATCAGTGGATGTCGCTCCACCGTGCCACACTACTGAATGGTAAAGTAGACCTGCATAAGACAAAATATGGAAAATTGGTGAGGATGGCCAAGAAAACTGATCATCGAAGAGGGACATATTCCTCCATTGCCATAGAAACCAACAGGTAATGCCAAATAAGCTCATCCAGTCATGCTCTAAAACATTACGGTGAGATTAGAGGTTGTGAGTGAGCCACTCCCTCGTTGGCATAATGTAGAAGTCATGTGAAATGATATGAGGAGGGAAGCTGTGTCAAACTTGTTGGGCTTTTACGCAGTCGCACACTACATGCAACAAGGATTCTTCCTGATGACAATGAGAACAATCATCGACCGAAGTGAAATGCCGTCGCACTCTTTCCTGATTAGTAATTAACTGCTCCTTCGCCAAGAGCCAGAGGAAAGAGCGAATGCGTTCAGGGCCTTTCCACTTCCAGATGACATTCTAGGCCTCATGTACCAGGATAAATTCAGTTTCCATGATCATGGCATAAGTGGAAGCTATGGTGAACTGACCAGTGTCGGAAAGTCCCCATATCAGTTTATATTTCCCTAAGTAGAGTTTCAGGGGAAAAGTTCCTGTTATTAATCTGCAAATCGACGTCGGAAGGTGAGATTGGAAATCATCCCATTTCCAAGTACTGTCTAATTCCACAAAGTCCTGGACTTTGGAATTGATAACGAAATTAGGAATGGGAGATATGGCTTGGGAAGTAAGGGGTTCTGTTCTTATAAGCCAAGGGGTTAATCCAGAATCGAGTCTGTGCACTATCCCCGATGCTCCATTTTATGCCCTGAATAAAAAGGTGCCAAGTTGCCTTTATGCTCCGCCAAATCATAGATACGCCTCAAAGGAGGTGGGGGGATTGGTAATGTCAAATTTGTACTTCGCTGATATTACCTTGACCCATAGCGCAATAGGATTAGCAACCAGTGTCCAGCCTAACTTAGCTAGCAAGACATCGTTGGTGGCACAGATTCCTCTAAGGCCCAGTCCTCCCATCGCTTTGGGTTGATAAACATCCTCCCAGTTGACTAGGTGAATCCTCTTGGTACCATTAGCAGAGCACCAAATAAACTGACGCATCAATTTCTCAATCTCATCACAAAGTCGACAGGGTAATCGGGCCGTCTTCATAGTATAACTAGGGAGAGCATCTATAACTGTGTGGACCAAAGTGGTCTGACCTGCCAGAGATAGAAGGTTTGTAATCCATCCTGACAAGCATTGTTGTACTCTGTCGAGGATGTGTTGATAGGTCCGTTTATTGACTCGTTCATGAAGAAGAGGAATGCCTAAATAGTGACCAAGGTCATTTGTCTATCTAAAGCCTAGGGCTCTGCTTAAGCTGCGTGCCGTCGAAGGAGTCATATTGTTGGAAAAGAAACACCTTGATTTGTCAAGGCTGACTCGTTCTCCAGAGGCGACACAAAAGTCATTTAAAAGATCTCTGATAACCCTACCTGGTTCAAGGAGGTCTCAGAGAAAAGTATAAGGTCATCGGCAAAGTACAAGTGTGACAGCAGTGGTCCATTTTTGCTAAGTTTAATAGGCTGCCATCACCGCTTGAGAGATCATGTGCCTTAATCGTTTCATACACAGGACAAATAGATAAGGGAAGAGAGGGTCTCCTTGGGAAATGCCTCTGGACATGCGAAAGGCGGTACTCAAGTCTCCATTCTAGTTTACTTGAATGGAAACATTGGTAATGCACTTCATGATCAGATTAATTAGAGAATCTGGCAGTCCTACATTAAAGAGAGTATATTGGATGAAATCCTATGATAGCCTATCGTAGGCTTTTTCCATATCCACTTTTAAAGCCATAAACCCTTTCCTCCTAAATTCCATTTCATAGTGTGTATCACTTCTTGGGTGATTATAGTGTTATCCATGATCAAGTGTCCAAGGACAAAACTGAACTGAGTCGGAGCAACCAGATCATTGAGGTAAGGTTTGAATCGTTGCACAATGATCTTAGTAATGGCTTTGTAGAGAACCAAACATAAAGCAATAGACCTAAATTGCGTAATCGAATAGGGCAAAGGGATCTTCTGTATAAGGATCATGATAGTGTGATTAAGATCTGATTCCTAAATTTAGTGGTGAAAGATTCGTTGGATGAATAAGGTTAAGGAAGTGCCAACAACTTCCCATTACGATTGGTAGAAAAGGGCTATAAACCCATCAAATTCAGGTGCCTTGTTTGGAGCTATACTAAAGAAAGCTCTTTTGATTTCATCGAAAAGGAGGGGAATGCTGAGCTCTGCAAAAGCTTGCGGAGGTAGGGGGAAAATGTCCATGCAGCAGTCTGGACATAGGTTGTTATATTTTGGTATGATATAAATTCTCAAGGTAATGCTGTGCTAATCGTTGGATGTTATTAAAATTTGAGACCACAGTGCCATTTTCATCTTTCAAGGAAGTTATTTGCATTTGTCGTTCTCTGGCATGAGTGATGGAATGATAGAATTTAGTATTTCTGTCACCTTGAAGGGCCTATTGGCTTCTGCATTGTTGATGCCAGTAAAGTTCTTCTTGGCACAGGACCTATTCCAATTTAGTCCGAAGGTGTTCCTCCAGGTCTTTGAGCAAAGGCGAGTCAATGTGTTCAATACACTTTTAGATGCTAGCAAGCCTGGCCATAAGACGGTTCTTCCGGTGGAAAATATTGCCAAATGTGGTAGAGTTTCATATCTGTAATCTATTTGCGAATTTGTTGAGTGCCGTACTAAAATCTTGTCTAGTGATGAGCCAATTTGGTGTAATAAATTGTCCAAAGCAATCATGGGTGAGCCAGCGGACTGAAATTAAAAGGCTTAATCAATGGTGGAAAGTGTACGCTCCTATTCAGAGTAATTAGCATAGACCGATGATCGGATTTCAAGAAAGGTAAATGGTTGACCGTAGTAGGGAAATGATACTAATTATTAGAACAAAAAGCTCGGTCTAAGCGAACAAGAATTTAGCCTCTCCTCTAGGTGTATCTAGGCCCCGAAAAGCCAAGGTCCTGAAGATTGCAACTATGCACATAATCCCTGAAATGATTGTTGACGATAAGATGTGTTCGGGAACCAATCCTCTTGTCTCCAATCACAAGTTTGGCATTGAAATCTCCCCCTAGCAGCCAAGGTTTTTACGTGATACTCATTATATGACGCAGATACTGCCATAGATAATGTTGTAGCGAGTACATCGTGCTAGCATAAATTTCCATGAAATCAAAAGACAGGTGATCCCACTCAATATTAGCATGGACAAATTGATGATGAGCAAGCAAGATTTGGACAACAATATCATCTTCCCATAAAAGCCAGATACCCCCAGAAAACCCTTCAGCTTCTGCTGTGAACGAGTGGCCAAACCCCTAGATTCCTGATAACTTTCAGCGCTCGACCCTACTAATACAAGATTCAACCAAAGCGACAAGAAATAATTTATGGAGGCGACAATAGTTTTTGATGACAAGCTTGAAAGTCCGTCCTCCAGCCCTTTGACAGTTTCAAATTAAAATGGAGATAAAAACAGGTTGGGAAGGGTTAGCTAGTCAGCAAGAGAGTTACCGGTATAATCAGTTAACTATCGATCTGGGGTAATCGAATGATCCTGGGGATTATCCCCTATTGGAGTATCGGATTCTTCTTTATTGTTGCTGGTTAGAGGAATTTCGTTACCCGAGTCTGGGGTTCGTGACTGGGTTAAAATGTGTGGTTGAGTGGTTGAGGTCGAGGCTACATTCTAATCGTCAACAATAAGTTTGGTCTCTATGTCCTGACAGTTTGAGGCCTCGTGTATGGGAAACGATAAGGACTGATCCTTAATTATGATGTCAATATGTGAGAGGATCGAGAGGGCCACATGGTTCGGTCTTCAACTGGGCAGTGCATGGGAAGTGGGCTTAGGAGTTAGCCTTGGGGGGGATGGGCTAGCATGGGTTAGGTTCTAGGCTGCTAGGCCTATCTGCGGGTTGGGAGGGGTTAAAGATGGAAAAGCATGGGCTGGGGCTTTAGTGGGGAGGCATGGTTTCTGGCCTAGAGGATCTATGAAGGGGCTCGACGATGTCGTTGGTACGCTAGAGGCAATAAGCCTATGTGTGGCCTTAAACGACGCCCGTTTCACTCGAAACTCCTAAAATGATTCTTGGTTCTTTAGTTTCGTCCTCATTTGATTTCTCATCTGCGTCATCTGGTTTGTGGATAAGGGAGAGGGCTTGGGTGCTATAGAATTATCCATTGTAAACTCCAATAGCTCGAAAGGTGTCAGAGCCGCAAAGTGTGATCCTAGCGGGCCCACGTGGGGGGAGGCCGGTGGCTTATCCTGTTGGAGCGTTAAAGGAGTAGGAAGAGGGCAGCGTGGATGCCGCTGTACTTGCATCTATGGCATAAACTCGGATTTTCTGTGCTCACCAGATGGAGAATCGCTGCAGGTATCGAGTTGATCTGTTGATGTTGTGGCCACGGGGGAAGACTCGAGGTTGGGTCATAGAGGGGAGTTGTCGGTGCTAGTCCCTTAACAGGAGATGCGAGGGTGGGAGTTCCGGTTGGCCTGGATAGACAAGTCGAACTACCATGGCCGACGAGGCCACAGGAAAAGCAGATTTGGGGGAGTCCCTCATACTCCACCTTTATGAGTTCTCCATCGAGTTCTACCGTAGATCTGAGCGGCGCGTGAAGATCAAGATCGACCACTACCCTAGCAAATTTGCCATAATGACTATTTTACATTGTGGTATCAATTTTGATCGTTTTTCTAACCAAATTACTAAGAGTTGTGAGTATTGATGGATGGTACCTCGCTACAGATAATTCGGGGAATTGGATCCAAGTCACTACATACGAGATTTACCCTGTAGAAGGATGGAATTCAGGAAACCAAGGTTGCACTGAGAAGGCATGGCCAGTGATGAACCACGGTAGTTGAGTGAGTGTTCGAAGGAAATCATCCTCTTCTACAAATTTTATAAGGTAAAACTCATTATCAAGATTGACTAATTTCATGAGGCCTTTAGGTTTTGCATGGTGTAGCTATTCTGGATTTAAGGATATTGAAGCCTATTTTCTAACCAAGTAATTTGATGATGACTGTGTTTGCCCAGGCTTGATCAAGTTTCCCTTTGAATGTAGTAGATAATTCAATGCCCAGTCTATAGTTGCCTTGGATTATAGATATGTCTCTGTCAGTTATTTCGATGGCTTCCTCTTCTAGCCAGTCCAATTCACCAGCTCCGGAGCCAGAGTCGGACCAGTGTGAAACCATTGCGCTATAGCTGAGTGGCTTACTTGGGATCATGGACGTAGGGGGAGGGGTTCCTCTTCCCTTTCACGTATTATGACTTTCTTAGCAGCATGTCACGCAGAATCAGTGGAGTTGAGAGCATTTATATTACATTACCCTTCTACCACATTCTTTCTTCCTCATTAACTAGAATCATCATCTTCTTCTTTTTGCCACTTCTACATGAATAAATCATGTCCTAGATGCCCCTAAATTCTTTATTTGTGGATGCTAATTGATTATTCATCTTATGAAATAGAAGTATTAGCCTCTTCCTTATTCCCATGCTACCACCTGTTAAATTCAAAAAGTTAGGCCATTGGGGGGTAAAGCTCAACAACGAGTGATGTTATTAATTTTACTATTAAGTTAATAATATTAATCTTACTATTAGATTAATAATAAAGAGAACATATAATTTATAACTAGTGACTATTTTGAAAAAAAATATGTGCACTGGGAGTATTATGTGAACATGTCATTGGGTGTTCCATCTAATTGAATAATATTGTGTAATTTTATTTTGGAAAAAAATATGTGTAAATGAAATGGGAGCTCAGTTTGTTGATGAAAATCCAACTATAACATTTATATAAGTTCTTTTGTCTAGTTTAGATCATAATATTAGAATGGTAGTAATAAAATATTATGATGACTTACCATTCGAGGTGTATCTTATTTGATTTCCTAATGGGGAAACTTTATTTTTCATTTGATTTTTTGTTTATTATATAATTGATCTTTTGATGAGAGTCCTAAAGGCTATTAAAGATTGTATCTATCCTAGTTCTTATACCATAGATTCAATGAGGAGTTATGTATATGGATAATTTAATTTGAATTAGTTGGGGCAATTATTGTGAACTTAAGTCCAACTAGAGTGAGTAGGGGAAAAGTGAGTCAGGCTTAGATGGATAAATGACATCATATTTCCTCTTAAATAGTTCATAATGAAAGTAAAATGCCATAAATATAGCAAGTGACATCCCAATGAGGGGTGGAACATGATGTGAGATTTAATCTTTAATAATCTAAGCAATATTACAAGTATAGAATTCAATCAAAAACATTTATGACACAATTAATTCAATACCTTCAAACCCTAAAATTACTGCTATAAAGAAAAGAGAGAACTACTAACCTTGATCCATACTCAAGTAATCTCTTTTTGTTAACAAATCCCTTTTTTACACACAAACTTTATCCGCTCTCACCTCCTTCCTTTCTTCGTTCTTTTCAATGGTGCAAGAACGTATGTGTTTTGATATTCGTAAACGTTTCTTCAACTTAAATGGAGAGGGAAGGGTTTCTTTATTTTATAACCCTAATGAGTCTAATTTCCTTTAACAAGCCCAATAACCATTATTTTGAGCTCACTTTATATTAGAATTAAACAAAGTAATATGGACGAAACTTATAATTATTAAAATAATCTAACAATCTTCCACTTAGTCCATGTTATGACTTGATAATCCAACAAAACAAGTGTCCACTATATATTGACTCTGTCAAGCCATCAAAATTGAATGAATTGAAATAATAGGATCATGGCAGTCGCAAGTCATCTAATGACATGATTCCTTCCACGTATCACACAATCATCTCAATTGAAAATAACTGTAATTGAGAAATACTATAATTCTCAACTTTAATGTTTCTTAAAACATAATTTATCATCACAATAAAACAATGTGTGTACACAACATAATGTGATAACAAACAAATAGAAAAAACATAACTTTAATTGAATTCATAAGTGTCAAAACAATAATAGCAAATATCTAAACATATGTATATACATAATATGATCTCATGCTAACAAGGACTTATCTATAATGCCTATCCTTTCAACATGGCTAATAAATGTTTTAGGCAGTAATCCTTTAGTTAACGGATCTACTACCATTAGATCAGTTACAATATGCTCAATCGACACTTCATGTTTTACATTTCTTCTTTGACTGACAAGTGTTTCAAATCTATGTGTTTAACACCCTTAGAATACTTATCATTTTTAGAGAAGAAAACAATTGCTAATTATCACAATAAATTCTTAGGAGTCTAGCTATATTGTTGGTAATACCTATCCCTAAGATAAAGTTCTGCAACCACAATGTTTGAATAGCGGTCTTAAAGCATGCCACAAATTTGGCCTCCATAGTGGAAGTAACAATGAAAAACTGCTTTCCACTTCTAAGAAATCGCCCTCCTACTAGTTGGAATAGATAACCAAAGGTAAATTTTCTTGAGTTTACATAATCATCATAGTTTGAATCTGAATAACCAATCACTTCTAAGTGATATGACTTTCTATATGTGAGCATGTAATCCTTGGTGCCTTGTAAATACCTAAGAACTTTCTTTGTAGTTTTCCAATGGTCCAATTCGGGATTACTTTGATATCGTCCTAACATTCTAACAACAAAATTGATATTCGGCCGCGTACAAGCCTGAATATACATCAAACTCCCATCTACAGATGCATAAGGAATATATTCCATTTCCTTTCGTTCTAAATCATTCTTGGGACATTGCATTTCACTAGATTTATCCCCTTTTTGAATTGGAAGTATCCCTATTGAGCATTTTTCCATCCTAAATCTCTTTAATATTTTATTGATATATCCTTTCTAAGACAACCTTAACAATCCTTGTGTCCTGTTATGGAATATTTCTATTCCAATCATATAGGATGCCTCACCTATATCTTTCATTTCAAAATTATTAGAGAGAAATTTCTTTACATCATGTAACAAGCCCAAATCATTAGCAGCTAAAGAAATATTGTCAACATATAATACCAAAATAGTGAACTTGCTTCCATTGACCTTCATATAGATACACCTATCAACAGTGTTCTTATAAAACTATAAGAGGTAATGGTATCATTGAACTTAAGATACCACTATCGGGAAGCTTGTTTCAAACCAAATATTGACTTCTTTAATTTAAACACCATATTTTCCTTTTCTGCAGTCACAAAACCTTCCTATTGGTCCATATAAAATTTTTCTTCTATGTGATCATTCAAAAAAGCGATCTTTACATCCATTTGGTCAAGCTTTAAATCATAATGAGCTACTAATGTCATAACAATTCTTAAAGAGTCCTTTTTTGAAACTGGAGAGAAGGTCTCTCTAAAGTCAATGCCATCCTTTTAAGTATAACCTTTGGCTACAAGTCTGGCTTTATATCTTTCAATATTAGCTTTCAAGTCTCCTTTGGTCTTAAGTAACTCAACTAATTCCCATACTTGATTATCATCTATAGATTTTAACTTTTCTTTCATAGCATTGAGACACTTTTCATAATTATTACATTTCGTTGATTCTTTAAATGATATTTGGATCCTTAGCAATGCTTAAGTCACACTCAGGCTCAAGTGAATACACCAAATAGTCATCTGATATAGCTGGTCTTTTCTCCTTTATAGACCTTCGTAATACTATTTCTTATGGTATCACCTGATCATTTGTGACTTGCACATTATTTATTGGTTCATTATTGACATTCATTTTTTATAGGTTTGGAATATTAATTTGTTGTTCCGATGTGTTGCATGAATATGATACAACAACTTGTAAATAGACTTATTCATTGTCCATTCTCATCATATTTATCATAATATTCACCACCTCTATCAGACCTTACGACTTTCACTTTTCTATCTAACTGCCTTTCTACCTTATTAATGAACACCTCAAGAATGTCTACTGATTGAGCTTTTTCATATAGTAAATAGAGATAACAATAACATGAATAGTCATCAATAACGGTGATAAAATACTTTTCATCTCTCCAAGAAGGGACATGAAATGGACCACATATATTAGTGTGTGTTAATTCGAGTAACTTAGTACTTCTTGTGGCTGAATTCTTATATATATGTTTGGTTTGCCTTTAATGCAATCCACCCACACATCCCAATTAGTAAAATCTAGTTGAGGTAAGATTTACTTTTCACTAACCTCATCACCATTTCTCTAGATATTTGGCCTAACCTTTGATGTCACAAGTAAGCAGAGTGTTCATTATGTGCATTAAGTTTATTACCAATATTTTGTTCAACATGAAATAAGGATTCAGAATAATTAACATCAAGGTTGAAACGATATAAACCATATATTAATGTACCAGAACCATAATAGAACTATCGTTTATATAAATAAAAATCACCGTTTCAAACATTGAAATTAAAAACTATCTAATCCAAATTACTATCAAAAACTAAATTTCTAGAACATTTAAGAGCATAAAGACACTTTTCAAGATCTAGACTATAACCAGTGTCTAAGATCAATTTGTACATCCCTATTCCTTTAATTCGTGCCTTCATTCTGTTACACATGTACAAGAACTCTTCAATTTTGTTTATGGTTTGAATTGATAGGAATCCATGCATAATATGTGACACATGAGCAGTTGCACCTGAATCTAACCACCAGGTATTATTGGGCACCTCAATAAGATTTGATCCAAAACATACTAAAATAAGGTACTTACCTTTCTTTTCAAAATAAGCCTTTCTCTTAAGGCTATCTTTCTTAAGGTGACCAGCTTTCTTGTAGAAGAAATAATGCTGCTCTTTATGGATTTGACCCTCATTAACCTTCATTGGGGCTTTGTCCTTCTGGTTGCTCTTCTTTCCTGGATTTCCCTTTATGCTGCTAACTTCTTTATGTACTATGAAGTAAAAAAGTGTTCCTTCATTTTCTTTAATCTCCCTTCCTCCTGCACCAACCTTGCCTTAATTTCTTAAAAGCTACATTTTTCCTTCAGAGTGTTGTAATTTAATTGGAACTAACCAAATTCTGGAGGAAGTGAGTTGATGATGAACTGTACTAGAAAGGATTTACTCACATCCATACCCATTGATTTCAGCTTTATAGTCAAATTTGACATGCCTGTAACATAATTATGGATAGGCTGTGACAAGTCAAACTTTTTGGTCATCAATTTACTCATTAAGCTTCCTATAATAGACTTATCAGTTATGTCTGATTGTGAGTACTCTTTGTTCGTATGAGGAATTGATGGATTAACATTTTTAGCCATTGTCAATCGCATCAAGTTTAGGCTCAACCTATTAGACTTTTCCTAAGCCTCAAAATATATCCTGTCAGGTTAGGTACTGGTCTTAGTAATGGTTGAAGGCTTCTCTATAACTAATGCCAGGTCCTTATCCATAATACCCAATTAAGATTGGATTTGCTTAGACCAATTGACATAGCTTAGCCCATTGAACTTGATCAGACTATTTCTTATAACTAACAAATTACTAGAAACTGCAAACGTAAAAACAAGCTCACACATTAATACTTCGAGTACAATTAATAGATTTAAACAATAATAAACTTTAATATATGTATTTAAGTCCACCTTTGGGTGATCCTTAAACATATATCCTTAATCCATAATGATGCTAACAACATATATATATACATACTTTGATAGACAGTCAATCATACTTAAGCTAGTATGCATGTTATCTTGGATATACAAACATATTCACCAAGTAGGTCGATAAGTCTCTTTAATATTATTAATTATAAGCAATGATCTACCTTTGGGTGATCTCGTAGTATTATAATTAATAATCTTAATTGTTCAGTTTATCTATTATGACATTTATTAGCATCATATAACATGAATAATTGAAAGAATGTATAATTAAATGTCTAAATATCTTTTCAAGCAAGGTCGCTTTGGTAACTAACAAGCTTTCTATACAACAAACATTTAATTAGTAAGTATATGTAAATTTTGGAATTAACTTTAATGTTGAAAGATGATGTTGTAAAGTCCAAAACTATACCAGAGACTAAAATGTAATTGACTATATACGTTAACAACCATATTCATCCTTTTGACTTGTTAACAAAGAAGTCACAGTTTTCATACATTTTAACCCCTAAACATTCTGCTTTACAACAACACAACCAAAAGTCTCTCTACGGTGAGCCCCACAAAACTTTGTCTTTTAACTCTTTTGTTTTCCAGAAACAGAAAACACATCTTTCTGATCTCATACAAATGCAATAAATAATTAATACAACATAAATCCAATGTCTTAATGATGATCCAACAAAACCTTTATTTTTCTTTCATTTTTTGTTTTCCAAAATTTGCGGTAAACAAATAATGCAAGCAAAAAACAAATAAATGATCATGGGTCCCATAAATACTTTTCTTTAAACCTTTATTTTACACACTCACGCAAACTCTTCTCTCCAGCTTTTATTCCTTTTAAAAATTAACAAGTCAAACCATAATTAATGTATGTACGCACTTAACACCATTCCTTTTACTTTTTCAGAATTCATTTAAAGATACTAAACAATTAATGTAACGAAAACTTGTAATGGTAGGCCCTAGAAACATGAAAATGTGGTTCACCGAAGTCTTTAGAATTGGTTTACATCGATCTCAGAATACCTAATTTAATAGTTATTCCAATAATAGACATATACAAGGCAGTAACCCTATAGCCATCGCAATCTCTAACTTGAATAAAATCAATTAATTCAAACCTAATCAACAATTCATAGAAATCGAGAAACAAGATTACACCGAAAACAATAAATAATTTTTTTATAACCTTAGACTTGTAAATGGGCCAGGTCAGGCTCGGGCTGCTCCTGGCCCTTCTTGTGACTTGATGGGCTAGGATAAATTGGCCCATGGCTAACCATATTTTTAAAAAAAGAAAAATGTCAAAACAATATCATTTTTGACAAAATGATATCATTTTTGACAAAATGATATCATTTTTGAAATAATGGTTGGGCTACAGGCTGAGCTAGGCTATGGTCAGCCCATGGCCTAGTCAATTAGGGCCAAAATTAGATTGGGACGAGTTAGGCCATATTTGACATCCTTATATAATCTTAAAGTAATATTAGTCATTACCGATAATATTAGGGTTAACTCTAATGTAAATTAAAGTGTCATAATTTGCTTTGATACCACATGTGAGATTTAATCTTTAACAATCTAAACAATATTACAAGCATAGAATTGAACCAAGTGTTAGGTTAGCTATGGTTGCATGCATCACATGCATGCGTATGCAACAGAAGTGATGGATTCAAGATTTCGACACCATGACAACCAAGAAATTGCAGAATCATACATGTATGTAAGGATATGTATCTAAGAAC
Organism: Erythroxylum domingense; assembly: GCA_025594535.1. Taxonomy (NCBI): domain Eukaryota; kingdom Viridiplantae; phylum Streptophyta; class Magnoliopsida; order Malpighiales; family Erythroxylaceae; genus Erythroxylum; species Erythroxylum domingense. The sequence continues at coordinate 29,418,952 of JANQBM010000004.1, forward strand.
ATGAAATATAAACTTTTTACCTTATATATCTCCTCGTTTCTTATTTCTTCTCTTTGTTTGAGTTGTTGCAAACACCAAACCCTTCCTTGATTACCCAATAACATGCAAAGAAGAAGAAGAAACAATGTATAAGGGTGTTTTGAGCTCCAAACTAGATGAGTTCTAGTAGATGCTCAAGATGATAGAAGATAGGTCAAAAATCTTGTTGCATACACTTTGATTATTGCAACAATTGCATGAATTGCAAGAACAAGACTCAAGACACCCCTCTCTCACTCTAGAACTCTTCTAGAGCCCTTATGCTATCACTTGTATGTGTAAGAAGTTGAAAAACCTCATGTATGTACCATTTCAAGGCCTCAGTCACGATTGTGGCCTTGTTGGACATGATCGTGGCTTGGCTCGCCTTCGGCCACGATTGAGACTTGCTTAAATTAGGCCATACACACGATGTTTTTCATCTGATTTTTTATGCATGTGACCTTTAGGTTCCCCGGCTATTTTAGGCACTTAAATTAACTCTTAATTCAATCAATTCATAAAGGTTCATAATGCCAATTTGCCATAATATAAATGGATTAACACAGGAACTATTTAATAGTTAATCATCTAACTTATGAACCTTTCTATATTCATCCTTTCACTATACTATACCCCACTTGGTTTAGAGTATGGGCTATATATCAACTCCCACTAGACTGACTACGTCACATCTAGTCCAAGTGATGTTAGTTCCTATCTTGGGTTCTCATTACTCTATGTGTCATTAAAGACTCTCTTCATGACACATAACTGCTCTGGCCAGAGACTCCTTAGTAATAACCCATCAAGAGGTCATGGGTATCATCTCCTTTTATCAAAAGAGGAGAATTCTTTATTGGCTACCCAGTTATCTTTGAATACCAATAGTTGTACCTAATCACCACCCTAAGAGCAACCTCGTCTTGAGGTAACAAGGAGTGATGTCAAAGCACAGGAATAGTATCTAAGATATCTTTGAGTACCTTAAATCTAAGGATATTTACACCATTGCTATGATGAGATTAATCATTAACATTCAATAGATCATCCATATGATAATCTCATAGCGGGTCATCTAATGTACTTACTACCTTTAGTAAACATACATATATTAACTCTAAACATCTCATGCTTACAGTTTATGAGATCCATTGCTTGATCAAATCAAGCAGTATAATACGTGTTAGTCTGTTTGGATTAATAATGTCCCATCTTATTAATCCTATGACTAGGGATTATTTAGAAGCTAATATAATTGCACATGATAGGAATCTCATTATGATTTCCTTTATACTATGTTTTATATCATGGACTTCATTAATTCGATTTAAGATTAGTGTCAATTCATATATAAACGAATATCAAATTAATGAAAAAATGCCTTTTGCTTTATTAATCAAAATAAATTTTGCACAAAAGTGCTAAAGGTGATTGCATTTAGAGTACTACTCTAATAATCTCCCACTTGCACTAAATCTAATTGTCTTTGTATTTAATACCATTGGAAAGAACACAAGAATCAAATTTTTCTAGAGGAAGTGACTTAGTCTAAGGATCATTGATGTTCTGAGCTATGGGCTCTCTCTATATCTTCACATCACCTCTATCAATTATCTCCCTGATCAGGTGATATCTCCTGAGTACTTGCTTGGACCTCTAATGAGACCTCAGATCCTTGACTTAAGTAATAGCCCCATTGTTGTCACAGTACAACAATATTAGGTCTTATGCTAGGAACCACTCTAAGTTCTATGACGAACTTCTTGATCCAAACAGCTTCTTTCACTACTTTGCAGTTGCAATGTACTCTGACTCGGTAGTCGAATCTACAGTCGTCTCTTGTTTAAAACTCTTCCAACTGAGGGCTCGACCATTCAGTGTGAAAATATAACCTGACTGGGATTTGGAGTCATCCTGGTCAGATTAAAAATCGGCATCTGTATGCCCGCTCATTATGAGATCTCCATTTCTATATATCAAGAATACATCCTTAGTCCTTCTTAAGTACTTTAAGATATTCTTGACAGCCACCCAGTGACCCTCACCAGGATCCGATTGATATCTGTTCGTAATACTTAGAGCATATGATGTATCAGGTCTTGTACAAAATATAGTATATATGATTGATCCTATTGCCGAAGCATATTGGATTATACTCATGTGAGTATTCTCATCTTGCGTCTTGGGACACATAGATTTCGAGAGTTTTATCCCATGAGTTATAGGAAGAAAAACTCTCTTAGATTGCTCCATGCTAAACCTATTTAGCACTTTGTCTATGTATGTGTTGATTGTGAAAGACGTGTTGATGATAAAACCTATCTACTTGTTTTACGCTAAAAAACCACAAGTGAACAAGTCGTGACTTGTAGTAAAAAGAGGGGATATCAATCCCATAGGGATTGATGCCTAGACACTGCTTAGTTTAGACACAACTTTGTTTAAGAAACTAAATTATGAAATGAAAATAATCTGAAAAATTAAATTAAAATTAAAAGACTAATGTAAACAATGGACTATTGGAGTTATGTAAATATAGTGCCCTGGAAAGCAAGTGCATTTACATGTACCTTAATCTTCTTCAGTTAAAGTTTTTTAATGGAAATATTTATTATTAATAAAATAAAAGAGTTTAGTTTTGATGAGCATTATATATCTAGTCATAAGGTGCCAAGATTCTTTTACAAGTAATATACATATACAGAGAGATGTATGGGAAACATGTATATTATTATAATCTAAATTAATGAATTCACAGTTGAATAATTAAGTTAGTTGCTTGATTATAGTTTAGACTGTAGTGTTGCGATTTATCTCCATGTAAGTAAATGATGAGTTTCATATTATGATAGTAGTTGACTATCGATAATGGCATTATTAAATGATACTGGAATCAAGTATGTTTTCAAGAATAAAGTGGGATGTTACTTTAATTTTAAAACATACAACTTAAGCATTCGCTTATTATGAAATCTTGATGACTGGTGAACTCGTATAAGTTTCATTATAATTCTTGATATGATCGGAATAGATTTTTACAGAGTATTAATCCAGTGTCTACATGTTGAAATTATTAATTGAAATATGTATCAGGGACCATTTACTCAAAATAGTGATATCATCACTTCTAGATGTTTTAAAGAGATTTGGTGATTAAATTGGCGCCAGTAGTTTGATGGACTAGCTACCCATCAAGTCTTAACACCAAGATGAGATCT
>JANQBM010000004.1:29432546-29447189 GCA_025594535.1 Erythroxylum domingense
TCAATTTCATTCAGAATTTCACTTCAAAACCCTCTCAATTTAAAATCACTAGAATTAGTGATCTTGTAGTGAGCTTTCTTATATTACAAAGAGGGAATTTTTAAATTTTCCATTTGATACTCCTTTACCCTATTCAAGAAGTTAGCTCCATTAACTCCTTACAACATATATAAATTTATGTTTGGGATGACGATTTCTTTGAGATTTTTTAGGGAAAATCTTAACTCTTTTTATACAGTGTAGGTAACTTATATCTCTTTTTCTAAATATTCTCATTAAGTTTGAAATAATTCTATTATTAAAGTGTTTTATGTTGGTGACATTTTCATAATCTATTTTGTAGATCTTAAAGTGAAAGTACAAGAATGCAATGGTAATCTAATAAAAATGAAAAAAAATTACTAAGGTAAAAGACATATAACTCCTTTATAGTTTAAGAAACCTTAGAAAAATCTCATGATCTTTAAAATTATTGAAAAAATTTCTTTTAGTTTTCAGTTTTTAGAACCCCCAGACTTTAATTAAAAAATAACTACAAAACTTATGCAGTATGAATATTAGACGTGGACTAATCAACTGCTATTTACATGACAATTCAACTTACCTCTTAAACTCAAACTGAGCTAATCAAATCCAACTCAAACTAAAATTTTGTTATAATTATCTTAAATTGTTAATTTAAGCCAAATTTAACTTATTTGTGATGGTTTTAAGAGCTGAGTTGGGTTATCATGTTAGTGACATTTGATTACTTCACATCTCATGATCTTTAAAATTCTTTAAAAAATCCTTGTAAATTTTAGTTTTTTATAAAAAACCCTTTCTGTTAGACTCCAGTTTAAAAATAATGACGAAACATTTAAAGACAATTTATAGAAACCATTAAGAAAATGTGGACCTTAAAAAGACATTGGGAAGAGAAAGATATGATCATTTTAAAATGGGATTTTCATAAGTAAGCAAGTGGAGGAATCTAAGGTTATGTAATGGAATGGAATGAAATATCATTCTATCGTTTGGGAGGAGGGTTTATAATGAAATGGAACAGAATGGGAGGGTTTCATATTACATCCCATTCCATCATAAACAGTAAAAATGATAAACCTCCGATTTGGGGGGTTTAGGATGGAATGTAAAATGATAAACAACTTTTCACTATATTACATTACATTCCAAACAACATTACACTATATTACATCATGAACCTTTCCATCCTTTCCAAAAAACAATTTTCTAATATTACATTTATTTACATTCCATTCCATTACAAACGATTTTATTCCATTCCATTACATGAAAAACCTTACGTCTAACCAAACATAGCCTAAAGAATCTATCAATTATTGGAGTGATAAAAATGTGAAGCTCTTGTAAAATGGCAACTAGAGAAGCAAGATTCGACTTCATAGACCTAAAAGACATTGGGTTTTGAATAGTGGATTGAGATATTGACACCAAGTTTGGCATAATACTTGGCCACCCTTTGGGCTTCGAACGATGACTCATTTAACACCTTTTAACTCAGTCAAAGAAATGAAGTATGAGATAATGCAAAAGAAGAAGATAACGTGTAGTTCTTAACACTTTTCATATAAGCCTTGTGGTGAAATTTGACTCACTCCATACTCATTATTCTATGCAATTTAAACCTCAGTAATTAATTATATATAGGTACATATATCAGTCTAAACCAATTTGAAAAAATATTTAATTCAAAATTATTCCATTTAAATAAATTTTATAGAAATATCTATAATTCAATTTATGTATTTTTTGTCAATTTCATTCAGAATTTCTCATCAAAACCCTCTAAATTTAAAATCATTAGAATTAGTGATCTTGTAGTTAGTTTTCTTATATTACAAAGAGTGAATTTTTAAAATTTCCATTTGATACTCCTTTACCCTGTTTAAGAAGTTAGCTCTATTAACTCCTTACCACATATATAAATTTAAGTTTGGGATGACGATGCCTTTGAGATTTTTGAGGGAAAATCTCAACTCTTTTTATATAGTGGAGGTTTACACTTAGACTGGAGGTAACTTATATCTATTTTTATAAATGTTCTCGTTAAGTTTGAAATAATTATATTATTAAAGTGTTTTATGTTGGTGACATTTTCATAATCTATTTTGTAGATCTTAAAGTGAAAGTACAAGAATGCAATGGTAATCCAATAAAAATGAAAAAAATTTACTAAGTTAAAAGACACATAACTCCTTTATAGTTTAAGAAACCTTAGAAAAATCTCATGATCTTTAAAATTATTGAAAAAAAATATTTTAGTTTTCAGTTTTAAGAACCCCCATATTTTAATTAAAAAATAACTACAAAATATATGCAGTATGAATATTAGATGTGGACTAATCAACTGCTATTTACATGACGATTCAGCTTACCTATTAAACTCAAACTGAACTAATCAAATCCAAGTCAAACTAAATATTTATTATAATTATCTTAAATTATTAATTTAAGCCAAATTTAACTGGTTTATGTTGGTTTTAAGAGCTGAGTTAGGTTATCATATTAGTGACATTTGATTACTTCACATCTCATGATCTTTAAAATTCTTTAAAAAATCCTTGTAAATTTTAGTTTTTTATAAAAACCCTTTCTGTTAGACTCCAGTTAAAAAATAATGATGAACCATTTAAAGACAATTTATAGAAAGCATTAAGAAAATGTTGCCCTTAAAAAGACATTGGGAAGAGAAAGATATGATCTTTTTAAAATGGGATTTTCATAAGTAAGCAAGTAGAGGAATCTAAGGCTATGTTTGGATGAGAGTTTATTAATGAAATGGAATGGAATGGAATATCATTCTATCGTTTGGGAGGAGGGTTTATAATGGAATGGAACGTAAGGGGAGGGTTTCATATTAGAACCTATTCCATCATAAACAGTAAAAATGAGAAACCTCCGATTTAGGGGTTTAGGATGGAATATAAAATGATAAACAACTTTTCACTATATTACATTACATTCTAAAAACCATTACATTATATTACATCATGAATCTTCCATCCTTTCCAAACAACAATTTTCTAATATTACATTCATTTACATTTCATTCCATTATAAACTATTTTATTCCATTCCATTACATTAAAAACCTTACGTCTAACTAAACATACCCTAAAGAATCTATCAATTATTGGAGTGATAAAACTGTGAAGCTCTTGTAAAATGGTAACTAGAGAAGCAAGATTCGGCTTCATAGACTTTAGAGACATTGGGTTATGAATACTGGAATGAAATATCAACAGCAAGTTTGCCATAATACTTGGCCACCCTTGGGCTGCAAACAATGACTCGTTTAACACCTTTTTGCTCGGTTAAAGAAATAAAGTATGAGATAATGCAAAAGAAGAAGATAACGTATAGTTCTTAACACTTTTCATTATCAGCCACGTGGTGAAATTTGACTCACTCCATACTCATTATTCTATGCAATTTAAATCTCAATAATTAATTATATATAGGTACATATATCGGCCTAATCGAGTTTAAAAAAATATTTAATTCAAAATTATTCCATTTAAATAACATTTTTAGAAATATCTATAATTCAATTTATGTATTTTTTCTCAATTTCATTCAGAATTTCACTTCAAAACCCTCTCAATTTAAAATCACTAGAATTAGTGATCTTGTAGTGAGCTTTCTTATATTACAAAGAGCGATTTTTTAAAATTTCCATTTGATACTCCTTTACCCTGGTTAAGAAGTTAGCCCCATTAACTCCTTACAACATATATAAATTTATGTTTGGGATGACGATTCCTTTGAGATTTTTTAGGGAAAATCTCAACTCTTTTCATATAGTGGGGGTAACTTATATTCTTTTTCTAAATATTCTCGTTAAGTTTGAAATAATTCTATTATTAAAATGTTTTATGTTGGTGACATTTTCATAATCTATTTTGTAGGTCTTAAAGTGAAAGTACAAGAATGCAATGGTAATCCAATAAAAATGAAAAAAATTTACTAAAGTAAAAGGAACATAACTCCTTTATAGTTTAAGAAACCTTAGAAAAATCTCATTATCTTTAAAATTATTCTAGTTTTTAGTTTTTAGAACCCCCAGACTTTAATTAAAAAATAACTACAAAACATATGCAGTATGAATATTAGACGTGGACTAATCAACTGCTATTTACATGATGATTCAACTTACTTCTTAAACTCAAACTAAGCTAATCAAATCCAACTCAAACTAAAAATTTATTATAATTATCTTAAATTATTAATTTAAGCCAATTTTAATTAATTTATGTTGGATTTAAGAGTTGAGTTGGGTTATCATATTAGTGACTTTTGATTACTTCACATCTCATATTCATACTACATGTGTTTCGTCGTTATTTTTTAACTAGAGACTAACATAAAGGGTTTTTATAAAAAACTAAAATTTACAAGGATTTTTTAAAGAATTTTAAAGATCATGATATTTTTCTAAGGTTTCTTAAACTACAATAGAGGTTTGTATCTTTTACTCATTTTACTAATATTATCTATCACAATTTCTAAAGTTTGTAGATATGCAAAAGTTGGTAAATGCTTTGAGGGAATATCGTCAGTCAACTCAAAATTTTGAACAATTTATAATAATAAAGAAATTGGACGATAGAAATAATTGTCAGAGATATATAATTAGCTTTCTTTATCAATTTATAATGTAATGCTTATTTTGTTTTGTTAACTCTTCATATAAACGGTTGCATATGTATCAATTATATGCATAACGAAAAGATTTGCAATTAGCTTATAATCAACGTAATTTATATTAAAAATTATTTTAAAGTTAATTTTTATATGTTTTTGTCAATTTTAGTCAGAATCTCACATCACTCCCTCTCAATTTAAGTTATTAGAATTAGGGGACTTTTAAGATGAGCTTTCTCATTTTAAAATGATAAAAAATTTTAAATCTCTGTTAATTTTAGTTCGATAATAAGTAAATTGAAATTATTTTTCCTATTATATTATTTATTTTTAAGTTGTGGAATCACACAATGTGATGAAAAAAATGTTTGATGATTCTTTTTTATAATAAGGACTATATGGAAATATTTTGGATTAAATGTGAAATTTGTGTAAATGAAAAGATTATACAATTACTTGTCTAGGAACCATTAAAGCTAATAAACCAAGTGCCAAAAAAAGAAAATTGCATAAGTTGTTTACATTCAAAATTATATAAACACTAACTAAATGTATTTATACCAATATATTTGGAAACCAAAGTGTGAAAAATGTAAACTTGGAGATACTTACCGCCAACAATATAATCATTCATACCATTTCTACATATATTCTTAGTTTTTATAGTTTTTAATGAAAATAAACTTTGCAAAAAAGCACAATATTAAAAGCGATCAATCCATTAATAAGTGAGACAAAATATACCAAAATAGAAAATGTAAGGCTATTTAAATTGCAAAGCAATGCCTCCCATATTTTAAAGAAAATCTTATATAGGATATTATTAGGCTTAAACGTGCACTTTTAAGAGACTTTAATATTGAGATCATAGAAAAGATGGCTCATAGTGTAGAGAACTTTGGATTGGAGTTATTGATCAGAGAGGAGGCAAGCAATTTAAAAAATTAAAGAGCTACTAATCAAGGACAATTAGGGCAATACTTTCATGATCAAGTATTTATTTAATTTTGTGTACATTTGTTTGGATACTTGTAGAAATGATTTCTTGGAAGGTTATAAGTATGTCATATGTCTTAATGGTTGTTACTTAAATGGCAAACGTGTAGGAGAATTAGTATTAGTTATTGCTCTAGATGTAAATAACAATATGTTTCTGATCATATAAGCTATTATTAGAATTGACTAAAGAGAATAATATAAATGATTTCTTTGATGCTTATCATAGGACATCTAACACTCCAAGGATCGTAATTAGATTTTTCATTTCTAATCAACAAAAGGCAAACTTTTATGTGATTGTTAACCAATTAATAAATTAACCTATCCATGTTTATGGACATGTCTTTAATATTATTTCCTTATAACAAGGTTTAGAATATGTATTTAATGTTGATATGGAATGTATTGAACATGGATATTGTGTTAATGACATTTATGCCAACATTTAATGAAAATTTAAGCAACTAAAGCTATCAAGGGTATAAAACAAAATGTGATAAGATAATGTACTTTCAATTATTTTAATAGATATATGATCTTTTTTTGTTACATATATGTCATTGAGATTAAAAAAAAGTTGTCTCTATCATCTAATTTTTTTTGGCCGTTATTTGGCTTTGGGGTTTGTTTGGTACTTTTGCTAGTTTAAGGCCACTATATGACTTTGGGATCTTCATAATTAACTTGTAGCTCAGAATCTCCATTTTAAGTATTTAGATACCCGTCAACATGGATGAAAATCCTTACTAATATCATTTCGATGAAAGGGTTTGTTGGGCATGTCTTGTAGGTTAGGGCCTTATGGCTAGTTGTTAGTGTTTTCTTTTCCCTTATCAATATAATTTGTTCATGGCATTATTATTTTGAGTTTTTAATTTAAATAGGTACATGAAACAATTTAAAGTGAATAATATATAATCTATAACCAGTTAGATTAAATACCAAAAATAGGTAATGTAGGCACAGTTATAGTGCTGCACTAAAGTGTGACATGTTTTTGAACAAACTTTGTTGGAGCTTTAATGAATATATAAAGGAGGTTAAGAACAAACCAATTCTAATAATACTTGAGATTATTAGAAAAGTAATGATAAAGATATTTATAAAGAAAAAAGGCAAAGGATATAGTAATACAATGGGTCCATTTGCCCCAAGATTCATAAAAACTTGGAGAAGTGCAAATAATGTACCATTAACTAGATTTCATATTTCAGTGGTAAGAGATTATTTAAAGTGGAGCATATATACTTTAAACAATATGTTGTTGATTTAGGGAACAAGACTTGCATATGTACGAAATGAGATTTGAGTTGAGTTCTTTATTAACATACTTGCATTATAATTAGAAATCATGGTGACATAATTGAAGAATATATGGACTTTATATATAGTACAAAAAATTTTTACGAGTTTCAGGACAAATATTTCCAATCCTTAGTGAGAATATTTGGCCAATCCTAAGTGAAAATCTTAACACTGAAGTACATCCTTAATAATATAAGGGAAGATTTAGACAATAAAAAAAACTAAGATCAATGAGGTGGGAGAGGAACAAAACCCCATATAAAGGTACTCGAAAGGGACTTCAAATTTCTTGTAAGAGGTGTAAAAAAAATGGTCATAATATAAGGACATATCTAATTAGAGCATATGTTAATTCCCAACCATTGCTTTAAAAATCGAATCGAAAGTTAAACCGATAAGATAAGAAATTTAAGGTTCAAAAAGTTCAACTGATATTAGACCATCACATAATCGGCTAAAGATTGAATAACATTAAAGAATTTGAAATATGGTTAAAAAAATTTTCCTTACCCATCAAAAAATTTAAAGTTTAATTATTGATTTATTTTAGTTTATAATAACTTATTAATTAATAAAAATTGACTAATTAATTAATACATTGATCAATTTTTAACAACAAGAACAATAAGAGTTAACAAAGTAATTCAAACTGGAAAGTTGAAAATTGAACTAAAAAGTTTGACGATTCAAGGTTTTTATAGTTAAACTGGCTAAATCGATTGAGTTTTTTTAATCATTGTGTCTAAGAAAGCTAAAGTAATAAATTGACACAAGAACCATTTTAGTGGCTAAGAACAAAAGAACAAATTAATTGAAGTGCAAGCTTATCATAGACATATTTATGTTTTTTTTGTGGCTAGTTGATTAGACTTCTAGATTTTTTTTACAAATGTTTATATTATATTTTTTATGGCTTGATTATTTGACTCCCAACTTTTTGTACACAAGTTTATAGGTGTATTTATGTTTATGGTACCATAATGATGATTGATGAATCACTAACTTTTTGTGTAACTAATTATAGTTTTTGTACCTAAAATATTTCTAATTAGGACAATATGTTTATACATTTTCAACATAAACACTACTGGCCATATGTTTGTTTTATATTGTTTATTCATATGAGACAAATTATACATTTTTGGAATGCTTTAACTAGAATTATATATAGAAACTATTAACTAAAAGATGTTAACTTGTCTATATCTAAAGCTTTTAACCTTTAAAGAAACCATTAGATCATTATAACTTACCTTGCTACACAATTATATTAGGTTATTTATATATAACTCTTTACTACAAGAATGATGATTTTTAATTGTAGTATTGGCTAGAAAAAGATTCATTATATCCCCTAACTATATAAAGCACTTTCAATTGCTTAATTATAATATGCCATTTATGTGTAGCTTAATTATATGAAACATTTTTAACTGCTTAACATGTTTTTGAATAGAAGTTGTTTTAGCTTTGGTTTATAATATTCCATAAAGCAAAGACATAACTTTCTCATTCATCTCAAGTCTCAACTTCTTCAAATATAAGCCATATAAAAATATTAAAATACAATAATTCAATCACTACAAAATTTGCATAGATTGATATATAAGAATCATGATTAAATTTATATGTTTTTTTATTAAAGTACATTGTAATGTAAGACACAATGGTGATAAAAAAAACATAAACTAGCTATAAATTAACATCCCCACACTAATACATAGTTTTGTTAGGTCTTTAATTTATCATTTATATGTCTTATAGTGAAATATATAATTCATCTATGACATTTATACTTATAGTAAAATCTTCATCATGCTACTATGTAAATAAGATGTATGTAATGTAACAAATAAATGTTTTAAACTAATAATGAATATTCAAAGTTAAAACTTACTTTGAATTGAGTACATCCATAAAATTGACTTTTTGGCTTGAACTTGGTCGTGGAAGTCCTTATAAGTATTATCGATCTACACTAGTGATAATGCAAATACTTTTCAATGCTGATGGTCATAAAACTAAAAGAGATTTTAATGTTAATTTCCATGGTTATACATAAAAAACTAAATAATCATGTTAAACACATTTATGAATTTAAACATATTAATAAACTCAATTATTATATAAAATAAAAAGCAATCACTTAAACATGTCGTGTGACAATTATTGTGCTTTTGGGTTTATGATTAATATACTATAACTGGGTTGTATTTGTTGCGTAATGTTAGTTAGCTACCATCATAGTTAACTTTAATATATGTAAATTTTAGTTTCAAATATATGAATGTATTTGTTGCGTAATGTTAGTTAGCTACCATCATAGTTAACTTTAATATATGTAAATTTTAGTTTCAAATATATGAAAAAATATAGTCCTCTACTATATTCATGTATTGTTTGAATACATTCACAAATCACATGAATCACTTTCCTCTTTTTCCTGCTGGCCTTTTGCCTATACTTAATAACAACAAAGGTGTTCCACAAGTGATTGCTATTATTGTCAATGCTATTAGGAAAAAAGTGAGTTCACTTTATACGTGCTTTGGTCCTTAATGAAACAGTTAACATTGCTTTAGTTTTATAAACACAACATTACAAATCATATTTCATTTAGTATTTTTGTTTTCTTCAAATCCTTCCTAATGGTTCAAAGATTTCACATGAAATATAAAAGACTTTATGAATAATTTTTGATAATGGTTTTGCTGCTTTTATAGAAACGCAAATCAAAATCCTAAATTATGTCACCTGAAAGATAAGGGATGTTTAAATATAAAAATTTAAATTCATGAAAAAATAATTTTATAAATGAGTTATATATCTAAAAATGATTTCTTTTTCAAATTAAGAAGAAAATTTTCCTTTAATAAAAACATTCGTTGTCAAATTTTTTATTGGAAGAACACAAAAGGAATATAAGGTTTTAGTAAAAAAATGGTGATATAAGAGATGACATACATGTTAGGTTTTATAGGAATTATGACTTAGATGATTTTAGTCAGTTTAAGATGATAAAGTCACATTAATAACTTGTAATTGATCAACGTATGCTCTTACTTTCTATATGTGCCTCACCATTAACAAAGCATTACATGAGATATGAAAATTTCAAAATCACAATAAACTTCTACAATAATTTTAAAATTTAAGGTAAAAGACATAAAATTTAATGCAATTTAATAAATCTTAGAAAAAACCCATTGGTCTTTAAAATTGTTGAAAAAATCTTTTTAGTTTTCAATTTTTTATAAAAACTCCATCTCTTAAACTTCAATTAAAATATAACAATGAAACATATGCATTATAAACATCAAACATAGACTAATTAAATGCTATTTATATGATGATTTAAGTCAACTCTTAAACATGAACCAAACTAATTAAATCAGACTTAAATTAATAATTTATTATAATTATCTTAAATCGTTAATTTAAGTCGAAGTTAATTGGTTTTGGTCAAGTTTAATAGTTGAGTTTGATTATTATATTAGTAACATTTGATTATTTCACATCTGATGTTTATGCTGCGTTTGTTTTATTATTATTATTTTATTGAATCTAAGAGAAGGGGTTTTTTTGAAAAATTAAAAACTAGAAGAATTTTTTCGAGAATTTAAAAGATCAAAAAGTTTTTCTAAAATTTCTTAAACTATATGAGAGGTCTATATCTTCTATCATAAAAATTAGGAATTAAAAAAATTAAACCACAAAACATTCTTTGTCTTTAACCAAAATAATCATTGCATGAATCTAGTGAGTTTTTAAGAATATTTTTCAAGATAGCAGTTTTGGTGTTTAAGGCATCCCACCTAATTACATTTAAAGAAACTACTTTGCATTATGAGGTTTATGAATTAAACAAACACAAAAAGATATCAATACATGTAATATTGCCTCGAGGATTAACTAACGAGAGGTTGCCTAAGTGATTCCCACCTCTAATAAATTAAGGATTCAAGTCGCACAACTTACGACTCACTCAAAACTTGCAATGTTGGTTGGTCAAATAGTAAATGATATTAAAGGGGGTTTGCACTGGAAATGTGAATGAATATATTGAGGAATGAGAATAGATATAATCGTTATAATTATGATAGTTGGTTAAGATGAAGAAATGATTACTATTACTATTGATAGTGATTGGTTTGTTAAAAATATTGAGAAATAAAAATTTGTTAAAATTTTATTTTATATCCAATTTTAAATATATTTTAATTGATTATATTTAATTTATGCACCATATTTATAATGACAGAATGTTTAAAATCAAGTATATTGTAGTATTTCTTTTCCAATAACTCTTGAAGAAAAAAATACTCCAGTATTTTCTTGCATCAACGTATCATTAGTTACATAATATCCTCAAAATATAGTTTAATCATCTAAAATATTGCACAATTCATCGACATAATATCCACCATTATATTTCTATAGTAAAATCAAGTAACATAGTTTAATACAATTTACATTCCTTTAATAATGCAAATGATGTAAAATATCACAACTGTACAAAATACCTTAACCAAAAGTCTTCAATTGATGCAAAATAACCAGGTTAACACTACAAACTTTGTTTCCAAGCCTCTGTCATGTATGCAAACTTCTTATCTTACCATGAAAGGTGTTAACAACTTTACCAGCCTCCTCAAGGTGGGAGAAGCAGACAAATCCAAACCCCTTGCTTATTCCTTTCTCGTCTCTCGTGAGTTTTGCAGATGTTATTGTGCCACATTGGCTAAAGTGTTCTCTTAGATCTTCATTAGTGACATCATAATCAATGTTTTTGACATATACATTCAAGCCCTAAAATTGAAGAATATTAAAAAAACTTAAAACAAGCGAATCAGGATTGAATATTTTTATGAAATAAAAAAGACTCCCATAATTTCATAAGTCGCTCTCAATAGGAATATTTTGAAAGAGATTTTTTTGGAGAGTTTCTTCATTTCCAATTGATCAAATTTTTAGAAAAAGACCACATTGAGTCAGTTTCTCATTATAAAATAACCCAACATGACATATATGATAAGTAATTAATAATTCTTCCCAAAGTATGCTTTGTGTTTTTATTTAGCTATGCTGTAAGTACAAAAAAATTAAAACTCATGCTTATTCCTATATTCAGCAAAATGGCATCTTGTAGAAGATGAACTAAAATCCCTCCTATTCCATAAGCGCTAGTAAATTAAGAGGGGAAATCAGATATAGAACTACCTTGTATTTCAATTTCAAGATCTGCTCCTTACGTTTCTCCTCAAACGAACGACACAAAATCTATTCTCGCTTTGCTTTCTTCTGTGCCCTTCCCACATAAAGAACCTTTGAACCTGCTCCGCAGATACCCAACATACTGAATGGTTGAGAAAATGGAAATGCAGACTTTAATGCTTTTTACAGTTGTTAACTATCCTCATTTAATACCAAAAGTGATACAAATAGTACGTACACATTTCCAATCCATTCATTGCCTCCAATGCTCGTCTAGCATCATCTGGTTTATCAAAGTTTACAAAACCAAATCCTTTTGATTTCCCATTTTCATCTTTCACAATCACTAAGCTAGCAATTTTCCCAAACACACCAAATTTCTCCTGCATAAACTCTTCAGTGAGATCTGGATCCAAGTTCTTAACATATAAGTTCGTATATTTCGCATCAACATTAGACATAACACGATCACTCTTCTTGACAAATTTTCCAGCATATCTACACCAAAAGTTTAAGTTATGTGCTAAATAAATACAGGGAATCTCGACATAACAATGTCAAAAATCAAGTTAGTGGCCAATTAAATACAAAAAGCCTAACACACGTGCTAAAAATTCAAGTTGACAATAATTGTATAAAAAACAAACCATTTAAATTTGGAAAAGTACTCAGATTTGAAGAAGACAAATGTACACTTACATCTGCTTGTCACCAACAGTGCCGCTGTTAAGTTTTTCAATTGTAGTATTTGCTGACTGCTATGACTCAAACTGAAGAAAGCCATAACCTCTCTTCCCATCATCAAAATTGGCAACCTTGCAAGATATAATTTTACCAAATTGACAAAACAAAATTTGCAGGCCAACATTATCAATAGATTCACTCAAGTTCTGCCACAAACACGCCATGTCAATAAATATGATTATATAAGATGCAAAACCTAAATGTTAGTTCAAACACTATTATATATTATAAAAGGCAAATAGGAATACCTTAACAAACACATTTCCTATCCCACTCTGTCTTGCATCAGGGTCACGGTGTGACCAAGTAACCCTTATCAATTTTCCTTTGATGGCAGTATGATTTTTTGTCTCAATTGCTAGGATGGCTATTCAACCCAGAGAGCAATATCAAAATTACAACAAACGTAAAAAAGTATACACTGTAAGAGAAGAAAAATATGAAAAGCTAAAAGAAAGTTTGGATACAATCAAGGATAATTTAAACCAGGAAAGGTCTTTAACTATTGTTCAACAAACAAGCAATCAAGAAGCTTCATGAAAATAAAGTAATCCTACTATTCCTCTGATGTACAATTGCATATATTCCTTAACGATTAATTACCCATCCATGCAACTTCATGGCAGTCGAACACACAAACATAAAATTTCGCATCGAAGAAAAACACAAACAGTCCGTGGAATAGAAAAGTAAAATAAATTGATTGTTTACTTCTGATTTATCCCAAGAAAGATATGCGTCGTGCATCTATAGTGAAAATCCATTAAAAAAAGGGATCAAATCTAACTGATGATTAACAACTTACAAGATGATGAAAAACAAACAAATTTGATAAGGTCGAATTCTAAACTCCTCTTCCCTCGCTTGCGTTAAGAAAAATTACAACCAAGCAAACAGATGCCTAAAAACCATATTGTCAAAACCAGCTCCAAATATTCCAATTCCTTTCTCATTTTCCCCATGAATAGAACAGAGAAATCAGAAAGTAACAAAAGAAAGGAGCAAAGCCAACTAAGAGAATGATCAGCATTATATCGACATACGATCATCGCAAGAGCAATATTTACCGTCTTGAGGAGATACGAAGTTGACGTAACCATAACACAGTGACATCCCAAAGGACGAGTCTCTACAGACATGTACGGACGTGAGGCTCTTGAACTCGGAGAACGCGTCAAATAGCTGAGTGTCATTAACGTCAGGATGGAGGTCGCTGACTTACAACGACGCTGGTGCGACCTTCAGAACAGTCGAAGGAGCTGCCATTGTGATCAGTTACCTGGATTCAGAAAATACAGCAAAACGCGCGCCAAATATATGGAGCAATGACTCCCATTCCTCTCGATTACGAGAGGAAAGGAGTAATGACCAAAACCAAGGAATCAAAATATAAGCTACTCAATCATAACTCTTTGTCAAGAATTATATTTCATTTCATATCCATTCCTTGTTTTTCATAGTCGCCAAATAAGTACACCCTGAGTTTATTAGGGAGTGCTTGGTTAAGGGGTATAAGAATAAATCAATAGGAATGGAATGAATAATAATGGATGGTTAGTTATTATGATTGATTGAATAGTTTTTTCATACCCAAATTTTAGGTAATGATCTATACCCTCCATATATGGGAGGAATGGGTTTGATTACTACCAACACTAATATTTTTTAATTTTTTAATTAAATATAATTTATCAAAATATAAAATATAAATAA
>JANQBM010000004.1:29503065-29522758 GCA_025594535.1 Erythroxylum domingense
GTCTTAATACATTGATTTAGGTATTCACATTTAATATTTAAGTTGCAGATCCAATAAAAATAACAAGTTAGTGACACGAGGGCTTGCGCATGAAAATATATTTTTCTTACTCTTTAATTTAATTTGCATAATATCTATGATAATTTGTATATTTTTTTTAAACATGCTTTTACAACAAAACAATAACATTTAGTTGAAATTTGACTGACACATAAAATTTGAAGAAGTTCAGTAATATATAATCTTATTTTTAATTAACAAACAGACTATTTTTAAATTTATGTATCTATTACAAAAAATTTGAATCCTCGTTATCGTCAATGGAGCTATCAAAATTATTTTGAAAATAAAGAGAAACAACTTTTTTTCATAACATGGTAAATGAGAGTATTTTTTATTTCTTTGGATGATAAGAGTAAGACGTTATGAAAACGTTTGTCCAAATTGTACAAGAAAGCTTACAGCTTTCTTCTTGGTTACAACGTTTCTTAATCCTCATGTTCCTTTCAAAAAGAAAATTGAAGTGAATTCAGTAGGTTTGTGACAAATCCAGCTCAATGTTGTCGTGTTACAGCAACCACAATCGACATTATGCACATTATTTATTGGTCTTGTTTCAATGTGAATCTTTCCTTCGAGTGTTTTTAAATGCTAATAATAACAACGTAGTATTTATTAACTTTATTTTCCTACTACAAGCTGGGACCCACCGAGAAGAAGAACCTATGGAAGCCGGCAGATCCTTATTATCATATCAATATGAACAGCTATTATGCTTCTTTTGGCATCAATCTATCTATAGAGTTCAATGATGAACCGCCATATGCTAAACTACTTGCTCATTTCTCTAATATGCACTTGAGTGAAACATAAAATTGTCTTTTAACGACGTCGCCTCAAATTATGCAGAAACGTATGTCCACTGTACCTGCCTGAGTAATTAAACAGCCTAAACTGGATGCCATTAACGTAATATTGTTCTGATATAATGAACGGTACCATGCCACCTAAATTTTATTTAGTCATGCAATATTATATTAAAATACATATATGTGGAAAAAAAGCAATAAATTAATATCAAAATTAACTTAAACATTTCCCATTTTTTCCCCCCCTTCAGCTCTCTCCTTTTAGATTCTTTCCCACCAAAAGCTTCATTAATATAGAATTTGGTTGCACCTGGCAACAGGTAGGATTCCACATTAGGCCATGAATTTGTATAGAACTACAAGTACGCAGTCTAACTTGACTCGAAAAGAATAATTGCGTCAACAGTAAAGAATTAGATCCCCATATTCAAGCTATAGTTAAGAGGCCAGACTATCTTAAGTATTTGCAATATTAGCTATTTAGTTTTTGAGTGTTTTGAAAACCGTCTCTCGATTACTTAGAGGTAAATGTGCGCACGTATTATTGGATTTACCCTAATCTCGCATGTTAGCAGAATTATTACTAAGAGTTAATGTTATTGTTGTTAATTTCTGAGTATAAATGAGCTTAGTATTTACATTAAAGTCAAGACCATTTACAGAGAGTGAGTGAAGATTCATCATAAACGCATGATGATATTTGTTGCATTATTTGCAACATTTTCTTCTAATTTTAGAATTTGATTTTGTTGATATTATAAAACATTGGATTATAATAATCCCATCTTAGTCAAGGATTAAAAAAATTTTAATATTTGAAAATTCTTAATCCCGATAATAAGAATGTCTGAAGTTCATTAGTTAAACATCAACCTTTTAATGGGAATTAAATTCTTGATATATATTTGCTTGACTAGAGTTAAAAAAACACGTTTCTTCGTGTATCTTTGTCGTAAAAATAGAAGGATTAGTGTCGATAACAAAAGCCATCAATCATGAGCCAAAATTTCCGAGACTCCCATCAAAGCGTTAGTTTCACAGCATACCTCATCTATAACTAGTAACAAAAACGGAGTCTGGGGCCGTCAATAAATGGCCCTCAAGATCGAGACACGTGGTATTCATCGAAACGTGGCACAACAGTGGGACGAGTTCTTTTAAGTGAACAGCTAATCAAGTCCGTGCCTAGCCAAGTGGCCGACCTTTGTGCGCAAAGAAAATCCAAAAGCAGCGTAAGCGCCAACCCAACCCAGACTGTTCATCAAACGGTTCTGATCAATTCTTAGCCACCACATTCAATCTCAGCCGTCAAACCACATTACCTGTATTTGTTTTAGGAGCCTTGTCCCTTAGTCTATGCCTTGTTCGTGTTAATTTCCAAGTTACAAGTCGTTTGGTTCTCTCCCTCTCTCTCCCTCTCTCTCTCTCTCTATTGATCTCCAAGTCTTCTCCATTTTCACCAAGTGAACACCACACTCCTTTTGCAAAGAAAATCACGTTGTTTCCAACAATTAAACCATCCTCATTTGCTCCAAACCCATCATCTCACAAAATGGTAATGTTAGTTTTGGCAATTTCCTTTCGATTGACCAAAATTCTTTCGTGTGTAAACTGAAGCAATGCCCCTCAAAATTTATGATATTTACAACAGGAAACGATGTTGGTTCCTCCGTGGTTGGAGTCATTGTTAAGCTCCGCCTTTTTCACCGTCTGCAGAACACATGGAGATGCAGCTAGGAGTGAATGCAATATGTACTGCTTGGATTGTGCAGGTGATGCATTTTGCTTTTATTGCCGTTCTTCTAGGCACAAGGACCATCAAGTTATTCAGGTGGGTAATTTCTCTTCACATTTTACATTATCTCATTGTTCACTTGGCTGTAACTGTAAATGGATAATGTGTATGTTTGTGGTTGGTTGATGGGTATATAGATAAGGAGATCTTCATACCATGATGTTGTGCGGGTTTCAGAGATACAGAAAGTATTGGACATAAGTGGGATTCAAACCTATGTGATCAACAGTGCCAGAGTTTTGTTTCTCAACGAGAGGCCACAGCCAAAATCTGGGAAAGGAATTGCTCATATTTGTGAAATTTGTGGGAGAAGTCTTTTGGACCCATTTCGCTTTTGCTCCTTGGGATGTAAGGTAACTAAATTAAACCCCAACCCATCATCTTCTTCATCCATCATCATTATCATCATTTGGCATTGCCTTGATCTCCCTTCCTGTAGCTCATTTTGATCTCAATAATAATTCTCATCAACACCATTCATGATTCATTAGAGGGTCACAATTATTTCCCACATTTGAAACAACCCACCATTGTCAATTATCAACCATTGCTAATGATTTGATCACATTGTAAACATGCACGGATTGTTGCACTGTCTCACTATAATCGGGACTATAATGTAGTAAACTTCTCTTCAAGTCACTTGAGGGAAACCCAGTTAATGATGGACATGTACCCACCTAATTGTTTTCCGTAGCATTTTCATAACAAACAAAATGTGTGTGTATAGCTTGTAGGAATAAAGAGAAATGGGAATGCAAGCTTTACCTTAGAGGCTAAGAGTGAGGAATTAATGGAAAGTAGAGAAGGCAAATCAAGAAAGAGTGAAGAATTGCGTGAAGGCTCACGACAAGACATTTACCCGCCCACGCCTCCTCGACCTTCTTCTAATTCAAGGAGAAGAAAAGGCATTCCTCACAGGGCACCTTTTGGCTCTTCCTAGAAACCAAACTTCAGTACATTATTCTCACCCCAAAAAGCCACCCTTATTTTTTAACACAAACATAACAATAGTGTTCAACTTTTTCTTTTCTTTTCTTTTTGATCTCTTTTGGTACATACGATTGAAAGAAGCAACGGTGACTCGAAACAGTGTTTCCTAGTGGACTGAAGAGCTCAAGATGACGCCCCTTCGCGTTTGGTATCTCCAAAGTTAGGAAGAAGAAAAAGGGTAAGTTTCACTTTTGAGTTTGGGGTCCCATACGGCAAAATTGTCTTGGTGAAGGATCAATAATGCACATTCGTTATGGACAGTTGCAATGTGTACATGGCTATTAATTAAAGAAAATAAAAAAAGGAAAGTCTTTGTGGAATCTGTTTTATAGTATCCGTGGGGTCCCCTTACCACATGGGCAGTTCGCATAATGAACTACCTTTTATTTGTTTACTATGTACACAACTGCTTTAGAACAAATAGATTATTGTTTATAACCATTATCTTTTATTTTTTAGTTAATTTAATCTTTCTTTTTTCTTTGATTTCGTTTTCTTCTAATCTTTCCGTAAAAATTTTTACATCATAAATAAGTGAAGAAAGAGACTTAGCGAAAACATTTTTCTTCTTCTTCTTTTCAGTGACATCTTATAAGATAATTAACCAATAACAAGCCAAGCAATTAGGTGGGATGGACGTGGATTGATGGGTACATTAATGGAGAGTTCTTAGAGCCCATCTTCCACGAATCAACTAGAGGAGTAGGTGAATATTAAATAATAATCTTCTCATATCAAATGAAATGGTGAGACGCCTTTTAGAGGTCCATCTTTCATGATTAGCCTCTGTTAGCTTTCCCATAACAATGTTGTTCCAAGGATTAGGAAACTATGAACTCTACTACAACTAAAACTATTTGGACATTTTGGGTATATTTTCCACGATTGAAGACTTAAAGTAGTCGTCATTTGCATGAAATATACATCGCTTTCATGTTATTTTCGCACAATTGACAACTTAACTTCTATTCATCTCTTAGTTTCCTCTTAAAACTGCGAAGCAATTTGAATCATTAACGTCGTACTTTGACGGCCGTTGTTCTCATTGCATACCACAATACGGTAATGCCATTCCCCCTTACATTTTATAGGCCATTAAATATCACTCACCTATACTCATACGGGCACATTTAATCAACGCAAGGAACTGGCTGTTGGTTGTTCATGGAGCCTGGATCTCGCCATACCAAACACCTGAGGTCGCATAAGCTTATGTCATAAATGATTGAAAACTGAATTTATTCCCCATCAAAAAGACAAAAGGAAAGAAATTCTGATCATGACAAAATACTCATTAAGGATGGCCACAAAACTCCTCTAGTTCATTAGCAAATGATGAGAGAAGGATCTCAATAACCTTGATGACTTGCATTCTTAGTTGATGACCAATTAATCGTCCCCTAACCAATATACTTCCCGTAACATCAGTTTTAGAATAAAATGATGAAGAACACAGTGGAGCCTTTTACCGTCTCTCTAAATTCGGATAATATTTATTAAACTTTGGTCCATAGATAAAGCACGTGTCAACTCATGAAAGATGCAACGCAATGTCGAAGTAAAACTCACATTAACCTCTTTGTTCAGGAAACTACTCGAGAAATTGGTGACAGAGGAGAAGAATGAAATTCTAGGGAAGGCACATAGCGCGATACTATTGAGTCTGAGCGATGGAATGCACGAGATGGCACATGAAACAACTGCTGCTAGACCGTCGAAACTGGAAAGCAAGTTTTAGAAGAAATCTCTCACAATCCATTTAATTCAGAAGCAGAAGTATGCAAGTAAAAGATCATCTTGATAACTTTAACCAAATTGTCTTAGATTGACAAGGCGTGGGGATAATATTGATGACGAGGATTAAGCTATTGTTCTTTTGTGTTCTTTACCGAATTCCTATGAGAATTTTGTTGAAACTATGTTGCATGGGCGAGATAGTATTTCAACTAGCAATGTGAAGGATGTTATGCATTCTAAAGAATTAAAGAGAAATCTAAGCAAAAAAAAGAAGAATTAAAGAGAAATGTCTCTAGTTTTGGTGAAGATGGTGCAGAAGCAGGTCTTTTTGTTAGCAAGGATAAGAACACTGAAAGAGATGGGGGTGGGAAAGGTAGATCATGTTCCAAATCAAGCGCTAAAGCAATTAAATGTTTTCTTTATAAAGAGAAGGGGCTCGTATGGTGTATTCGATTCTAGGGCTTATCATTTGTAACAGTTTTCTATGGCATAATAAGATTGCTCTTCCTTTGCTCGTGGATGTAGTCACATTAACCGAACCCCGTAAATCTGGTATGTTTTTCGTTTCTATTTTTTCTTTATTGCGTTGCGTTTTTTCTTAACATGATCTCTTCCCATGTCAGGACAATTCTCATTATGGACAAGTTGCATCTGCCATACTACTGATAAATGTGTCGGACGTGAAATAAATGCCCATTAAAGTTAGGAGATGCAAAGAAACTTTTAAGATATAGGGAATATAGGACGTAACGAAGAATTTACTTATTTTCATCCATCTTGGCTCATTAACTGATCCAATCAAGAGCATAACGAAAAATAAATTTTTGCAAATTCCTCTTCATGATATGTCAACCATAAACTATCTAACTATCCATTCTCTTATCCCTCCTTGGTAACAAAGAAAGACAAAAGACTTTATTTTTTATTAAAATTAAACTTTTTAATTATAATTATAATTTAATTTAATTTTAATAAAATTAAATATCTCATATATGATCCCTAAAGTTTTTTAGGTTTCATAATTAAGTCTAACTTAATTTAAATTGATTTTCTTCTTTTATGTGTGATCCATTAAGTTCCTAATATATTATTAATGATCGTAAATTATAATTCATCATTAAAATTATATAAATTAAAATTAAAATTAAAATTAGATAAATTAACAAAATGCGACATGAAGGCACTGGTATAGAGAGTCGAGAAGAAGAGAGACCCCAGGATACGCAGTGTGATGATGTTAAAAGAATCTTTAAAGAGGAGGTGAAAGAAGCCCTTAACAAGATGGGAAGAGAGAAAGCAGTAGGCACTGACCAGATACCTATTGAGATGTAGAAGTATCTAAGAGAGGTGGGGGTACAAAGGCTTACCGCTTTTTTCAACGCTATCTTGCACACGGGGAGAATGCTGGAGGAGTGGAGAAGTAGCGTAGTCGTACCGATCTATAAGAACAAGGGAAACGCCCAAGAATATGGAAACCATAGAGGCATCAAACTCTTGAGCCATACTATGAAACTGTGGGAACGAGTTATTGAACAATAATTGCGCAACATAGTACAAGTGAAAGATAATCAATTTGGATTCATGTCTGAGAGATCAACTATTGAAGCAATCCATCTATTACGCCGGCTGATTGAGAAATATAGAGAGCATAGGTGGAGCTTACATATGGTCTTTATTGACTTAGAGAAGGCATATGATAGTGTGCCAAGAGAAGTCATTTGGAAATGTTTAGAAGCGAAGAACATTACTCGTACCTATGTCAGGACTATAAAGGATATGTACGAGGCCGCTAGAACTTGTGTGCGCACACCAATGAGAGATACAAAGTATTTTTCGGTAGATATAGGGTTGCATCAAGGTTTAGCTTTAAGCCCGTTTCTTTTTGCGCTTATAATAGATGTCATCACTCAAGACATACAAGATGAGCACTACAAGAAATTGTATTTTTAGTGATAATAAAATTTGTGACTAAAAGTAGTAATATTAGTCACTATTATTAATAGTGTCTAATATTTGAAACCGTCACCTTTTGTAACAAATACCTCCGTCACTACTGAAATAGTGACTAATTTAAGAAATGGTCACAATTACACAATACATTTGTGACACAAATACTAACACTAAAACTTGTGAAATGTGTGACAAAATTATATGGTCACAAAAACATTACATATTTATGACAAGTTTTGTCGTCACCAATAATAAAAAGTACTGACGAATTTAGTCGTAACAGAACTGCATTGTATTGTGACAAAAGTGCCGACAATAAAACCTATAAAATGTGTGACAACACTATATGGTCACAAAAATATTACATATTTATGACAAGTTTTGTCGTCACCAATAATAAAAAATAGTGACGAATTAAGTAGTAACAAAACTTCATTGTATTGTGACAAAAGTGTTGACACTAAAAACTATGGAATGACAACACTATACGGTAACAATAACTTTACATATTTATGACAAGTTTGTCGACACAAATAATATCAAGTAGTGACCAATAAAGCTGTAACTGTACTTTATTTTATTGTTACAACATTTTCACCGCTAAAATAATTATAAATAATGACAAAATATTAATCATTAATAATATTTTTATCAATGTCCATTACTTATTGGTCACTAAAATTTTAATAAAAAGTGTCAACATTATTTTTTCACAAAAATGAAAATTAGTTCTTGCAAAAAGTATCGTCACTAACGTGTTTATTATTATCACAAATAAAATTATCAATTAATCAATGAACATATATTAGCAGTAAAAGAAATTTGCTTTAGTGACTATATTGTCTAAAATATTTCATCACAAGTATGAAAATTATATTTTACAATAATATTGTCACTAAATAAAAAATATGTTACAATTAATTTATCATTAATGTGTTCGTGTTTATCACAAATAATATTATTAAATTTAACAATTTAATTACTTAATCAATAAAATTTTTTGCATTTGTGGCCATAAAATAGTTGTCACAAATGATACAAAATTTTAGCGCCAAGATATTATCAGACGAGCAAATAAAAATTCTTAGTATATATAAAATATATAAAAATCACCAGAATGTACAAATTTCTAATTTCTAATATATAAATTAGAAATTTAATATCCAAGAAAATTATCTATTACAATTATCTCAAACTACTACATACCAATTTAAGCTAAAACTTTCCAAGGTAAAATTTCCTGGCTATTCTTCAGGATGAAGTTCACTGATTTGTTTCCTACAAAAAAAATAAAAAATCAGATAATTAATTTATAAAATATTAAACTATAAATTTAGTACTAACATTTTATAATAATATAATGATAATAACAAGAAGTGATACTAACTATTCTAGATTTTATAAATTTATAAACTTACATGAGTAATTGGAGTATTTGACTTTGTGGCACTTGATGGATCTCACATTGAAGCAGAAGCATTGAGTATCAGACTAGTAATTACTCCAGTATTTGCCTCTGGTTTAAGAACATAACTTACAAGTTACTACATCAATGGACAGAATCTATAAGTTAATGCAACCCAATAACAATCGCAAGTTGCATGCTGGTTCTTGATAATTAATGTACTAGATATAATCTGGAAAGAGAGCTGTAATGCCCCTGAAGAGCAAAAATGGATGCCTAATTATCTAACTACCCTCATGAATCAAGAAATGGAAAAAGAGGAGAAAACAAACGTATATTCAAAGCTGCATGAATGGCTTGTTCTGTGATGTCCTTGTCATTCTTAGAGGAGTAAATGCCTAGTCCAAGTACTGGCATTGTAATTCCACAGTTCAAGCGAACATGATTGCTCTTCATCTCTCTGCTTCTCACTTTTCTATACTTGAACCACACTCTCACACACAGACACACACAGACACATACAGACACAGACACAGACACACACACACACATATCTTATCTTAAGTCAACTCCATTAACAAACATAACGAAGGCGTGTCAAGCTCAGGAGTTATTTTAGTAATATAATTATACATATCAAAGCAAGACTAGAACATAATTGGGGTATTACAAGACGAAACAAGGAGAAAAAGAAATTGATAAACATAGAAATAGTGTAAGAAAGGAGAGACAACATATCGGACAAATATGTTATGAATATAGGACATCGTAAGCGAATGTTCTGTTTTTCCAATTGAGAGCCACCTCTAAGAGAGCCTTCGTAGACAACCCATCTTTACTTAAAACCTATGTTGTTGAGTCTTTTAGTTCTTTCATTCTATTGCATACCCTTTTCCCTTCTTCACCTTTCATTAAACCCCTTACAATGTCGATGATTTCTTTTTGTAGAATGAGGCTATTTTCGTTGACCTTAGGTCTCAATGCCATTTTGATGTCCTCGGTTAACATGACAACATTCATTTTCTGCTCAGTATAAAATGGCCAAGCAATTAATGACACACCATTCACCACACTTTTGAGGGTCGAGTTCCAACCACAGTGGGTTAAGAACCCCCCAATCGAGTCATGACTCAACATCTACGCCTGTGGTGCCCACGATGGAAGCACCAGACCACGCCCTCTAGTGCTATCCAAGAACCCTTCGGGTAAGAAATTAAAAGAGTCTTTCTGGCTCTGGGCATTGAAAAACATGGCATTAGCAACTTTATTGTTTGGACTCCTCACCACCCACAAGAACCTTTACTATAGTATTCATGCTTATTTCTTCTTCTATTAATCACGATATACTACTGTAAAAACAAAAAGGGGTTTGTTCTTACCTGATGGAAATCAACGGTGGTTCTCAGTTGCATTTTCGTAGTAATTTATGAAGGTTCGCTGTAGATATCGGATCTAATAGATATCAGATCTAGTTGTTCCTCTTGTAGACCCAATGGTAAGAATGAAGGGGAAATCTTAGTAGATATCCTTACATGAGTAAGATCTACCCTCGACTCTTCACATTTGTACTGAAATCTCCAAACCTCAAGAAGAAATTATATACGAAGAGCACAGGTAAGTTAAGCCCTAATAGTAGCCAGGAATCGCAA
This sequence comes from Erythroxylum domingense, assembly GCA_025594535.1. Taxonomy (NCBI): domain Eukaryota; kingdom Viridiplantae; phylum Streptophyta; class Magnoliopsida; order Malpighiales; family Erythroxylaceae; genus Erythroxylum; species Erythroxylum domingense. The sequence continues at coordinate 29,513,464 of JANQBM010000004.1, forward strand.
GAGGAGGAGAAGGGTTTATTACTTGGTAAGCAAGACTCATGGGGCAGAGAAAGAAAAAGGAATAACCGGCTGACACAAATCGCCAGCCCACAATCAGAGGTTTACCTCTGTCTTTCCAAAAACGTGGAGGTGTAGGAAGATCCGAGAAAGATGAGGGTGGGTATACCCTAATTATCCATCTATTCTTATAATCGTTTCTCAACTATATATCTCTTTATCTTAATGAAATTTTTTAATTTCTCAAAAAATAAACCTTTACTCATGCAGCTCTAAACCCAAAGCTAGTTCAATTACCCATTTTTTATTGGCAATTTCAATTTTCAAATTTTGGAACAAAATTTTTATTATATTTAATTATTTAATTATTTTGATAAAATTTTAAAGTTATGTACTAAATATCTATTGATATATAAAATATTACTTTTGAATTATCAATATATGTACTTTGAATATTTTATTTGAAAATATTTAAATTTTTTGCAAATAATCATATTAAAGAAAAAATCATGACAAGTAATTTCTGGTTTTTAAAATTTTTACAATAATGACAAAATTTATCTTTAAAGTAGTTAATTTTAATATGTTATTATAACAACAAATATTTATCATTAATTTGTTACGTTCATATTTGCAATAATTTTTGTAACAAAAAGTTCATAAAGTGACAACGAAATGTCTTCTGACAATATTTTTAACCATTATCTTGTCACTTGATCAACTTTTTAACCATTGTCTTGTCACTAATATTACTTTAATAAAAAATTAAATTAAAAATTGAATTTAATTATTACTTTAATTAAAAATTTAAATTTAAATTTAATTATTACTTTAATAAAAATTAAATTATTATTAATTTTATAAAAATTAAAATTTAATTATTATTTTAATAAAAAATTAAATTAAATTAAATTATAATTATAATTATGTTATTATTAATTTTATAAAAATTAAAATTAAAAAGAAGAATAAAAAATGTTCAAGAGTGTAGCACGATCATATACCCAAGGCTTGTAGCTAGACTTTATGTATACCAAATATCTATTAATATGTAAAATATTACTTTTTGTAATATCAATATATGTAGTTTGAATATTTTACCAATATGTTACATATCAATATGTTACCTTTGTTACCTTTGGACATTGTAATTTCCACAGCTAGAACGATGCTCTTTTACTAATATGTTACACCAAAAAACATAAAAACTTAATTCAAATCGAAATCAGAGAAAGAGAGAGAATATAGAAACAAAACTCTGTTAGTGCTTGGCTGTTAGAATGACTAATATAGCAATTGGTGGTAACCAATCAATACACTAATTAATTACATATTTATTGACAAAATTTTTAGTCACAACAAGTAAAATATTGTGTGATGATAAACCATTTTGTCACAACAAGAAAATAAAATTAGTGACTACACTATGTTTTATCACAATAAATAGAAAATATTAGTTACCAACATATATTTTATCACAATTACAATAAATTCTTGCCAAAATTATTTTGGCCCAATTTCAAAGGCTTTTGGTGACAAAACTTAATGTTAAATAAATTTTAACACTATTAATATATTCATAGTGATGATTTAATTGTGAAAGAAACTAAATTGTTACAATTACTATTGTATTAGTGACAAAAATATAAATCATCACAGATAATCCAAACCAATTGTCTTGTCATTGACAAAACTCGTCTTTGTGATGACAAAATAGTTAGTCACGAAAAAATTGTCACTAAATTACGAATATTAGTAACCATAGTTATAGTTCGGTTATTGTGACAATATGAAGTAGACACTAATTAATTGCATATTTATTGACAACATTTTTAGTCACAACTAGTAAAATATTATGTGACAATAAACCATTTCGTCACAACAAGAAAATAATATTAGTGACCAAACTATGTTTTTTTCACAATAAGTAGAAAAATTAGTTACGTACATATGTTTTGTCATAACTATAATTAATTCCAGCCAAAATTATTTTGGCACCAAATTTTCTAGGCTTTTAATGACAAAAATTAGTGACAAAATAAATTTTAACACTATTAATAAATTAATAGCAACAATTTAATTGTGAAAGATACTAAATTGCCACAATTACCATTGTATTAATGACAAAAAAATAAATCATCACAGATAATCCAAATAATAGTGTCAATCAATTGTCTTGTCACAGAAAAAACTTGTTTTGTGATGACAAAATTAGTTAGTTACAAAAAAAATTGTCACTAAATTATGAATAGTAGTGACCATAGTTATAGTTTGGTTATTGTGACAATATAAAGTAGATACTAATTAATTTCATATTTATTGACAACATTTTTAGTCACAACAAGTAAAATATTGTGTGACGATAAACCATTTCGTCATAACAAGAAAATAATATTAGTGACCAAACTATGTTTTTTGTCACAACAAATAGAAAATATTAGTTACCAACATATATTTTGTCACAATTATAATTAATTCCCGCCAAAATTATTTTGACGCCAAATTTCCTAAGCTTTTGGTGAAAAAAATTAGTGACAAAATAAATTTTAACACTATAAATATATTAATAGTGACAATTTAATTGTGAAAGATACTAAATTGCCACAATTACCATTGTATTAGTAACAAAAAAATAAATCATCATAGATAATCTAAATAATAGTGTCAATCAATTGTTTTGTCACACAAAAAACTCATATTTGTGATGACAAAAATAGTTAGTCACAAAAAAATTGTCACTAAGTTACGAAGAGTAGTGACCATAGTTATAGTTCGATTATTGTGATAATACAAAGTAGACACTAATTAATTACATATTTATTGACAACCTTTTTAGTCACAACAAGTAAAATATTGTATGACGATGAACCATTTCGTCACAGCAAGAAAATAATATTAGTGACCAAACTATGTTTTTGTCACAATAAATAGAAAAAATTAGTTACTAACATATGTTTTGTCCAAATTATAATTAATTCCCACCAAAATTATTTTGGTGCCAAATTTTCTAGGCTTTTAGTGATAAAAATTAGTGACAAAATAAATTTTAACACTATTAATATATTAATAGTGACAATTTAATTGTGAAAGATACTAAATTTTCATAATTACCATTGTATTAGTGACAAAAAAATAAATCATCATAGATAATCCAAACAATAGTGTCAATCAATTGTCTTGTCACAAAAAACTCGTATTTGTGATGAAACAATCGTTAGTCACAAAAAAATTATCACTAATTTTCTTAACTCTTGTAGTGGCGGAGCTGTGGTGTATGTTGTTCGCAGATGACATTGTATTGGTTAGAGAGACGAAAGAAAAAGTTAATAGGAAGCTAGAGATGTAGAGACATACTTTGGAGTCAAACGGTCTGCGGTTAAGTAGATCGAAGACCGAGTACATGGCATGCAATTTTGCATAGAGTTCAGAGGACGACGGACTAGAAGTTCGGATTGGAACTCATGCGCTAACCCAAACGGATAGTTTTAAATATCTAGGTTCTATCATACTAGCGGATGGAGATGTTGAGAGCGATGTAATTCATCGCATCCAAGTTGGATGGGTGAAATGGAGAGCGACAACTGGAGTCTTATATGATCGGAAATTTCCACTAAGGCTGAAAGAAAAATTCTATAAGACGGCAATACGACCGGCTATGCTTTATGGCTCTGAATGTTGGCCTATGAGGGTGGCACAAGTGCGAAATTTTGAAGTAGTGGAGATGAGAATGTTGAGATGGATGTGTGGTTGTAAGATGTTAGCTAGAATACCAAATAGGGTGTGTGGAGAGAAGTTAGGCATCACGACTATCAGAGACAAGATGAGGGAGTGGAGATTGTGATGGTTCGGACACGTGCATAGAAAAAGTTTGACGAAACCAGTCCGGCGAGTTGAAGGGATTCATAACAAAAAAAAGCGAGGTTGAGAGAGGACAAGGAGGACATGGGAGGAGCAGATCAGACTGGACCTACAGGCGTTAAATCTATATGAGGATATGACATCCGATAGAAACAGTTGGCACTGCAGAATTTTGATATTAGACGTATAGGGCACGTAGGGGCATGAGGGGTAAAGTGGGCTTTAGACTGGTCTGAGCACATGACTTGTGATCTGAAGTGTGGGAGACAACGATATACAGGTAGACACTTGGAGTGGTCTAAAGTAGTAAAGGTCATCTGTGTGTTTTTTGTGTATTGTTTCAATCTGTCATTCCTATATGTAGCCCTTCACGGAGTCGAAGGGCTACAACTTGGTTGTAGACTCCTAGTTCGGTGGATAGTATGTCTGACAGTCGACCGTACCTCCGCACGACTGTTTGCCCTCCTCCTAAAGCCCATGAGGATATGACCTCTGCCTAGGATAAGTAGAAAAAGTTTAGGGTGGAATTAGAGTCTCCTATAAGAGTTGATTAGGTTCTACCTCTGCTATAATAGATTGTAGACATTAGATCAGGAATAGGCCATATAGGAAGTGTATGTGTATATAAATATGTATGTAATTATATATATTATGTACCTAGTGTATTTTTATTCTATTGGTCTTTATTTTATTTTATTGGTATTTTTATTACGTTAATTTCTTCATTTCAATTTTTATTTATCTCTGCTTATGCTTGCTCATATATTTACATTTTCATGTATGTATATATTTTCAATTTCATGTGCATTCTATAGGTTATAGTCCCCATGCATATACATATATTGTTATACTTATATAGTGATGTACTTACATTGGTCTGATCTGTTTGTTTTTTGTTTGTTGGGTTTGTTCTTGTGTTTGTTTTTGTTGCTTGTGTGTGTTTGTTTGTATTTGTTTCTGTTGGTTTGTTTGTTGTTATTTGTTTTTGCTCTTACCTTAGCCGGGGGTCTATTAGGAAACAGTCTTTGTATCTCCATCGGAGATATAGGCATGACTGCATAAATCTTACCCTCCCCATACCCTGCTTAGGCGGGAATTTGGGTATGTTTGGTTTGGTTTAGTTTGGTTATAATCATAGATTAAGATTGACATATAGCAACATATCATGACTAATAAAATATTAGGAATGTTAAAGATGTTTGACTAAAACTATCCATACATAATTACGATGTATAATTATATTCTTTCGCTATCCAATATTCCACTTGAAATAGAGTATAGATTTAATGTCTATTCTTTTAAATTCAATCATGTTTGTTCTTATTAATTAGTAATTGGTTTATAATTGATATTTGAAGTCATAATTGATATTTGAAGTCATCTTTTCAAATCTCAATTCATGCTAATAAGAGAATTCCTTAAATTACTACTAATTAAAAATAGTGAAACAATCTCTCTAATTACTTTAGAGTGAAAAATCTTTTATTAACTTACTCATCTATCTTCATGTGGTTCATATCATATCTGAGTATTACTATTGAGCAATCCTAAATAAACTAGGTCATAAATATCATCAAAACGTATTAACTCCTACATGAGATACTTTCATAATTTTAAGTCTAAGGATCCGTTATACAACCATTAAAATGAGGAAATCTATAGACACATATGTAATATTTCATTTAGGATGCTTTTAATAAGGTCATTTTAGTAAACTTAATCTCTAATAAGTACCCACATGTTTCTTTAAGTATCTCTATACTTTAATTTACGAGATTAATTATTTTCTTATAAGAAAGAAATATAATGTATACTAGTTTTATCGTTTCATCAATACCTCATCTTAATAAAACTATAACTAGGAACAACTTAGAATTAACACAAAAATACAAATTGAATATCAAAATTATGATTTCATTATTAATTTAATTGTATAGTTAATTTTTCTAAATATTTTACCTTTAATATTAAACATCAAATTTAGTTAACAAAAACATAAAGATAAAGAATACTTTTATTAACTAAAATAAGAATGCCACACATAAAATTGTAACCAACTGATTGACTATAAAGGTATAAATTAACAATCTCCCATTTGTACTAAAGTCAATCACCTATTTATCTAATACTATAGCCATCTAATATTTCAATCACATGTTTCTTTTGAAACAAACACTTAGTGTAAGGATTTATAAGATTCTCTTCAATGGGAACTTACTATAATGATATGTCTTTTCTCTCCACTATCTCTTTGATTAAGTGAAACTTCTCGAGTATATATTTGAATCAATGATGAGATCTTGTTTCATTTTCCAATGTAATGGTGCCATTAGTGTCATAGTATAATATTATTGACTCAACAATGCTAGGAACTACTCCAATTTTAATAATGAACTTTTTGATCTAAACTACTTCTTTTGTCACCTCTAACATTGGAATGTACTCTATCTTGGTTATAGAATCTATAATAGTTAGTTATTTGGAACTATTCTAACTTACTACACCACAATTCAAAGTGAAGATGTACCCTAACTATGATCTGTTGTCATCTAGATTGGATAAAAAAACTAACATCTCAATACCATTGACCTCTTAGTTCAGCTCCTCCATAAGCTAAGAAAACATCTTTAGTCCTTTTCAAGTATTTTCAGATTTCTTTCATAACCATATAGAGAACATAAGTAGAATTGGCTTAAAACTTTCTCGTTATGTTCTAAGGATAAAAGACACATGGTCTAGTATATAACATCATATATATGATTGATTTAATGGATGAAAAATATAGAAGATGATCCATTTTATCTCTCTATTTTTATGTCTTTGGACACATACTCTATGAAAGGGATATCTTATACAATATAAGTAAGAATCCCTTTTTAGAATTCTCCATTCTAAACCTCTTTAGCACTTTGTCCATATATATGGATTAGAATAAGCCAAGAAACCTCTTTGATATATCTCTATAAATCTTTTCTCTCTCAATATAGGCTATTTCTCCTATATCCTTCATGGAAAAGTTGTTAGACAACCAAATCTTTACAAATTCAAGTATTGGTATATTGTTTCTAATAAGCAATATGCATCCACATATAGTATAGGAAAGATGATTGCACTCTCATTAATCTTCTTATAAGCACATGGTTCATTTAAATGTATAATAAAATCAAGCTTTTGATTGTCTTATTAAAATAAATGTTCCAATCTTGTAACATTTGCTTAAGTCCATAAATAGACTTTGGTAACTAGTATACTTCAGTAGAAAATCTCTTGATTTCAAAACCTTTAGGTTATGACATATACACTTCCTCAAGCAAATTTTTATTGAGAAATGATGTTTTGACATCCATTTACGAGATTTTATAGTAATGATATATGGCTATAGCAAATAAGATCCTTATGAATTTAAGCATAGCTACTGGAGAAAATATTTCATCAAGATAAACTCTTTACTTTTATTTTTAACCTTTAGTCACTAGCCTTACTTTGTATGTTTGTACATTATCATTTATATCATTTTTTCTCTTAAACACTCACTCACATCTAACAGGTACAATATTATCAAAAGCATCCACTAATGTCTATACTTGGTTAGAGTGTATATATTCCATTTTAGATGTCATGGCTTCATGCCATTTTAAAGAATCAATGTTGACTTTATTTCTTTATAAGTGGTAGATTTATCATCTGTAAGTGATACATTGTCTTTCCCTTTTTAATATGTATATGTGAACATTATCATCTATGTTAGTTTTTCTCTTTAAAAATCACTTTTATCTAATAGGTACAACACGATTAAGAGCAACTACCAAAGTTCATACTTGGTTAGTATATATTGATTTCATTTTAGATCTTATAGCCTTATGCTATTTTAAAGAATCAATATTGGATATTGCTTCTTTAAAAGAATCAGGCTTATCATCCATGAGTAATATATTGTCTTTTTACCTTTCAATATGTAGATATAATTTGGTAAGGGGATGACATAACATATTTCACTGGTGCGTCATAGACTATACATCTCTTTAACCCTTAGTTATATATCATATATATCAACTTGAGGTTTCTATTCTATCTATATGTGAATTACAGTTTTTGAACTTCTCTAAGTTCTACCTTACTCCCATAACTTTTCTTGAGAATAATTATCTTTCTGTGAAAGGTTTTTGTTTCATCTAAATGTGAATTTGTGTTTCTTGAACTTCTCTAAGTTCTACATCACTCTTACTACTTTCCTTGAGAATAAATTTTCTAAGATGTAGCATGTCTTGAGAGAAAACACCTTCTTAAGAGTATGGTAAAATTAATATCTAACACTTTCTTTCAAATACCCAATAATTTTGCATTTATCTGGCTTAGCTTAAAGTTTATCAGATGTTGAATACTTCATATAAGCATCATATTCCCAAATATTTAGATATAAAAATTTTGGTCTCTTACCATTCCATATCTCATATACAATCTTATTAATTGACTTGGATGGAAATCTATTCAGAAGGTAAGAAAATTTTTCAAAGGCATATCCTAAAAGGAAATCAAAAGAATTATATGACTCATCATGGAATATATGGCACATCTTAGATACTCTATTATGTTGTGAAGTTCTAGGGGCAGCCCGTTGTGAGAGAATCCCATTCTCTTTTAAGTAACAAGAAACTCATATTCTAAGTATTCATTATCTCAATTAGATCTAAATGTCTTAATACTCTTACCAATTTGTTTCTTAATATGAACTCTAAATTCTTTGAATTTTTTAAATGATTCAAAATTTGTTTCATTTAGTACTCATAACCATATTTAGAATGATTATGTGTAAACTTAATAAAATATAAGTATCCACCTCTAATATAAGTAGAGATAAGGCCACATACATGTAGATGTATAAGTTTTAGTAACTCACCAACACATTCTCCCTTTCCACCAAAGGAAACTTTGGTCATATTTTCTAATAAACAAGATTCACAAGTTTCGTATGACTCATTATCAAAAAGATTCAAATATCCTTCTTTATATGACTTTTTTGTTATAATTTTGTTAATATTACCTAACCTAAAATTCCATAAATAAGACAAATTTTGGTCACTTAACTTTATTTTCTTATTATTTCTATTAAGGATTGGCCTTTTAAGCTAATTCATACAAACTATAAGTAGTAATCTATATCCATAATAGCCATCATCTTTATATTAAAAAATAACTCTTATTATTAATAATAAATGCAAATCCATTCAAATATAAATAAGGAATGAAAATAATGTTTCTATTAATTACTAAAACATAATAACAATTATCTAGTTCTAGTTCTAGTTCAAGGCTAGACAACAAAGCTAAACTATAAGTTTCTACAGTTAATGGAACAATTCTTGCTCTATTACTAAATCATAGGTCCATTTTGCCTTTTCTCAATAATATACTCTTTGTTTTACACTCAAAAGGTATATAT
>JANQBM010000004.1:29526201-29544687 GCA_025594535.1 Erythroxylum domingense
GTAAAAGTTCACACTGAACTAAAAAGTGTACTATAGAGTGGTTTGCCAAAATCCTAAGTGGGAGCTTAGGTAGAGGACGTAGGTTTTAACACCGAACCTCTATAAAAACAGTGTTTGCTTTTCTTTCCTACTCCTTTCATTTGTTTAAATTTGATTGTTTCTTGTGTACTAATTTCGTGTTTTGTGTAGAACTCTGCAAAAAAGTTTAAACGATCTATTCAACCCCCCTTCTAGATCGCTTTCATTACTGAAGTATATGCAAAAGTATACGCATATGATCAAAGTAGTATAGGTGAATTTAGAGTTGATATGACGATAATAGAATTCAAAATTCAATTAATTGTTGAAAATTAGAGAAAAACTATTATATCATTGTAAAAGTTGAATCTAAAAAAATAAAAAAAACAAACGCAGTCCATCAACGAAGAAAACCATCAGGTCAATAATACAGAGCAACATGTTAAAGATTGGATAACCCTAATATTAGAATATATTCAAAATAAAGTTATTAAAAGATTTATAATCTACCAAAATTATAATTATTATTGCATTTACTTTAATTATTTATCAAACTCTAGATCAACATATATAGATTATTTAAGAAAAGAACAACAACAATAACAACTCAATAGAAATCTTGCTAATATTCTGAGTCCAGAGAAGTCCAGTAATAATGTTGTAGAAAACTTGAATATCTAAAAAAAATTAAGATTAAATCCTAAAAATACTAATCGTAACCTCTTATTACAAACTTTAGTTAACAATGAAATTTAAAAATCTCAAAAGTTTCAAATTAGTTCTTTTTATTAAACTTTGAAGTTCCAATTGTTAGGAGTTAGGACTTGATTGTAATCTACGATCTGCGACAATACTAGATTCTTAATCGTCATTATTCTACGCATATATATTATGGTGCGATTCCAAAGATCATTCGATTAGCGGTTTGATAAAATTTAAAGTTTGTTTTCTTATTTATTAACATACCAATAATAACATGCTCAAAGTTGTGGCTGTTCTCATTTTCCGTGACTACAAGAACTTGAAGTACGATGAGATAGGCCACACATAGTTATGCGTGAGGAATAAAATATTTACGTTAAGAAGAACATAGCATTGATCAACAATTATGAGTGATTCCCAACACCCACCTACCAGTTTGTTCCCCGATTAGACCAAGCAATGCCAGTCAATTGATAACCTTAACTTTTTACGTGTATGTTAGTCCGAGAGCTATTTAAACCTTCCCAATGAGGAAATAGCACATGGCAACCAACAATCAATAATCTGTTCTTGTACCAAACAACTTAAAAAGGTTGGAGAATTGATGGGTCAACAATAGATTAGCTGTGTGTCAAATTGAATCAACAGTTCATAAGAATATAATGGGGAAATATCAGTACTGAATATTAAGCCACTTGAGCTCTGATCTTGCAGCTCTATTGCATGTGTCAATATCTCGTATTGAATTCAAAGTATCTGTGTAATTATATACATATTTATATATTTTGTTAACTAGTAGGGGATATACAGTAGAGGGTTACGAGCTTGACACCATAATCAACCACACAAAAAGTCACCATTTTTAATATCCCCAAACTGAAGGTCGATTTGTGGATGACCATATATCACTAGCTCGTGCTCAGTGCAATGGTTTAACTAAAGGCAGGATGAGCTAATATCAAAAGGGCATGTTAGAGCTTGGTCACTTAGAGGAAGATTTAGGATGCTTATGCCATGTGTCATATTTGGTATACAATAATTGTGAGAAATAACCACAGCCTTTGAAATTAGAGCATCACTAGCTATATCTTGTCAATATAGGAGAGGGGCCTCGAACGAATTGAAAAGACAGTTATCTCATCTTTTAGAGGTACAGATGAATTTTCATTCTTATCCCACATTATATAGACCTCCTCTCTAATTTAATAAACTTTAGAAAAAGTCCTAACATTTAAAATTTTTGAACAAAATTTTATTTTTTAGTTTTTTTAAAAACCTCTTCTTTCAAACTTCGGTTAAAAATAACAACGAAATTTATGCACTATGAATATCAAACTTGAACTAATCGAATTCTTTTTATATAATGATTCAATTTATCTCTTAAACTTGAATCAAAGTAATTAAATTCGACAAAATTTAACAATTTATTATAATTATATTAAATTATTAATTTAAGTCAAATTTAATTAGTTCAATTGATTTTACCAGTTGAATTGAGCTATCACATTAATGACATTTGATTATTCATGTTTGATATTTATATAGTATGTATTTTGTCTTTTTTTTCAATCAAAGTTTAAAAGAAGAGTTTCTTTTTTTAAATTGGAAAGTACACTAGAAATCGTTTCTTAAATAGATCTATAGAAATGGCAGGAATGTTAAACTATCAACAACAATGGTATGACTATCAAAGAACCATGACTCCTCGGATGCTCTCCTCCTATCTTTCTCTAAACTAAATCACGGATACTCCAATCTGTGATTCCTTGATCTTTCCCGCTTATTTGCACTCCTCTTACTATAACTTGAACCTCTTTCTTACTATCAACCGAGACGTTTCCTTTCTAAGAAGCTTGTCTTCCTTCCCTTGAACCTGAGTCCTGACACTTTACCTGTTTGGTAAAATGTCACTCGATTCTTTTATCTCACCACTCAACCAAACATTGAACAAGGAGTTTCCCCTCTGTTAACCACCCAACAAACTCACCCATCTTCCTAGAACGTACGAAAGTAGTCTTAGAGCTGAATTATGGGAGACCTAGAGTCCTTTGGTAAGCTATGGTATATAACTAGAAATAAAGATGGCTTTGTCACCCTTCCTATAGAAGTTTTGCAACAAGGAGCAACTAAGTTGCAAGCTTCACTAATAGGATACTTATTGGAGAAAAGGTTAGCATACCTAAATGTTCATCACTGGGTTAATATAAATTGGAAGAAATTGGGTCTTCAATCAACACTAATAACTGAGGATGAGCTATTCATCTTTTAGTTCTCGTTAGAGGAAATGGCTACCAAAGTCATGGATATGGGACCTTGGCACATTCAAGATAAGCCAATGTGTTTAAAGAAGTGGAAAATGGGATTCAAACTTGACATAAACAAAATCAAGAAAATCCCTATTTGGACCAATTTATATAAAATTCCCCATAAATACTGGTCTTCTAAAGGATTAAGCTACTTGGCTAGTTACTTAAGAGTCCCTCTTGCCATGAATGAAAATACCGCCAACATCATAAGAGTGGGTTATGCAAGGATGTGAATTAAAGTGGAACATAAGAAAATAATGCCCGATTGCATTCCTCTCATGAAGTATAATTGCAGTGGAGAATTAAAGGAGGATAAAATAATGTTGTATTATCCTTGGAAGCCTTATATGAAAGAGGTAACCAAATTTTAGGTCCCTAAGATGAATAAGAATGAGGAGGGTAATGGAAGAAACCTAAAAATAGACACACCAGAAAAGTAGTAGTTGAGCATGATAATGTAGCAGGACAGAAAAAGGAAAAGAACTTGAAGAATCTAAATGTTGTGATTAAAGTATATGGAATTGAAAAAACGCAAGGGGATGCATGTTTTGATAATACGAGGAAGTCTAATGCTGTTAATATGAATGAAGCAGGGAAAAAAGATGAGGAGAATACTTAGAATCCAATTTTTGAATCGGTAGTATATGTAATTGGAGAAATTTAAGAGGAAGCATATTCTATTAATACTGTAAAAACACGAGCTACACACAAGAATGCAGAAGGGAGAGAAATGGCAAAGAACAAGAAGAATTCTGATGAAGGAGCCTAAATGTACATAAATTAACAACAAAGATATTCTGTTAATACAAAGGAAACCACCATAGATCATCATAATGTAGTAAAAAAAAAGACAGAGAACAAGTTGATTGCTAATGCAGGTGAAAATGGTGACAAAAGTGATGTAGATGGAATTGAAAGTGAGCAAGTTGTAGCTTCACTAACCTTCATATAGAGTAATGAAACAATAGATAGCAGGGAAAGCCAAGATCAGCAAGAAATATCACCAAACAGACCTTATAAAATAGTTAAACACCAAAACTCATAATGAGAGGGAATCGAGTAGAACATTTAGTAGGGTAAGGATGCAGCAAATGGTAATGAAAAATTAGAAAATTCAAGCGACTCCAAGTAGGAATAGGTGAGTGGTAGGTATTAGGGAACGGAAGCAGAAAATCCAAAAGTAGGCCTAAGCCTAAACTCTTTTAATGGTTTACACTATATGGAATGTTAAAAGACTTAATTATCCCAATAAGCAACTAGTTCTAAAAGATCATATTAAAGCTAGACAAGCACATTTTGTTGGTTTGGTTGAACCCAAAATAAAAGATGTTTTCCGAAAGGTGTTGAAAGTTTTCCCTACAGAGTGGACACTTTAAGCAACCACTCTAAACACCTAAATGGAAGAGTCATTATAGCAACATATTTAGCTTATCTACTATTATCCACATGGTTTTGTATGGAGCAACTGATTCACTGCGAAATGATTCTAAAATCATCCAATATGCCGATAGCTATAACAGTTTTATATATAGCCAATTGGAAATTTCAACGAGCTAGTATGTAGAGAGATTTACAAAGAATTGACTCCTCTATCTCTAGGTCTTGGATGTTAATCGGAGACTTCAATTGTGTACTTTAATCATCAGAATCCTTATAGGGAAAGGGAGTTACTCATACGGATACCAAAGAGCTGACTACTCTAACAACTGACCTTGTACTTGTTGATCTTAAATTTAAGGGGTCAATATTCATATGGATTAACCACCAATAGGGAAACAGGCTAGTGCCGAGAAAACTGGATAGGTGCTTAGTCAACAACAGATGGCTTGTTCAAATGACTAATAGTTAGGCCGTTTTCGAAGAACCATTATTTTCTTATCACACTCTTATCAAGATATATATTAAGCCACCTTAATTAAGAGAAGATCACCATTCAAATTCTTCAACTTTCTATTAAAAAACTCTCAATTCAAATCAACTATTGCAGATGTTTTTGGAAAGCATAGGGTTCTAAAGCATTTCAATGTCTCCAAATGTTGAAATTTATCAAAACTGAATGTATTAAAATGCTTAAGCAATGTAATGATCCTTTTAAGCTTAACAAGTTGTAGGTTATGGAGAACCTTACTCTAACTCAGAATTTTAGAGGTGTCTCTCTTATGGATAAAGAGAAAGATGAATTGGGCAATTACATATAGGTCAATGAAACATATAGAAATCAACTGCAATAAAAATCTAGAATTCAAAGGATTCAACAAGGAAAAAGAAATCTCAAATACTTTCTCAGTGTTATACAAAGTAGGAGCAATAAAAACAAAATATTTTCATTGGAGGATGACAGCAGGAGAATGAAACAAGGTCAAGATGAATTGAAAGAGATGGCTAGGAAATATTTCAAAGAAATAAATGGAGTGTCCTAATTCACTTATGGTTGTTAGTAGGAAATACTTCAAAGAAATAAATGGAGTGTCCTAATTCATTTGTGCCTTCCTAACAACCTTTTTAATTGAATGTCAGTTTCCATAAATCAGAACCAACATTCTACATTACTTAAGGAGGTCAAAAGCGAGGAGACCAAGAAAGTCCTATTTTCTTTTCATCCAGACAAGTCTCCAGGTCCAGATGGCTTTAAGGTTATTCATCGAGTAAGCTATATCAGGCCTAGTGGTGGTAAGGTACTGAAGGGATCCAATAGCTTGTTGGTAGAGAGATGGATCTTTCATGGGTGTTCCATCGTTTTTTTGGTCCACCAGATCTTAACCTATCTGTTGAAGAAGACTCGTGACTTTGTGAGGAGATTATAGTTGTTGGAGATTTATCCGTTGAGCCAGTATGTTCTTCACTGGAGGTTAGGGATTCTCTGATATTGTTGTTCTAAAAGTTATGAGTGCTTTCTTTGTTTGGAGTAATTATCAAGGGAATAGTACATTCATTTTTAGTAGAAGTCACTCATAGATTTAAAAAGCCTGCAGTACAAAGGAAGAACGAGGCATCAAACACAACGTGACATGAGATGTATATTTTTCCTGAAGAATTGAGACGCTTAGATCCTTTATATTGAGATGTAGGTTCGAGATAAATGCACTTTTGATTGTAGAATTGGAATTTATGCTCATTATATGGTTTTAGACATGGATACCATACACATCCAAAAGGTTGTAATGATTTATAATCAGGTTCTACTCCATAAAGCTGAAACAAAGGAGTTGAACCTTTAAATGTAGGTGTTAGTAGCCGGTTGATGAGGTGTACCACCATTTGAAAAGCATCTACCCAATATGTGAGAGGTAACTGAGCTTGAGCTAATAGTGTCAATCCCATTTCAACAACATGTTAATGTTTGCGTTTTGCTCTCCCATTTTGTGCAAAGGTATAAGGGCAAGTGAACCTCATTCCAATTCCTGCTGCTTATGTCACATTCACAAAAGGTCTGTATTCAGTCCCATTATCACATTGTATAGTTTTGATTTTTGTGTTAAAATAATTTTCAACTTGTGCCTGGCACAAATTAAAAGCATCCACAGCTTCACCTTTGTGTTTCAGTGGATATATCTAGGTGTGTCTACTATAATAATCGATGAAATGAATATAAAAATGATGACCACTTAGTGATTGAATTGGTGAGGGTCCCTAAAGATCCATATGAACTAATTCCAAAGGAGAAGAAGAATGAGACATAGATTTGGAAAAGATTAGCTATTTTGATTTTCCATATTGACATGCTTCATAAACAAAATTTAGATATTGAATATTCTCATTACAGTTATTCAATATTTGCTTTAGAACTCTATCACTGGGATGTCCTAGCTTGTAGTTCCATTTTCTTTCTGTGTATGTGAAGCCATATGAACTTGAGCCACCAGAGCATGTTCTTACATTTGATACATTCCTTGGCTTAATATCCCGTGCACCAGAGGACAACCTATCTTCTTGTCCTTCACAACACAACTGTCATTAGTAAAATGAACATCTACTGAATTGTCCTTAGTGAGTTTATTAACACTCATAAGATTTTTAGTTGCTGAGGGTACTAATAGTACGTCTTTAAGATAGAGTCTGGAGTTGGATCTAGGTAAACAGGTAGAACCTATTCTAACTACACGAGTTGGTTCTCTATTGCAAGTATAGAGATGAGTCTTACTTACATGATTGATATTCTCCAATTGATCAGCATACGGAGTCACATGATAGTTTGCCTTACTATCCATAAACCATGATGGAATGAAGACAGTTTGTGGAAGAGCATAGTACCCTTCTAACGAGTTAGCATAGAAAGCTTGTGGGGCTAAATAATTCCCAATACCACGTCCAAAGCTTAATAGAGATTGGAAATTTATATCGAAACAATGATAGCAGTTTGCTACTACATATCCTAGTTTCTCACATAAATGACAGTATGGTTGATTTCCATTATTGAAACCACCGCAATTTGCACGACCTCGGCATCCTCGAGAACCACCATGTGACCTTCTCCAAAAACTTTGCTTGGTGGTATTTTAATTCGTATTAGAGGATTGATTATAAGTGTCATCACGTTGAGCAACATTTATAATAGGTTGAACCAATAGAGTTGAGAAGTAGTTAAGTTGTTCCATACGACTTTCGAAGGCAAAAAGAGCAGATTTTGCTTCAATCCAGGTGAGATTAGGTTGATCAACTAACTTTACTACAATAACATATAGTCTAAATCAAGGCCATTTAGTGTATGAAGAATGAGGTCGTCCATTGCAACAGGAGCTTCGGCCAATAGTAGCTAATCTGCGATGCTTTTCATTTTGCAAATGTACTCATCCATCTTTATTGAGTTTTTACGTGTTTGATGGAGCTCTGACTTGAGCACCATAATACATAATTTCATTGATGTGAAGGTGAGATTACGAGCACCAACCCAAAGATCACGAGATGTGTGACAGTGAAATAGTTGAGCTCTAACTTCCTGAATCATTGTATTGCATAACCAACCAACTAGAAGTCGATCTATAGAATACCATTCTTCAAAGACTGGATTTGGAGTCATCTCTACTCCTTCAGAGACAAACTGAGGAGGCGTTGAACCAGAGTCATTGATATGTGACTCGAGAAAATTTTCTTTGATTAGTGGTAAGATTGCAGATTCCCATATGTGATAGTTTCCTCTATCCAACCTGATAGAGGTCGTTTGGTTGGAGGAATTAAAAAGAGAGTATGTTTTAGAGGTATGGGTAGTCGAAATAGAGGTAGCAGAAGACGCTATTGAAGGGGAAGCCATTGGAGAATATTGCTCTGATACCAAGAAAGAAAACACTATGTTGTGTATGGAATATTCGGCGCACAATGTGTGTGCTCAGGCTTTACATTTATATTAGTTGTGCATAACAGAATTGGTTAAATGAGAGAGAGAGGGAAAAGATTAACCATATAAGTCTATGTACAGAATGATAAAGAATAAATGAATTAGTTCTATGCTCTAACAATTTACTCTTGTATTTCATATGTATCATTTTCAGTGCTAGTGAATGGAGAAAATTCTTAACTATACAAAGCATAGGACATTAAGGCAAGGAGATCCACTATCTCCCTGCCTTTTAGCTATTGTTATAGAAGTTCTGCAAAGAATAACACAACTACGTATTGTAAAGACCACAAACTTCATGTTCAATTATAAATGTGGAGAGCTTAATATTTCACATATTTCTTTTGTTAATGATCTGCTCATTCTATGTGTTACTGACACTACTTCAATTGGAGCAAGCTTGACCTCCTTGTAGAGATTTCAGGAGATATCAGGGTTTAAATTCAACCTACAAAAGAGTTTCGCTTATCTTTATAAACAAAGTGGAGAAGATGCAACAAGGATGATTATATGAGCAGGACTTACCATTCACCAATTGCCACTCACCTATTTGGGAGTTCCTATCTTGACAAGGAAGTTGAAAGAAGCGGAATGTAGATCACTCATTGATAAAGCTCAAAAAAAAATTGCTAATTGGAGTATTAGATTTCCTTCTTATAAGGGTAGGTTGTAGCTAGCTATTTCCATTGTCCACAATCTACGTATCTATTGGGTATCAGATTTGGCAATCCCTAAAGGTGTTTTAAAGGAGATTGATAGAAATATAAGAGATTTCATATGGCATGGATTGAATATAAATGGTCGAAAGATATCCAAAGTCGAGTGGAGTGTTATATGCCTTCTTAAAGAAAATGCTGGATTAGGAATCAATTCAACTTACAGAATGAACAAGATATTGTTAGCTAAAAAGCTAGAGTGAAGTTGATGTGACAAAGAGAGTCTTTGAGTGAAATGGATACACATATTTCATATCAAACAAAGGAGTATATGATCCATCTCTCAAAAAGGCACACAATCCTATATCTTCCAACAAATCCTCCTTACCAAATCATTCATGCATCCTCACATTAAGCATCATATTGGAGATGGAAGCAAATTTCGATATGATAACTGGCACTCCTTAGGTCCTTTATGCTATACTCATTACTTTTCAGCTTTAAGGCGTTCCATTCTATAGGACACTAAGGTGCAAATGCTTATCCAGAATAATAGCTGGAAGTGGCCAACTCATACAACCAAAGGAATCAGACAAATTTGTGAAACAAATGTCAGCTTACTCACCAAATCAAACGTAGGAAGATGAGATTAAATGGGAGCTACACAAGTTACACAATTTTACTGCTCAACTTGTAAACAATTATTTCTTGGTCCACTCATCAACTCCCCTCTCTGTAGGCTTATATAGAATCTAGAATTTCCCAAGAACATTCCTTTATACTCTGGTTAGCAACTGGGCAAAAGCTAAGTAATAGAGATAAAACTAAATTTTAGATTCCAAACTTATCATGTCCGATTTGTTCGCTAAAAGATGAGACAATAGATTATCTTTTCTTCAAATGTATTCAAACAAGACATGGAGAAAATCCCTCTGCATTTTTAATCTTCAAGATAGAAATCTCAACTGGATAGACTACTTGTTATGGATAAATTGACTGAGTTGGAATTACAAAGGAGGTCAAAAAGTGTTCAAGGCTAGTTTTGCTATGTAAGTGCATTTTATTTGGAGAATGTGAAACACAAAGATCTTTAGAAATTTAGAGGGTTTTAAGAGATACAATTGGATGGAGTTTTACCTCAAGCTAAGAAAGGCAACCACGACGACTCCTTAACTACTTTTCACTTCTAACCGAATCAGACAATTGAGGATAATAGAAAAGGTTGATGCTAGGTTCTAAAAGTTATGTATTTAGCTGGTTTTTATACAAGCTCTATTTGTAAAAGTAGTCACTCAACACTTGTATTTTCCATCTTTTGGTTGAATAAATTATTACTTACTTTCCAAGAAAAGAAGAGTTTTTTATAAAAAAAACTAAGAATTAAAAAGAATTTTTCGATAATTTTAAATATTAGAAAATTTTTCTAAATTTTCTTAAACTATAAGGGAGTTATATACATCTTTTATCCTGATTCATATACACGCTTTCAATATTTGTCGGTACGTTAATTATATTTTGTAAACAACATAATTTGTGAATTATTATCTACACTTACAATTTATTTAATACACATTTAGAAAGATAATAACTATAAATTTTATCGATATAAAAGAAAAGAACTGCATTTCTCCTAGTTGTAATACAACATATTAAAACATTTCAAGGATAATATATTTTCTATTCAAGTTGTGTATGTTTTAATTAATTTTTATGTGAATGAAAAAGAAATTGTACAATATAAGAGAAATCATAAGAAATAATAATCTCTTTTTAAAGAATAATAATAATACATATAATTTTCATAGGAGGCATAAAAAAATTTGGAAGGCCTAGTTTAAAAACTAATCAAGTCCTTGAAGACACTCCTGGGTCTTCCAATTAAAAAATTGGCCCTTAAATCACACACGCACGTTTATATGATCATTCATAGAGTTTATTTATAATCTTTTGAGGCCAAGAGCTGTAGTCCATCGCTCATCCCATTTTTCCTGCACATGCAAAGACTAAAAGATGTCATTATCAGTTAACGTAACTTTTATTTTATGATGCGTTCGTGGAATACTGGTTTTGTTCTTGTCATATATACCAAAGTCTGTGGTGATATACGCCGAGGAGGACGGAGGGACTTTGATATTAGAAACATAGCGTACCTAATCTCGTGAAGCATAACATACTGGCCAAAGCCAAATAACATTAAAATAATTTTCAAAATGAATTACGGCACCTCCTGTATGCTCAAATTATAAACCTCTAGTTATATAGTTCTCATCTTAAATTCCCTATATTTTTGCAGAGAATTAGGATTTGGTATAAACCTATAGTTAGACAATTAACGTAAGGCTTGTTAAAAAATTAACTGTGATCAATCACGTGTGCAACAAAAAATTAATTTTCTAATTTTCTAATCAGATTTCTTTAATCCAGTAACTTAAAAACTAAGAATTATAAATAAAATAGTTAAATTTACCTGATTCGGATTCTTTAAAAAAATTCTTTTCGAGTTGTCAAATACAAGATGTATAGTTGTCAAACCATTTTTAGAGAAAAGGATAGGAGTGTTAACTCCTTTATGTTTTTTTTAATATTTATAGAAAAATCCACTGGAGTTTATTTCTTAGTAAAATTAAACTTATTAATTACAATTATAATTTAACTCTAGTTACAAGTATAATTTAATTTTAATAACGTCAAATATTTCAAATTTGATTCCTGCAATTTCTCAAACTTCATAAATCTAACTTAATTTAAATTAATATTTATCTTTTAAATATATGTGACCCATCTGGTTGACAATAATTCTAAATTATAATATAATTTATAATCATAATTAAAACTCTTTTAATTTATCTTTAATTATTTAAAGAAAAATTATAATTATAGATTAAGTTTGATGTCTAGCAATATGTTATGAATAATCAAATATTAGAGATATTAACACGATTTGACTTAAATATCCATACATAATTATGATATGTAATTTAATCATTTTGTCATTTAATGTTCTAATTAGATATAAAGTATGAAATTAGTATCCAGTTTTTTAAAGCTATTCATGTTTATTCTTGCTAATTACTAATTGATTTGTAACTGATATTTGAAAATCCCTTTTCAAAATTCAATTTACTTTGATCAAAGAATTTCTTAAATCACTACTTTCTCTAATTATTTTAGAGTAATAAATATTTTATTTATTTATTCAACTATTTCCATGGAATTTATACTATATCCAAATACTATTAACTAAGCTATCCCAAATAAGATAGGTTATAAATAATGTTAAAATATAGTAAATCTCACGTGAGATATCAATTATTCAATCATTACTATAAAAGAATCTACAGACATATAAATAATATTCTATTTAAGATTCTCCTAATTAGCTAGTTTAATGAATTTATTTTCTAATAAACATCAACAAATTTATTTAAATATTTTCATATATAAGTTAAATTAAATATTTTTCTTAACAAAACATAGCATGTAATAATTTTATCGTTTCATTAATATCTTGTCCTAATGAAAATATAACTAAGAACAATTTAAGGATAATATATAAATACACATTGAATACCATAATTTTAACTATACAGTAATTATTTTAAAAGTTTTATCTTCAGTATTAAAATATTAAATATAATTAATAAAAAATATAAAAATAATACATTTATTAAATAAAATAGTAATATTTGACTGCAAAAGCATAACTTAAAGAGGGGGTTCCATAGGTTTAACATTTAATAATCTTATTTTGCTGAATAAAGTTAATCTACGTCTAGAGAAAGTCGTAATTGGTCTGTCAGTCGATCCTACATCGTCACAGGCCCAAAAGTCATCCAAAATGACTGCTAGCTATGAGCGTAATCCGATTTGCATGATTTATTTGCTTCTTACATTTCTTCTTTCGTCCTCTTGTTTGAGCCTTTTTATCGATTACATGATTATATATAACAACTAATAGCATGTTGACGATAGGCAAATGTCAACTAATATTGTATTTCAAGTTGCAGATCATTCCTACGTGTGAGATAATATACATATGGATCGTCGTCATTCCATGGATTCTTCGAAATGGCTCGTAGGTTAAATATCTTTAAAGTGTGTGAACAAGCAAATCCTTGAATAGTTTTTTGAGTTATGGTTATGTTAATTAAATGATGACAACATGGTTCCTTGGGCACTGCTTTGTACAGGAAAGAAAACTAAGTAATTCTTACATTTTTCTCTTAATCCCTTTATGATAGTTTTACTATTTTATTCATATACACAACTCAAGGTTTTTAACTATAGAAGGGTGTAAAAGTTCTCAAAGGTCACATCTTAATCACGGTTTTCCGTTTTATTTTCATGGGACTGATGAGGACTTAATTAAAAGACAGAACAACACGGTTAAATTAATACTTGATCAGTTTTTTATTTTTCTGATCATCAATAATCAAGATTTCAAGTAAAAAATGACTTGTGAAGCGATTTTAAGTATCGAACCTTAAATATTTGACTGAGAAAAGTATGTGAATACGGAATAATGAATGTCAATCAAACCATCGGAAAAAAAAAATTTAAAGAAAGTGCATGAAGACTCACCACTCACAAGGACGCAAGATAGCTAAGGGACCCCTACTTAATTAGGATGCAAAAAGTCAGCGATATTTAACATGGCCAATAAAATGTAGTGACGAAAGAAAGAGAGAGGGCAGCTTCAAAATTAAGGGGCAAAATAGAACTAAGTCTGGATATTTTATTCAATTTTATAATGTTTTATTTTGTCCAATAAATTTTAACCATTTATTTATGTAAATCTTGTGTAGTGACCAAAGAAAGAGAGAGGGCAGCTTCAAAATTAAGGGGCAAAATAGAACTAAGTCTGGATATTTTATTCAATTTTATAATGTTTTATTTTGTCCAATAAATCTTAACCATTTATTTATGTAAATCTTGTATAAGTTTTGCATAAACAAATGCGAAGTTTATATAAATAAATAGTGAAATTTATAGGATAAAATAAAATATCATAAAATTTAAGAGAGGATTATGTCCCAATAAGAAAGAATAGTGAAAATCTAAAAGAAGACAAAGTATTGCAGTTGAAGGGTTTTCAACGAGTGTTTAACAGAAGATATAGCATTTCTTGTCCCCACCGTGATCGTCTCGTGGTCTGACTGGAAATGTCAACGGTTTCTCTATATAGAACCAGTCAGTTCCCATGATCTAGATGTTTGTGTTACTACAGTATATAATGGCTTCATTCCTATATTCATTTCTCTACTATAATACACAGAATTCTTCTCTACAATTCTCACTCATATCTATTTTTTTTGCTCGGAGAATAACTAGCTAGGTATGCTATATATTCCTTCGCCATCCTGCTTCTCCTGGGCTAATCTCCTTCTGTCTTTGACACCCATCTACATGCGTATTGTTTGTACTTTATATGTTGTAAACTTGTAATTGATTCGCTGTTGTATATAATGAATCACAGCCACATAAGAAGCTGATACACATGCCTCCTGCAACGGAAATGACCGAGGTACAAAATGATACACTGCAAATTGGCCAATACCAAAAGGGTGTTAGGCAGCTTTATGAGAAAGGTGTCAACAGGGTTCCTTACAAGTACATACTGCCTGTTCAAGAGAGACCAGGAACAACTCATGCGGAATTTGATAAGGTAGCTAAAGAAAATATAAAGTTGCCCGTCATTGATTTCATTGAATTGCAAGGTTCTTGCAGGCCCCAAATCCTTAAATCTCTTGCAGATGCTTGTGAGCAATATGGTTTTTTTCAGGTGAGATTCTGGTACCTTAATTATCCAAGTAAAATAGGAAGTACTGTTTCTCTGACGATTGATGAGGGAAAAAAAGTTAAGGCTTTTCATGGATGAATGCAGGTGGTAAATCATGGCATTCCAAGCGGTGTCATCAGCAATATGATTAATGTTGCTAAGAAGTTTTTCGAGCTGCCATATGAGGAAAGATCCAAGTACATGTCATCGGATATGAATGCTTCGGTAAGATATGGAACAAGCTTCAATCAAAACAAGGACAGTGTTTTCTGTTGGAGAGATTTCTTGAAGCTAATGTGCGACCCCTTGACAGATGTCCTTCCTCATTGGCCTTCATGTCCGAAAGACTTTAGGTAAGGTGTATGCTTGAGTATATATAACCCTTTAACTTCTCTCCATGTGCATTATTTTTTGAGCAATAATTCCCTTCTACTGTAATAAACTATATTAATGATTATTATTCTTAATCAGGCATTCCGCAGCTACCTATGTTAAAGAAACAAAATACTTGTTCATAACGCTCATAGAGGCAGTACTAGAGAGCCTGTTATTGGGAACCACAACTTGTAAAACAGAAGAAGACGATGAAATCATAAGGGAATTTGAACATGGAGGCCAACTAATGGTTGTGAATTGTTACCCTCCGTGCCCTGAACCTGATCTTACTTTAGGAATGCCACCACACTCTGACTATGGATTTCTCACCCTTCTTCTCCAAGATGAGGTTGAGGGTTTGCAAATTCAACATCAAGGGGAATGGGTTACCGTTGAACCAATCGCCAATGCCTTTGTCGTTAACCTCGGCGATCATCTTGAGGTGGGTATGCATGAAAAAGAAAAGTGTACGGATCTTATGATACACGCTTAAAATTTATACAACTGAGCCCTTTTTTGCGTAAGCTAACGGAGGTTTTCTAAAATTGTGTGTTTTACTAGATCTTTAGCAATGGAAGATACAAAAGTGTGCTGCATAGAGTTATAGTGAACTCTGAAAAAAATCGCATATCGGTGGCTTCTCTGCATAGTCTTCCCTTCACGTCAATGGTGAGGCCTTGGGCAAAGCTCATCAATGATGCCAATCCAAGGTGCTACAAAGATACAAACTTTGCCAGCTTTCTGGAGTACATAATATCCTGCGAACCTAGGAAGAAAGAATTTTTGGAGTCAAGGAAAATTGATTTACTAAGCTGAGGAAACGGAATCCAGAGATGGACAACCCCCAAAAGTTGCTAGATGACTTTCGAGGCATCAATTATATTTATTATAGCTTGGATCTTTCACTTTCTATTTTATTTTTCTATATGTTGGGCCAATATTTGTTGTATTTTCCTATCTTCTGTTATTTATTTAATTCTCTCTTTAAGGGATACGTGAAGGGCAACAATGATGTTAAAATAGGTAAGCAGGCTTTATAATATTCTTGTACTAGCTACATATAACTAATAATAAGTTTAATTAATCTAATCAGATCAGGTCCCTTTTAGATCAGTTGTTTAGGAAGCCATGTACTTATTTGTGCCTTAAAAAACAATGTTAAATCCAATGAGGTGAATTCAATCACAATTTGCTACATAATTAAGCGGTCTAAAAGAAAAAAAATGCATAGAGAAAAGCGTGAAGCAGGAAGTTTACTTATTCTAAATTCAAAATTTCATTGATTTTGTGTTTCTAGCATGTCATCAATATTTACAGATGACTAGAGTATAAACTCAAGTGGTGCATAATATTTGTTTTTTCCTGCTTATGCTTTTACAAAAGGACTTGCGCGCGTACTTATAAAAAATCCAATTCATCTCTAATGGACTGCTTACTTATAACTTATTTCATATCGAACTAGTAAAATTCTAACATTTTCTTTCCACTCTCCCCCTTTCATCATCCCCGTTAATGAAAAATCATAATACTACAAAGGTCTAAGCTTCGTAAAAGATCCCATTTAGTCTAAAGCTATTTCCATAAGAAAGAAATTTCAATACCAAGTTTTAGAAGATTCTTGGAAAAGAATATTCAACTCAAAATTGTGTGTTTAACGAAAAAATTCTAATGAATTTGCCAAAAAATAAAGCTGCTAATGAAATTTACAAAACCAAATATTTGCATTTTAGGTTGACAAATCATGTAATTAATTAGCTAATAAAATCTTTAAAAGGATTATATATTTGGAGAATACAAGAAGAATTTTGGAGTAATCCGAAAAAGTTGCTGCGTATATTGATGACCATTTTTTGACATTGGGATACTCTGACTTTGACTTTTATATATTTGGAGACTGATTCAAGTTTTATGTATTTGCATAATCACATATCATTGTAATATGCCATGCAAAAAGAGTCATGCTTACTTTCATGGAGGTGTTTACCGTAGCCTTCAGTCCACTAAGTGGGATTGAACGACTCGGTAAAAGCGGCAGAGGTATCGTGGTCTTAGAATGCCAAAAAAGAAAAAAAAAAATCTAGTCTTTCTTTTGATAGTACTACATTGTAGCACATTATGACAAAATGCCCTTCGCCAACCAAGTCCATGGGAAATGATTATGATTTGTAACTTAGAAAATTACAGTTTTTTAATAAAATACAGAGATTATATATGGTCCACGGTACTGAAATCTCAAGGCGTTCTATTTAGACATCGTCTTATTATTCTAATTTTGTAAATACTGTATCCCATAATTCTTTACTGTTTCACAGCTCTATAACCAAAAAGTTAGTAAAACTCGTAAAAAGTATCCCATCTTTCGCCTAAGATTGAGACTAAAAGTATTGATACATGTAAACGATGCTCAAGTGAGTAGAAATAGTTGGGACCAACTTTGGGTTACAGTATATCCATTTTGTTGAAGTTGGGACGCCTTCGGGTTTGCGTTAATTAGTATTCAAAGCCGCTGGGGCCCAACGGAGAAGTTGAGTTTTGTTGGTGATTTTTCCAGGTCTGATACGGCACGTTTTTTGACTGCGACTTTAACTACCCAACCATAACTTAGTGCTATTCAGTCGATCAAACCTCTCCTCCTAGTCGTTAGACAATAATATGGGATTGACTGGGTGTCTCCATTGTCTATACGGCTGGAGTCGTTAGACAATAATATAGAATTGACTCGGTGGCTTCATTGTCTATACGGCTGTAAGCACGGTGCAGTCAATCAAATATGAAGACTTGCAGTAAAATGACATGAAACGTCCTTTTATGGTTTTGGTAATTTTATTAAAATTTTTATATGTTTTAGAATTTTGTGAGAGAATATTATATTTGATAAAAATTTTAGAAATCAATTCTTTTATTAAATTGTGCTGTTATGTCCATAACTTTTTAATAAATAATTGATAATTTTTTGAATAATTTTTATATTAATAGATAACTTTGAAAATTTTTATTATTTTATTAATTACCATATTCACAACTCCTTACTCATATCAAAAAGTATAAACAAATATTTAGTATAATATTAATTTATTTTATTTAATCAATTTAAAATAATAGTAAATTAAATTTATTTTGTTATATATCATATTAATAAATAATAAAATCAAATTTCTAATTTATTTCTATATGTAATCAAATAATAATTTGATTGTTTTCTATTGTTGATAAACAAAATTATAAAATTATTATTATATTAATATATCATTGTTATATTAATAATACAAAAACATTTAATATTTAATGCTAGTGTATGATTTTAATAATTAAATGAAT
>JANQBM010000004.1:29565596-29595474 GCA_025594535.1 Erythroxylum domingense
TGTGACACGCTACCCTCGCGGGGCACGGATCCGGGTATCACTGTCGATATCGGGTTCGGGTTCAGCGGGAGTGGGGTTTTACAACGATCGTGCACCTGAAGGCCACAATCGTGCCCTGTATGTTTTCTCCTAATTTTACACAAATGTATTAAATTTAAACACATCATTTCACTTCCAATTTTCCAGAATTGATGCTCATTTATACAACCTCATTTAGGTCTGAATTATGCTCCAAATCCAACTCAAAACCATTCAATTGATAGATCACAAATCATGGTCTTTCATCCATCAAAATCAAACTAGAAACTATCATACATTATCATACATGTAGTCCTAATTCTTTCTCAATTCAAGAACACTATATTAACATCTTTTTTTAGAATAAATCCACCTTCTTTATACATCAAATTCCAGTCCAATTTGTCCAAGAATCAACCTATAATTCCATGGTTTTCATACTTTAAGAACAATCATAAAAATTTCCAAATTCATTCAATATATTTCCAGCACATTTCATCATCGACATCTCATTCATTTCCTTCCAATTCAAGCATCATTCTTATACTATTAAACATGCCATAAAGATCAGATTGTTACGTACTTTTAAAGCTTCCAATTCAACTTAAAACTTCAAGATAATCTATCCCTCTAAGAAAACAAAATCAACACAATTATAAACTTAAAACAGATTGATTTTCAGCAGCAAGATGGAGGTAACGTTCAGCTGGTTTCTTGGTTATTTTATGAAGGATTAAGGTGTGAATTTCATGTAACAATTTGGCTAGGGTTAAGACCAGAATACAGAGAAAAGTTTGAAGCAATTTCGGTGGTGAAGCAACAATGAAGGAAGAAGAAACTTGGCTGTTGGAACTTGCTTCATCAAGATGTTAGGTGTCATCATTTAATCACAACATTTTTCCTAAGGCATGTAAGACATTTTCCTAATCAAGATGTTACCATTAATCCATATATTAAGTTGCCATACATCACCAATTAGTTAGTCCGCATGTCACTCCAAGATTGGTCCACATGTCACCCCATAATTGGTCCAATTGTCATTTAATTACTAGCCCATTTGTTACTAATTAACTATGCCAAATGTCACTCAATTATAGGCTTAGTAACCCTAATTTTTCATGTATCAATTTATCCTACCACTAGGCATTTGTCTTAGTCCAAATGTACATATTATTTCATCAATCTCCAAATTAATAACATTTAATTCCAAATCACTAATTGGAATCCATTCAAACTAAAATTCAAGCCATAATAATTCATAATGCACATCATAGTCATTTAATGTCTTTCATATCTCGAGACATGTCAATTGAGTGCATATGTTATCTTTGTAATGTGTGTAAATTAATTCATGTATGTATGTTAATGTTATGCATCTACATGTGAAGCTCTTAATGCTATTATTCATTCACAATGATTTAGGGTTCTAATTCCTAAGCATGTTCCAGAAACCGGATATTACATTGTCCTTGCAACTTAGGCTTCCATTTTTCCTATGCCTCGTACAATGATTCTCCCTCGTATTGATGAAAGTTCCTGATTTCCTTGATGATCCTTATTGTCTTTGTCAATGGGAAATATTTGGACTAAAAGGCTTGCACCAACTGGTCCCATGTTTTGACTTATTATGGAGTAAAGATGTTCATCCATGCCTTTACTCGATCCTTTAGTGTGAAGGAAAACAATCTCATCTTTACTGCATCTTTCAATAGTCCGTTTTGCCTAAAAGTATCACAAATTTCCAAAAAATTAGGAATATGAGTATTCGGATCCTCATGTGGCAAACCATAAAATTGAACATTACTTTGCAACATATTTAGTAAAGCATGCTTGATTTTGAAATTGTTCTCATTCACTGTTGGTTTAGCAATTCCTTGCAGGTTCGGGTTAAACCCTAGCCGTATAAAGTCCATCAAAGTTCTTTCTTCACCAATTTTGTCCCTTTTTTCAGCCATTATCTGCTCAATTTGATCTTGTCTCCTTGCCTTTCTCAATTCCTTTTCTACTTTGGTGACGTCAAGTTCTCACAATTTCTCTATAACTCCTGCACTCCTCGTATGCATACACCTATTGCACACCAAAAACGACTATCAAAGTAAAACTAAAAAGAAAACCCAAATCAAAATAATTCAATTCAAACTTCATGCTAGGCACAATCCCTACAACGATGCTAAAAACTTGATAGGTAATTTTCCAAATTTTAAATTTAAACCTCTGATCCTACAAGTATACAAATCAGAAATCGCAGTATAGATAGGTATCGTCCCACAAGGATTGATTAGTCACCGAAATGATCAAAATTTTTTTTTGTTCAGGAAACTCAAATAATTAGATTTAAAAGATCCAAAATATAAAAATTAAGATTCATACATACACACTAAGGTTGTCACAAAATTAAGACAATAAATTTAGAAAATGGTGAATCAAAGTATCAATTTAAGAACTTAGGATTGTCATTACCTAACTATGTATTCTCTCACTTTAGCAATGTCCATTTTGTTTAGTCCAAAATTTCCTAAGGTCCTGGTTATTTCACTATCAATACTTGAACTAAATAAGCCCTGTTAAATGATGTAAATGAATTATGTAAGCTCTCACTTCCCATTTTTCACTTAACCATTAAAAGGATATGAATAGATTTTTGGACAGCCATTTTTCCATTCAAGATCTCTCTCCAAATGGCAAGGTAAGGTGATATATGGAGTTTTCTTGGTGAAAGCTAACTCTGATGGAACTTAATAACATATTTCTTAACTCCATATCTCTATGTGAGCTAAGTATGGATATCCATATACCATAAACATCAAACAACATCAAACACATCCATAATATTGAATAAAGTGAGGTACTACATAGTTTGGGAAATGACAACCCTAATAATTACTTATAAATCCATAAAAATCTCAACCAACATGTTCATAACATATCCATACATCCTTCTCAATCAACAAAATACAACAAAGAAGCAAGAAAAGAGAAGAAGTGAGGTTTATATGTTGAAGAGCAAAGCTGGAATTCTATGGTGATATTTTGTGTCTCCTTGAAATCCTTTGATTCCACCTTGAATTCTCTTGATTTTTCTCTTAAAAATGCGTTTTTCGCTTTCCCTTAGATTTCTTGCATGACCTCCCATTTTTATAGGATTTAAAATTGAGTTTATATACCCCCATTTAATGATTAAAATGACGTAGGAAGGAGGAAGTTGCCAGCTGGAATTTTCTAGAAAACTTTGTTTTTTGTCTTGACTTCAATTCATGATATCTTATTGATTTCTTATCCAAATTGGGCATTTATTTCACCAATTTGAATTTAAATTTCTCCTCTTTCTTTTAAATTAAAAACAAAAAAATCCAATAAGAATTGTATCTTGCGAAAGCTTAACATTGGTGATGGGTTACCCCAGGAAAATTCCAGCTTTCCTTTGGGTCACATGACTTGCTTTCTCTTTGATTCTTCTACCCTTCCATCCCTCAAAACCACCTTCAAACCTATTGATTGAAAAAAAAATTAATCACTTAATAATTCCTAAAACACATGCAATTCATACCAACATTAATGTAAGAAAAAGACATGCAACAATGTCATGCAAAATTCATGTAAAACCTAATCTTAAAGACCTAATTCACACACACATTCATGCATATTCACATACATTAATACATAATCATTCAATTATATGAAACTAAGACAAAGAATAAGCTAAAAAAGTTAACAAAAATCAATTTATCACTATTAATTAACAAATTATCCTAAAAAAAGTATGTACAAATGCCACTTATCAAGTTTCATGCTAAATTAAGTAGGATTAAAAACTACTTAATTCCCGCTAACTCTCTATTGATGTTGGGGGTTAGTGTAAGGCCAAAAGGTGTAAGAAAAATTAATTTTTGTGTAAGTATTGTGTGAAAGAAAGAGAATTTTTGGTGAAGTGTTCATCATCTTCTCTCACTCTATATAAACACTCTCTCAAAGAGTACATCACAAAGCTAACACTTTGTGTATGTTCTAGCCATTCTTCCTAAAAGGTTTCAAACTTCACTCTTCGTGTAGATATCATTAGAAACGTCCTCCTTTGGTTTTTGTGGTTTATGATAACCTGAAGAGGTGAAGATAATGAAGAACGAAGGAGATTGTAAGGTACACATCTTAAGTTCATGTTTTGTTAAAGTTACGTCTAATGACACTTGAAAGTTTTTGGCTTTTTAGTTTTTATTTTATATTTCCGATATTGTTTTCGATTTTGAATGCATATGATGCAACAACAAAACCTAACAAACTCTTCTTCTTCAAAGTTTTTAGATTCCTCATCTGACCAGGCTGTAGTCATTACTTGCTTTTTGGATTTTCTATTCTCTAACTTGTCCTTTTGAAGAAAAGGACATTCTGGTCTTATTTTTCTAGGCTTCTTACAGTTATAGCATATGATTTGATTATTTTGTGTATTGTTATTGCTATTGTCTTTTGATAGGAACCTATTGTTTCCAACTTTCTTGTTTCCTTCTCTTTTCTTCATCAATTTATTTTTTATAGAAGCGGGCATATTTTCGGAACATAAAGTTGAACTCGTCATCTCCATCTATTTATAACTTAGTGTCACTTTCATCATTTTTTGATTCGTCAATTGCTTTTAGCGCCATTCCTTTTCTATAGGAGGATCCTTTACCTCACCTAAGCTTGATTTCATGGATCATCAGATTTCCTCGTAGCCAAAAGAATGAAATAGTGTCTAGATCCTTTATCATTTTTAGAGCTGTCACCTTAGGTCTCCATTCTGTTGGTAGTGACCTCTAAATCTTCATTACGAGCTCATCATTAGGATATATCTTTCCTAAGTTCTTTAAGGTTGTGATGATGGTGTTGAAGTGTTCGAAGAATTCGTCTATGGTCTCTCCCTATTTCCTGCCAATAGTTTCGTATTGTAAAGAGAAATCTTTACAATCATCTTGCTTTACCATTGGTGAATAGTAACACTTTGCAAATCTTATTCAAAGCCAAGAGAAACCTGCACAATATTTATTTCATGCAATTTCACCAGTTACACTAATTTCACAATTGTACAACTCTAAACATCCCTCTCTTAGTCATGTAATGAACAAAGACTTAATTATATTATATTATAAAAACATGTACTCTATAGCCTCTCAAGGCTCTTAATAGCTCTCCATTATACCCAAGATTTCTTTCACAACTCATATATGATTTATTATACTCAAAATAGCTAAAAAAATGGTTCCTAGAAATAAAAAATAATCATTACCATTAGATACCCAATGTATGGTCACAAACTTAAGATACATGTTATCAAATGACATTGGTCAACCATAATATGACACTAGTCAGTCAATTTATCCAAAATCCTAACATTAGTCTCATAAATCCTTATATTGGTCAACTAAAATTCCTAAAACAAATTTTTTTAGGACTTCTCAATTTCTTTTAAGGAAATGCAATTCTTTAACAAATACTTGATTCAAAATCATTGTAAAATTTCTCTAAAATTATTATGATGCATCAAGAGTATTTTTAAACCTTCCTAAGTTTCCTATAAATATAATAAATTATATGCAATATTTCCTAAGTATAAATAATCATGTAAGGGTTAAAACCCTAATTTAATGAAATGACCTATATAAGGTTACAAGATGGCTTATAATGATTTGCTTAAATATTGAAGTGTTTGATTCCTCCTTATTCTTAGTTTTCACTTAAATTGTATATATGCTCAATTTTGTTCTTTTTATTCATTTCTAATTGCTCAATTAATTCAATTTACTACTTTCTCACTTTATAACGAAGTTAATCTTTCATATATTAACTTACTAATATCACTAAGGATAAAATATTAGTAGCAACATTTTTTAATCATAAAAATATTAGTTAAAATCCACTTGGTCTAACAAATTTTTTTTACTAATGACAAAATTTTAATGGTATCAAGGAAAATAAATGATGTTGAATCAGTTCCTCCATATGGTAAAGCACTATGTAATGCGTGTTCTCACTTAATTCATCAATAATTATTTGTTCAAGTTTTAATATCACCATTCTCTCCACCTTTTTGTCAATATTGAACAGAGTGTATATAATTTATAAACATTAAAAGAGAAAAATAAATTCCTTCTCCTTCCTTTCAAAAAATCTATCATGTAGGTAAAGAGTACAACCAAAGCATTTATAAAATAAAATAGGAACATTTATAATTCTTACATACCAATCTTAATGATCAATTTTTCTTTCTCTCCTTAGGTACATGTAATAATGTTTTCTCCCCTAAAATATGTATGTTAAGTAAATCTTCTCAATTGTTATCAATATAAAGGTAGGTTCATATCTCCTTTTACATACCATCAATGATTATCTCCTTTCCCTCCTCACATAGTTCAATAATTAGTATTTTTTATTTCCTTACTTGGATTATATAAAGGCTTATAGTGATGTTTTAAATTAATTATTAGAGATATCATTTTTATTCCTCATTTGATATCAGTGAAAATTATATCTATTATTGGCACTCATTCGATGCGACTTTATATTGAGCAATAAGGCAAAGAAATTAACATATTCTAGGTACCCACATAAATTTGTGCAGTACATATATATTAGAAGTGTTTGTGTTGTGTGAGAAAGACTTATAATGTTATGGCATTTTTATGTCTTAATGGATGATATAGGTGATATAATGCCCTCTTTTGGATGTGTGGGAGATTAATAATCCTATTTTTGTGACGAAAAGGCCTCACATGTGAACTGATAAATGCCATACTTCTTTTATAGAAATATGAACTATATCAAATTAGAGCATGTATTATATCTTTCTATTTACAATGAGACATATAATGATTATGAGCTTGTTTCATGTCATTTTGATAATCAAAAGGGCAATATGAGTGGGAATGATGTTATATGTTTATAAGATGAGTTTGCATAAAAATTATACCTATTTTTCTTTAAACATTATACCTTCTGAGTTTAGAATGTGATCCATACATAAATATATAAATTTTTTCGTTTCTTTAGGACCTAGAAAATAATGAATGGTAATATGTTTTTTTAATATATTTAAAATTGCAATATATTTATGTGATGATTTAGGGGTATACTTATTATGTAAATTCTTATCTTTCACAAAAAATTTCCTATCATTGGATGGTGCATAAGAGAACCCAATTTCATGCTATCTTTAGAACTCTTTCAGACTTCAAGCATACTATTCAATATTTCACTATCTATAGTGAATTTAGATAAAGACTTTTTGAGTTCATTGTTCTCATTCTTCAACGCCTCTTTTTTATGTAACAAATCATGCTCATCATTATTAACGATAACCACATTCCTATAATATACCATGTTATGTATCTCACATTTCAATTCTCATTCTCAATCACATACCTAAGAGCTTTAAAGTCTCTTTATGCTTGGAAGATAATGTCTTAATTTGCAAGCTCATAACCTCTAGCTATTGAAGTAACTCATTATATGAAAGCTCAAAATCATAATCACCATTATCATCAAAAGTATTTGACCAAGATGTTACCTTATCATGATTGGCTACAAAGCATATACTTTCCACCATATTTTCAAATTCCTTACTCTTTAAACTAGTAGTGTCATCCTAAGTGGATTTAAGTGTTTCCTTCTTCTTATTCAATTATTTCTCCATCTTATTCTTTAAAAACTTTTTGAATTTCTTTACAATGAACTCTATCCATCCTCGTCACTCTCACTTATGGAGGTGTCCTTATCATTAATTTTCTAATATTTAGGGAATTTAAATAACAAAACTCTTCGTGTTGTTGCTACTTCTAGTTGTTGCTCTTTTAAGAGCTCAAATCTTTATCTTTTTATATGGTTGTCACCTTTGCCTCCCAAACATATGGTAAAGACCTAAGTAATTTTCTTACCAATTTAAAATTAGTGTAAGTCTTACTAAAACCTTTAAGAGTATCAATTATATAAATTAAGTGAGCATACATGTTAAAAATTTATTCATTATGTTCTATATGAAACAATTCATATTAATTCACAAATATGATTACTTTACTCTTTTTCACTTGAGTGGTGTCCTTATGTATGATTTTAAGTATATGCCATATCCCTTGAGTTATCTTGTATATGCATACTCTATTTAACTTATTCCTACTCAACTCATAAAATAAAATATATATGCTTGTTATTAAATACAACGAGTTCCTTATCATTATTGCTCCACTTACTTCTATCCTTTGATACCTTAATCTTCACTTGGTCTACAATTATTGTTTTCATTGGAACATCAGAATCATTCTCTACAATTTCCCAAATACTAATCCCTTTGGATAAAATGAAGTGAGTCATCCTAATTTTCAATACATGAAATTATCTTCTTTGAAAAAAAGGAACTTTACTTACATATTGTCAATCTTAGCTAAAAAAAAAATCAAAATTATGTTGTCATGATCTTTACTAAAGGCTTTCACTATAAATCTATATCTAATGAAAGAGACTTGCTTTGTATACCAATTGTTGGCCACTAAATAACATACAAAAAGGGGATGAATTATGTGTATGCTCACTTTTTATTCTATTAAATTGTTTATTCCAATAAATGATTATAGCAAATCGATACATCATAATCACAAAACATTCATAATAATAATTAAAAAGAATATTGAAAGAGAGATAAATCCGATTTGTAGTGGTTCATCTAAATAACTCTTGTCATATGTCCACACCCAAGCTTCACTTAAGAATTTAATATCATTTTTTTTCAACAAGTGAAAAGGAACCCTCCAGGCAACTTCTTTACCATTAATGAAGAAGAATTCTTACAATCATTTATGATCATTATAAATGAAAAGTAACCCTTTAAAAATCTTATTCAAGTTTAAAAGGATCGATCATAATATATAGCGCAAGCAATTTTGCTAATTGCGACAATTATATAACCATATAATTTAAAACATCTCTCTTTTGCTCACACCAATAAATAAGGCTTAATATATGTTATATCATGCACACAAGCATTTCCTAACCTCTCAAAGCAATTTGCAACTCTTTTCTATACCCAACATTACTCCTAAAACTTGTATATGGTCTATTTGTACTTAAAACAACCTAAAATATTATTTAAAAATAAAAATAGTAATTATAACTAGTCATAATGGCATTGGTTAATGAATATGTGATTACAACTCACATTGGTCACCTAAATCACCATATTAGTCAACCAACCTTCATAAAATAAGTATTTAGAACTCATCAAATTATTTTAATATATAAACACATTTTTTAGCAGAAACTTGTTTCAAAGTCATTTCAAAAGTTCCTCAAAAGTATTTTGATGCATCAAAAGAGTTTTCTTTAAACACTTACCAAACTTCCTTTTGATTGTAATAAAGTATATGTAATATATCCTAAGTGCAAACAATCATGCAATGATTGAATCCTAAATTTATTGAAATGGCTAAGATAAACTTACAAGAAGGATGATAATGATCTTTTAAAATCTTTATATACTTGATTCCTCCTTGTTCTTGGTTCTTCACTTGAACTACATATGTGCTCCACTTTACTTTCTTTCTTCATCTTTTGATTTTTTTAATTGATTTATTTAGCTCCTTTACTCACTTTACCCTTGCACTAAACTTGATATTTCACATATTAAGTTACTAATATCTCCAATGTTAAAATATTAGTAGTAACATATTTAGTTTTCATTAGAACTATAGATTAAAACCTCACTTGATCTAATAAATTTGAATCTTTAAACCTTAAATCTCTCATTCTTTTAATTTGTTACCTATCTTGATGTCTTAAAACATTGCTAATACCATTACTTATATTGTCATTATTATATTTTTATAAGACACGTACTCATTTAGATGTTTGTTTATTTAAGTATATAAAACTCACTCAAAAAAGAAAAGCAATTATACACTCATTTGCTTTAACTTTGTTAAGGTAAGTTATTTATATGTACCTCATATAATTGAATAATTAACAAATTATGTGCAATATGAGATTATCATATTCAATTCTTTAATCGTTGATAACAAATCATATCTAATAACACTTTTCGAGAAATAGAAACATAGGTAAAGTTTATATAACAAACTCATATTGTAATCATATAACTTATGTTTTATTATCTAAAAAGAAGGTAAAAACTTGTCTCTAATATTTTCATCAAAATTTAATTTACATTCTATCGTTTGGAAATTTTTAAAAAGAATCTTAAGATTATCAAAATCAACTCAAATCAATTTCAAACTAATGAAACTCCAAATTTCCTTTCAGGATTTCATCAATTGAACATAACCATTTTTTTTAATGAAGGAAACTATTATTGTTAGCAAGAGATTCTAATTGGCTTCACATACAAAAGCAAAAACTTAAATTCAAAAATTTGGGATTCAAACCTTAGTTTTCCTTTTTTTTTCTTGTATGTTCTACTTCATCATAAAGGTGACCTCCATCTCTAAACTATGTTAATTTCTTTTTGCACGCTTCATTTGCTCTTAGAAATGATATATAAGTTATTTTAAGGTCTTTCAATTCTTTATATCTTCACATGTTCATTTGATTTATTTTTCATGTCCGGTATAAATCTTTTTCTAGATGTTTGGTTCATTTAGCTATTAATGTTGGAGCACCACCCCAAAATTTGACAAGTTGTTGAGGTGTTTGAATGGCTTCTAGCTTATATACACCATCAATCCCTCAAATTTGTATAAATTAGAGTTGATTTTATGTAAATTGTAAGTTATTAAGCTTCGAGATTGAAAACATACTGTAAATTATCTTAGTAATTATTTTAAATTGGATTTATCTTGAAAACCTGAATTGAATTTCCCCAATTTGCTTTCTCTTGTCTTTGTCTAAAATGAGTATGAACTTTATATTATCCAGCACTTACATTAACAGTAATATGAAACGTGCTTCATTCGGATGGTTCAATTATTCCTTCATGGATTTCACAAAGTAAACATAATTGGGGAAGGAGATATATTTGATTAGCTGAAGTTATGGATGCCTGATAACTCAACGAATATACAATAAGTCTTTTTTCAATTAAGTTTTCTGTTTTATGATAAATATATTTTGATTGCCTTTTACCGAGGTGAGTATTGTGACTTTGTTTATGTGGTATGAAGAGTGATTTCTAATAGGTTTATCCATATTATTCACAAACTAAATCTTTGTATTTGAGGAGCAAATTAAGAAAATGAAACTTATATTGAACTTTTGGTAAAGGCCTTAAACAGTACTTGTCTACGCTGACATACTAAGGCAGCCATTTCAACGTACCTCCAACAAAGACAGACATTAATAAGACTCCCTAATTAATACACGGGAGTAGTGTCATTATTTTAACCCACCATGAAAAAATCAACACAAGACATATCATTAATTAAAATAATTAATCAACAACCCTGTATAAATTATTTTAGGAGCACACGCATGGAGAATAGAAAATGGATGGTTTACATACACAATTATCACTTTCCCTCTGTAATTCAAAAAAACATTGGGCCAGCACTCCTTAGATTTCAGGTTGTTGTCGCGTGATTGCCTCTTAACAAGTATGAGATTGAACAAAATTGCCATCAAGAGAGAGTACGGATAAAATAAATGACGATCAAAAGACTTACTTATTGTGCATCTTTATTGTTTAGCAATGGAAGGTTGGGAAAGAATGGAGCAACTCCAATAGTTAGAGATGGAGGTGGACGCGATTTAGGGATAACCGTGTGAGTGAGGAAGTATTATTTTTCTATACTGAAATGGTTGGTGACGTAAATCTCAATCCATGAAACTTTAACATGAGTTTGGTGTTTCATTAATTTCTAATTGATTTTAAAATAAACATTTTATCATCTAAGATTGTGAGAAATGGTGTTATGACTTAAGCATCTCTTGTTTAAACTAAACTTTCTTTGAATTATTTAATTTAAGGGACTTTTTGTTTTTAGTTTTATTTTTAAATTAAAAAGCTTTTTATTTATTTTTAATTTCTATTTTCAGTTTTAGTTTCTTCCAAATTTTATAATTTATGAAAACTATAAACAATGGTTGTTATATTTTGTTTTTATTTTTTATAATTTGATTTACTATCAACTGACTCCAACTGATTACTTTCTCATATGGTGAAGTGATCAAGCTAGTTGCAAGGATTGCAAGGTAATACCTAGTACCTGCATGTCAACTCAACATAGACTGCTAGTTTTAGAGCTTTCTATTAAGGGTTGTTAGAAAGGGAAAAAAGGCGAAATTATTTAATGATAAAGTAATTTATGGAGAATAATGGAATTCGGCAGAAGATGCTAACCAGATGTGGGAAAGAGTTGCAACTCTTTTAAAAATATAGCGTTAGAGAACTTGGGTTTTTTTAAAGAGCCAAAGGGTAGTAAGAGGGAGTTTTGGTGGTACAATGAAGATGTTCAAGAAATGACTTAAGCTCAATAACGTTGCCTATAAAGCTTTACTGGATATCACTATAGAGGAGGAGAGAGTTAATAATAAAGAAAGGTGAAAAACCTAATGAGGTAGTAGGTTCGCAATATATATGTTCTATCATAGTTGCTTCAAACTGAATCTGTTAGCTGCTTATTAGAAAATAACTGAATCAGTAATTGTGAATTTTCTATATTATAATCACAAGCAAAAAAACTAAATATGCAACAAATAAATCGACACGCAAAATTTGTTAACGTAGTTCAACTATGTCTGTGAGACTTTTACTCAGAATAATGAACTTTCAACGAAGTACAATAGTCTTATACAAGGCTCTATTGAGCCAACACTACTAATCTCTTGGCGCTACCCGCTCGTGCTTATACCCTGTGAAAGTATTTCACACCTAATAGCATGACTATCTAATGCTAACCTCAATAAAGCATTTTTGCAACAATAAATGAAGATAAAGATAAAAATAAATCTCAAGTGATTAAAACATCAATAAAGTAACCAAAGAGACACTTGAGTTAAAAGACACTCTCCTATATGTGCAGCCTCGTTAAACCCAAATCATGGGAAATTGTCTAACAAAAAATCTGTTGTGAATCTTTTGAACTGATCACTGAAAACCTACGCACAATAACTTCAAAACTCATCAAACGACTATGTATTTCATCCTAAAAACATACTAACAATGCAATTGCACCAAACAATTGATGGACTACTATATATGTTGTAATCAAACACAAAAAACACTACAAAAACCAACAACCTCAAATCATCATAAGAACATGTAGTTAATTATGAAAGCACATAAAAAACACAGCTACTCAAATCAATAGATGGCCTGTATGTTTTTCACAAACAAAACCTTGTAATCAATCACAAAAAATCCACACAACACACAGCAGACTAAAATTCAATGGATATATGTAATTAATCTTCTAATAATATGAAACACGCAACTACAAAAATTAATCGACCATTTGCTGTGTAACTATTTAATCTCTGGCTCAAAGCAAACGAAAACACACACAACAGCCCAAAAAGTCGATTGTTGGATATCACATAATAGGTTCTTTATTCAAACAAAATTGCCAAACTTATAAATTATCTCTACAAAACCTCCCAAAAACTCAACAGCATAAAATCCATGATCATCTCACTATGAATTGCTTATTAGATAAAATATGACAAGTGCTTCCTCCTTTAGGATTCTATCTCATGATAGATGTACTGCATGTTTATCTCCAAAAAAACCTATCTTCTTTAGGATTCTATTTGAAGTAGGATTCCTTCCTTCGACACTATCTTATCTTCAAAAAATACTACATTATCAAAGATAGTTGAATCATATACCAAGTCGATGTCTTATCATAAAAGACACATATATTACAAATCAACTTCTTTATCATAAGAGATATACCAAATATATCAAACTACAAATAATGCCTAAAATAATAAATTAAATATCTTAACAAATAACTTAACAATCTCCCCCTTTTGGCTTTATTTGCCATATCAAAAACTCCCCCTAAACATGAGAAATTTAGAAATCCCCTGAATAATATAGTTGGGAACTCCCCCTAAAAGAAAAAATCATAGTAATAGATATCCAAAATCAAATAATATACCAATCTACCTATTGGGACAAAATAATGCCAAAATAAAGTGAAGAGTTATTAGAAGATGTGGAGTGCATAACTTATTTCTTAAGCTTTCTAAGAGCATCTAGACCCGTTCGAAAAATATCCTTAATATGATCGATCTCCACAAATAATAAGGTATACAAACCTAGCAGAAAGTGCAGTGGAAGAATCATAAGTACGTAGTGCAGCAATAGAAGGCCAAGATGACAATTTACCACCAGTAAAAACGCTAGCTAACATATCATTAATCATATCAAAGTCATCCACATATGACTGAATAAATTCATAAACCCAAAAAATGCATTCAACGAATCAGAATCAAACTTAATCAATCTCCCCCTCAAATAAAGCTATATCATCTAACACTCCCTTATCTAAATTACAACAAAATTCTCGCACCAACTTAGCATCAAAATGTTGTGGTAATAAAGAAGCATGTGACAAGTTCCTCTCTGTCAACAAAGCATCCAAATTAAATTGTTTATACTTAGTTAAATTTATAGGATGATCAAGAATAAACTCGATTGAAACTAGAATATCCCATCACTATTGCTTGCCAAGAAGATGAAGTGGTTGACGATGATCAGTATGAAAAGCCAAACAAGTAGAGGATAAAGGGTGCAATGGAGAAAAAACAAAATAGGGGCCTTTTTGTTGTTGTTTTCTTAATACATTTCAAAGTTGTAAACCAAAGAGTCCTAGTGCCCCATGAAGAAATTAAAACCTAATGGAGTCATGAGGTTTTGTAAAAATATTGGTAAGTTGTTTCTCAATTGTTACATAGGAAAGAACGACAACTTTAGTCTCCACTAGCTCTCGAATGGAATGATACTTCAAATCAATGCCTTCTATTTAAGAGTATCCTTTAGCAACTAAACTGGCCTTATTCCTCGTCACATTACCTTTGTCATCAGTTTTATTACGAAAAACCTATTTAGTTCTGATTACGTTTGCATTCGATGGTCTTGGCGCCAACTCTTATACATCATTTCGAGCAAACTATGCTAACTACTCTTGCATTATAGCTGTCTAGGATTCATCTTACAATGCTTCTTTCACATTCTTTGGTTCAAATGAAGAAGTGTAACATATAAGCTCTGCATGTTCCTGGTAATCTGTCCTTTTTCTTTCTGTAGTTCTTTTTATGTCACTAATCTCACCAATTACGTTCTCAATAAGATGACTGTTGAAATTATGTTCCCTTATTCCCTTGAGTTTTTGTTATCCAACAAGTATGTCTCTGCATCAAATGTTTGGTTAGTTTTTTCCTCCAAAGCAACCGATTAGTACTCCATCTGGTTGGTTTATTTTCTAGAAACAACTAACTATGAGTCTGAATGTTCTTTGTTTTTAATTTCGTTGCACCTTTGATCTGATGTGAGAAGCTGATTCGGAAGATTATCTTTTACCAACTTATCAATCATTTGGTGCCATATAGTTATATTATCATATGCGGCTGAATTACAAGAAGTAATAGCCTGCAACACTCTCCTTATTTGTTCAACACCTTACATCCATCATTAGTAAATTTAACTAATAGCCCATCATCACAAAGTTGACTAATACTTACCAAGTTGGTTTTTAATCTGTCCACATGAAGCACGTTTTTTAAGTGAGGAAGTCCATCCATGTAAAAAATTCCTC
The DNA here is from genome assembly GCA_025594535.1 of Erythroxylum domingense. Lineage (NCBI taxonomy): Eukaryota > Viridiplantae > Streptophyta > Magnoliopsida > Malpighiales > Erythroxylaceae > Erythroxylum > Erythroxylum domingense. Next base: position 29,581,343 of record JANQBM010000004.1, read on the forward strand.
TACCAATCACCTTTGCTTTCTTTACATCACTAAAAGTGACATGACTGTCCAGACAACTTTGATAATCTATCAAGTAACTTCTTTCACCTGACATATTTGTGAAAACACACTTTAAAAATACCATCCATTGTGAGAAGTGGCATGCATGGATTTAAGAGCCACAAATGTTTGTAATTAATTCATTCTAACCCAAATCTTCTTTGGTAACATTTTTTGCTGCTAAAAACTCTTCAAAGAATGTCTAGATTTTTTATTTTGAGCATTATGAAATAGCATTTACAGTATCTTGTAACAATTTGGCTTACATATAGGCATGAACTTTTGGTTCCTTTTAAAGTTTCTCCTTGCTTACTTGATCCTGCTTATTTGATAAATCTAAGTTCACCATTTTGCTCATTATTCACTAGGGAACATTCACCTTTATATCCAACACCTTGAAACTAATTTCCAACAATTCATCTGGCTTCACTATACCACCATTTAATGTTCTTATTCCTTTCTCTATATTGATTAACTTTATCTTTATTTCATTAAGTTCATCTTTTGTAGTTAGTAACTTTAACTCCAAATCTCAAATAACATCTTTCATTGTAGAATTCTCCATTTTTAACTTTTTATTTTGTTTACATGTCTTCACCTATTTGCTATACATCAATCCGTAAGCCTTGCAGATATCTTCCTTTGTGAATTCTGAGTCACTATCATAGTTGTTACAATCTAAATTAGATTTTAGAACTTAAACATCTATACTTTCGTCACCAGTTTCTTCACTAGTTAATACTAAAGAAGCAACTAAACTTCTGTCGTTTAAAACAATCAACGCAACATGATTACTCATAATTTCTTCTTCGTTGCCAATTTTATATTTTTTTCACTCTAAGTGCTTATGTAAGTGTTAACACATTTCGCTTGCACATTTTCGAAACCAAGACATTCATGACATTGTATCTTCTTTGCCTTTCCTTTCACCCGTTTTGATAGCCATGAATGTAGAACACTGATCTACACCAACTTGACACACCAAGTTTTTATTAGGTGAACCTTGTTGTGATACTAATTGAAAAATCCAATGTTGTAGTTCTGCAATATATATGTGTTGTCATAGTTTCTTTAAACTAAATTTACCGGTTGCTTATTAGAAAATAACTGAATCAGTAACTGTGAATTTTCAAGATTATAATCATAAGTAGAAAACTAAATATGCAGTAAATAAATCGACACACGTAATGCAATTCAGCACACATGACCTATATTTGTGGGGCCCTTACCAGATTAATCAACTCTCATTGAAGAATAATAGTCTTACATAATGCTTTACTGAGCCGACACTACTCACCCATTAACGCTACCCACTTCTACTAATAGTCTTACACAAGGCTTTACTAAGTTGAAATCACTTACCCATTGAAACTACCCACTTGTAATCACAACCCGTGAAAGTATTTCATACCTAATAGCATAACCATCTCATGTTAACCTCAATAGAAGATTTTTGCAACAAAGAATGAAGATAAAGATAAAAATAAACCTCAAGTCATTAAAACAAGAATGACTTAAACAAAGAGACATTTGAGTCAAAAGACACTCTCTTTTATGTGCAACCTGATTAAACTGAAATCATGAACAAGCTACTTTCGAGGAGAGGTGACTAGAATGGAGTGTTTTCATCAAATGATGCATATGGGAGGAGCCATGAATTTGACCAGATTCAGCCTGGCCTAGTCAGAAAGAGATTCACATAAAGACTACTATTTTCTAGAAATCTCATTATATGTTAACTAGAGGGGGTACACTTTCCTATGTTAGTCCCATTACAGCCTCTGACGTCCATCTTGTCTCATCTTGATTTGGGTATACTTGTATGTAGCCAGCCATGTTAACGACTCGTCCGCTTGCTCGGCTGCTTTTCCTTTCTCCTTATCCTTAGGTTGGAGCTTCCTCTTCCTTCTCTCTTGATCATTTCTGACAATAAATAATCCATACCACCCCAACTTCCATCCTATCTTAATAACAGACCTAGAGAATAAGATTGGGAAAGGAATGACACCTGACTAAGGGAAGTTATCTAACAAAAATCTATTGTGAATCTTTTAAATTGATCACTGAAGAAACCCATGTATAGCAGCTTCAAAACCCATCAAACAGATATGTATTTCATCCCAAAAACATACCAATAATGTAACTGTACCAATCAATCGAGGGACTACTATATATGTTGTAATTAATCATGAAAAAAACCATAAAAATTGACAACCTCAAATCATCATAAGAACATGTAGTTAATTATAGAAGCACATCAAAATGCAGTTGCTCAAATCAATAGATGGACTACATGTTTTTCACAAACAAAACCTTGTAATCAATCACCGAGAGCCCACACAACATAAAGCAAACTAAAAGTCAATATATATATGTAATTTAGCTTCCAATAATAGAAAAACATAACTGCAAAAATCAATCAACCACCTGTTATGTAACTATTTAATCTTTGGCTCAAAGCACACGAAAACACACATAGTAGCCCAAAAATTCAATAGTTGGATTTCACATAATAGACTCCTTATTCAAATAAAAATTTAATGCCAAAAATATAAGTTATCTCTGCAAAATCTCCCAAAAATGCAGCAGTACAAAATCCATGATCATCTCACCATGAATTGCTTATTAGATAGAATATGACAAGTCCTTCCTCCTTTAGGATTTTATTCTTTTAGGATTCTATCTCGTGATAGATGTACTACATGTTTATCTCCAACAAAACCTATCTTCTTTAGGATTCTATTGCAAGGATGATTCCTTCCTTCCACACTATCTTATCTTAAAAAAATACTACATTATCAAAGATAGTGGAATCCTATACCAAGTCAATGTCTTATTATAAAAGATATACATAATCTAGATCAACTTCCTTATCACAAGAGATATACCAAATATATCAAAATATAAATAATGCCCAAATGAATAAATTAGATATCTTAACAAAAGGTGTAGACTAGTAAAGAAAGAGGCGAAGGTGATAATCTCGGAAGCTAAAAGTAAAGATTATGAGAATCTATATCAACGATTGGCTACTAAAGATGAAGAGAAAGAGATTTTTAAGTTGGTAAAAACTAAAGAATGAAAAGAAAAAGATTTTGATCAAGTGTGTTTTATAAAAGATAAAGTAGGGTAGGTGCTAGTAGTTAAAAATGACATCAAGAGAAGATGGCAGAGGTGCTTCTATAGCCTTTTTAATGAAGGGATAGAGGATATCATCTTCTTAGGTGACCTTGGCTTGTCTAAGAGGTTTCGTAATTTTACTTGCTGTTAACAGATAACAAGGGATGAAATCAAGAAAACGTTGAGGAAGATGAAGAGTGGTAGGGCAATAGGACTTGATGAGATACCCATAGAGGTGTGGATGAGCCTAGGTGAAGAGTTTATTGCTTGGTAAACCAAGCTTTTTAGTGTGATCCTTAAATATACCAAAATGCTAGATGAGTGCAGAGATCCAACACAATTATAGAGGAACATCCAAAACTGTAACAATTATAGAGGCATCAAATTACTTAGTTACACTATGAATTCATGGGAGAAGGTGATTGAGAAGAGAATGAGGAAGGAAGCTTTCATCTCGTAAAACCAATTTGGCTTCATGTCAAGAAAGTCCATGATGGAAACTTTGCATCTCCTTAGGAGGTTAATGGAATATTACAAGGAAAAATAGCGTAACTTACACATGCGTTTTTATGGATTTAGAGAAGGAATATGATAGGGTACTAAATAAAATCATGTGGAGGTGTTTAGAATTCAAGGGGTTGCTACGACTTATATACAAATTATTAGGGATATATATAAAAGTGTAAAAATTAAACTAAGGATATAAGATACAGAGCATTTTTGTATAGATATTGGGCTACATCAAGGCCCCTTTTTTAGTCCCTTTCTATTTGTAGTAATGAATGATGAGCTCACCAAGAATATCCAAGGGGAAGTGCCTTGGTGTATGTTATTTTTTTATGACACTGTTTTAATGGATGAGACAAAAGAGGGGGTCAATTTCAAACTTGAACTTTGGAGGGATACATTAGAGTCGAAAAGCTTTAGATTGAGTAGGACTAAGATTGAGTATGTGGAGTGTAACTTTTTGAGACATAGAGTGGCTACCGATGTGGAGTTAAAGATTATTCAAAAGTACTACTACTATATTATTATTATTATTATTATTATTATTATTATTATTATTATTATTCCTAATATTCGCATTATTAATATTGTTATTATTATTTCTCTCTTCTTTTTCTTCTCGTTCTTCTTATTCTTGTTCTTATTATTTTTATTTTTATTCTCTCTCTCTCTCTCTCTCTTTTCATGTGGGTCATTTAAAAATAATCTATGTACTAGTTAGGGGTAAAGCTGTGTACTACTAGACTTTCTCAAATCTCACGTATTAGTGGGATTCCTATTAAGTGTTATTATTATTGTTGTGATTGATTTACTATCAACTAAATATATTAATTAATTAATTAATATTAATTATTAATAATTTAATTTCCAATAAAATGAATAATTCTATTTAATTTTTATAATCGATTTTAAAATTTTGGTATTATTGTCACTTACAACTAAATTAAAATAAACTCCTGCAAATGAATGCAGAAAGTGGAGAGTAGGACCATTCTTAGGAGGAGTCTGGCAGTTAGTAGTTACGTTAAATAAAGTAAACAATGAAATGGGGGTTTGAATAACCAAAGTTTAAGAAGAGCAAAAGTAAATTAAAACATAATAAAGAAAATTAAATTAATGTGTCAATATGAACAAACCTTGGTCTTCAGTCACCTTCATTATTGAATTAATATTCATCCTTGACATAAATTAGTATTAGTTTACCAAGAAGTATTCAAGGGATATTTCTACTAGTCTTCTCGTATATGTAAGTAATTAGAAACATGTATTTTATTAACTCTTATTAATTAACAAACAAGATATAATCATAGATTTAACTAATTAATAGCATTAAAAACAAATAAAACCTAAGAACTGGATAACATACATACAATGAATATTTAGCCAGGTAAATATTCTTTTTAGAATTCCAGTTTTTAACATAGTCAATGGTAATAATTCCAAATATAAATATTGAACCTCAATTTTTTTCAACCTATCTATATACTGAATTAATAAACAAACAGTTGCGCATCTATTGAACCTCAATTTTTTTCAACCTATCTATATACTGAATTAATAAACAAACAGTTACGCATCTTAGCTATCAATTAACACATTCATATAAATAAAGTAGATAAATATTCAATACTAACTTTAAAAGAAATTTCATTAAGAAAAAAAAGTATCACAAATACTTTTTTCGATAACTTTAGCTTCCTTAAACCAAGTAAAGCAATCAACCTTGCGAATTCATTCTCAACCACGACTATGTTCCAAGAGAAGTAAAAAAATACTAGTTCTGTTCTTCTAAAATGTATTCTTCCTAAGTCGAATAAAAAAAGATCATCCCCCTCTATTTCTTTTTTAATAATATAAAAATATTTTTAAAATAGTGTATGTAACCTATTTGACTACACTACCATAAAAAGTTCCTATCATATCTTTAGGAGATATTTACAAAAATATTTCTTGATCTTATTAGATAACTTCCAAATCAAGTCCTATTGCCAACTGTCAATTTTGAATGTGCTCACATTCAATCAGCATCTACCAATTCCAACTTGCTATTTGAACTTAAAACTCTTGATAAAACTCTAACTTCAGCCTTTAACAAATCCTAACTACCAAAGAAACGAAATTACATAATATTAAGGCCATTTACACATAATAATACTAAAGGAATAAAATATTAAAAACACGAATAAGAATGACACTAACAAATTCCCCACACATAACTTTTTACTCATCCTTGAGTAAATCAAAATCAAAACAAATACTAGAATCAACCATAAGACTCCTTGATTCATCTTCCATAGACCAAAAGCACACAATCCTTCAAATTTGGACAATCCCAAAACTCAAGCAATTATACCCATTACGAAAAAAATTCATCGATGCATTGGACAAAAAGTAAACTTAAAGCAATCTTGTTTAAAGGCAAATTTCCTCAAAAAAGTCACTCTATTCACTCGAATGTTTAAGATCAAAATTTTTTGCTGAAGTTTCCTTTAATAAATCACACTACCATAAGCTTGCAATTTCATTAGTCATCTTTTATTTAGATAACATAAGAATATGAATAAAAAGGACTTTAATTATAAGTTGTAATAAGGTTAGTGTCAAAGGTATGGACAAAACATATTTGAAGGGTTAAAACTATAAGAGTTCATAAGGCACCTATGCGTGTGTGAAAGAGGAACTAAGAATGAAGTATGTCCTGTAAATTCAAATTCTTTAATTGCCTATCATAATTGTATTGTATGCTGCAAAAATTAGGATTTATGAGCTAGAAAAAAATCACCCATATAGACGTGTCCAGTGATTGAAACTATGTCCCTCAATCATACTTTAAAACTCAACAATCACATAAATACATGATCCAGTAACTTATAGGGTCCATGGAGATAATTGTGTCCATCACCGTGTGGGAATGTCTAAACTCAATGTGAAATAATGTCATTCAACTTATTCATTATTACAAAGACTTACTAAGTCTCCCTATATTGTTATGCCCAATACCAACACGAGTATGTCTTTCACTAGTATATACGTGTCCTTTAAAAACAAGTTCAATTCTTCAATTTTTTGTCTTAATTATACCTGATTTCTATTCTTTTCAATCTATAAAGGCAATTAAGACCTATTTGTTTTAATACTTGAATTAACACAAATAGAACAGTTAAGGTAGGTAGCAATATAAATCCTATATAAATGCATTTATTGATTTTTAAATACAACCAAAGGCGTATAATAAAAAGTCATTCTTATCCCACACTTTTGATTTACCATTGTTTAAACTTAAATGCCTTACTAGTCTTATGATTCGGTAATGATATTGGGGTCTTAAGGTCAAAAGATAAGGGTCAATTCAAAAAATAAGAGGGTTATGACTTAAAGGGGTTGACTATATAATTAAGAATATATGGCTTTTTAAATCTAAAGGATTAAAACAGAGATGACCTTAATCATATTAATCTCTCATGAATTCAAAAGAACTTTAACCGGTTTAAGAGCAAGTTCTGATTGAGTCACTTTTGGTCCTAAGCATTTGTTCCATTTTTTAAATGAGTTATTGTGAGACGAAGATCAATTCTTTTGATTTTAGATTGAACAAGCATTGTTGCTTTTTTTAGACACTAGGCTTATAATTCTTACATCCAAATATATATATATTTATCTTATGTGTTTTTATTCTTGAAGAGACTATAACGTACCACGATTGATCATCAAATAATAATAGAGTGATCTGAATATCATTCGTTTGAAAGCCTGCCAATATTTCGATGAAAACCCCAGCCCACACATAAACATACATACATACAGACACACATATACACACACATACACATACATATATATATACATACACTATACTTATATCTCATGTATCAAACATCTTGGAATCACTAAATAGTCATCATCCTCACTTCCACACCTCAAAGTTTGATGCCTAGCTTTTATTTTCCTCCTCACCCATTATTACCCTACTTCAAAAGACCGCTCCTTTTATGTTGGTGAATATAGTTCTTCGTTGAAATCCTTAGATTTCTTTGTAAATATTCTTATTATTATTACTTTGGGACCTAAAAGGGGTTTAAATATTCTTATTATTATTACTTTGGTTTTCTTCAATTTTGCAAACATAACTTTTAGATTTATCAGACATTGTTGGAAAAGAAAAGATATTTTTTCAATTTTAGTTTTAGGATATCATTTCTATTAGAAGCTTAGATTTGATCAAGTTTGGTCAATTTTTAGTTATCTTTTAGATGTTTCCTTGTCTGGATTTTGGAAGACTTTGTTCTTTGCTTTCTTCTTTTGCTGATTTGGAGTAAGCCCCACAACAAAGGAAATTTGATGAATGATGCTAACTATGACAAGAATATACAGAGCTGATGTGGGGCATCTTAAACATATCGGATTGGTTTGGTTATTTCCCTTCTTTGGTTAATTGATATCTTACAAATTTTTCTTCCTTATTAGACGTACTTATTATTGGTTTCATATTCAGTTTACTTGTGTTGATTCGTTGCTCATTCTTCATCAACAATAAAAGTTTTAATTTCTTTTTTGTTTGTAATTTTCAATATTTTTTTAACAGTCTAGTACTATGTTTTATCATTATATAAAAACTAATTGTTATTATTAGTTCAAATTTCAGACCATCTAATTTTGATTTTCTTAGGATCATATGATCTTATGATTTTTTTACATTTGTTTATTACGGTGCTTATTTTGGAAGTTATTAACAATCCTTGTTCCCTTTCTCGAGTATTATTAGAGTCATTTATGGACTTGTTATGCTTTCCATCTATAACTTCTTTTAGGCATCAGGGTAGGAGATGGCTTTGACTACTGATGATAGAGTAAGGGCTAGTCCTTCAATGACATTTGGTTTTAGGAGAAGAGAAGATGTTAACACATAGTGGATAGGTTCTTGAAACATTGGGACCCTTATAAGGAAACCTTTGTAATTAGTAAAGATTTTAGACATATGTAATATTCATATAGCATGCATCTAGGAGAAAATGGATGGGACTAAAGTGAAAGAGATTAATGGGTGGGTTCAAACTCTAGTTTCTAGGGTGTTCCAGATGACAAAATGAGATAGGTACCTTAGTTATCAAGGAACTTATAATTCATGTTATGGGGGTAAAGATGAATAATATAGGATTATGTCCTTAAAGAGTGTAATGAAAGGTGTCATGTTCAATCTGGTGTGTGCTTATACACCTCAAGTAAGGTTGAAGGAACAACTTAAGTGTCAATTCTGAGAAGAGCTAGATGAGGTGATTTAATAGAGCTACCCTGATAAGAGAGTTATTCAATGAGGAGACTTTAATAGTCATATGGGGTAACTTTAGACGGGTATTCGTGGACTCATGGTAATTTTAGGTATGGCAATAGGAATGATAGTGGAACCACTTTATTAAAACTTGTAGCAGCATTTAAGTTGGTAACAATCAAATCTTTTTTTTAAGAAAAACGAGGAACACCTAGTGACTTTTAAGAGTAGAATCATGAAAACTCATATCGGCCACTTCCTCATAAGACGAAGCGATCGACCTAATTATAAGGATTGCAAGATGATACCTAATGCTTGCTTGCCAACTTAGTATAGATTGTTAGTTTTGGATCTTATAATTAAGGGTTAGAGGAATAAGAGAAGTCTTAGAAGGTGTACTAGAGTCAGATGGTGGAATCTAAAAGGGGACATAGTGGAACAACTTTTAGGGTATTTAGTTCACCTGCTGGAATAGATAAGGAATGGCATGGTTATCCTTGGGAATAAAATAGTTAGGGAATGGAATGGAATGGGTATTACTTAGTTTGGTTGATTCTTAAGAATTTATAATGGTGATATATGCCAATGTTTGGTTTAAAAACATAAATTTGGAATGACAAGAATAACTAACAAAAAGACCAAAATATCCATTATGGTCCCTACTAACTATATTATACTACTACTACTACTACTACTAATACTAATACTATTATATGCCAATGCTTGGCAACTATAACATCCATTCTAGTCCTTTGGTTAATTTTTCCTTCACATACTTCATGAATTTTGTTCGACTCATATGAGCATTCATTATATAGTCTCAATTACAGTATAAAATAACATTGGAATAGTATTGAAAATAAACTTAACCTAGGGCTTTAAATGACTAAAAAGTTATTTAGTTGAACAAAAAATAATTTTTGATCCTATTTTAAATAACTATAAAATTATTTGAAATTTAGCATAATTTTCAATGTGTGGCAAGAAACCTTCTTACCCACCCAAGTCTTTAAGAAGGCACAAGACTGAAAAATACAAGCATTTGCAGGATGATTAAAAGTTTTGCTTAAAATAGTATCCCTTTTATCATTTTTCAGTCCCTTTATCTCACTCAGCACACCATTTAACACTTCAGCTCTTTGTTGAATAATCATTTCGGTCTCAATACTCTTACACCATTCTTTTCCCACCTCTTTCATGTAATCACCCAACAACTTGGAAGTAGCAATAATTAAATCTACAGGGGTTGCTTCTTTTGTCTCATTATTCTTTTTTCTCCTCTTTTTTGAAATATTTTTAGCTTGTCTTCCAACAGTTGATGTTTGAGGTTGGGTAAAGGATTCATCCATGTTATGCAAACCATACTTACCTTTTTATTCATCTTCACCACCTTCATTTATCCCACCTAGACCTTCTATAACATCCCGTTCCCATATTAAGAGTTAGATTGGGGAATACCATAAATGAGAAATAAAATGAAGAGATTAGAAAATGCATTTCATGCTCATGCATTATATGATATGCATATACATGTGAATATTGAATTTTTTACATATGAAAATATTTGTACATACATTCATTGACAAATTTTGGGTATAATTGATTTGTAAATGTGATTATATTGAGAATTATGGTTTTTATATGTTAAAATTTGATTTGGAGAGTGTATTTAGTGATTTAAAATTATTGGAAAATTTTGGGAAATTTTATGAAAATTTGGGGTAATTTTTGGACTAGAAAAAATGTCAAGTGACAAAACAAATAATAAATGGTTGTAGAATTTACTGTCAAATGGCAATGGAATTTTTTATATATGATTTTGGGATTTATTGATAAGTGTCAATTAAAATTGGGAGGCAATTGGAGTAGAAATTGGATTTGATTGGACTAGCGATTAAAGGTGTTAATTTGATTTTATACAAAGAGTGTCATGACATGTGTCAGACACCCACCAAGCAATTGTTACATTTCCTTTTAAACTCAACCACGTCATTTACATATAAAAGACCATCTCTCACTTTTGTCTTTCATTTTCCTTGCTACTTGCTTTCTTCATTCTTCTTCTCTTCTCTCAAAGCCACGACACTCTCCTTCTCACAACCCAACCCCTTCATGTTGATTTTTGTCAAAATCTTACACTACCACTTTAAGATCCTTATTATCTCTTCATTTCGTCACAAGAAAATCCTAATCTCTCCTTCATAAATGAAGTTGATCGTGAGATGTTTGGGAGTTAGGGTTTCTTAGAGACTCTTGAAGAAGCTTTAGTTAAATTAAGTAAGTGATGCTTTAAATATCATGAGTATGGTTAAATGAAGCTAGAATGATGAGTAAATTGAGATTTGATGACTTGGTTATGAAATGTTTATGTATGTGTCGTGGGTGATGAAAAATATGTTTTGTTTGTGAGTGATTTATTGAGTTGAATTGGGTAGAGGATCATGAGGAAATGAAATGGAAGAGATAATCTAGGTATAAGATGAGTTATATGTAAATGTTGGAAGTTTGAAAATCTGGAAAATGAAATATGTTCTGTGTATGCTTCTGTCAATGTTCACCACGGTCAAATTTTCCTGGTTTGCCACTGTGAACTTGAAAGATTTCATGCGAACTTTTCCTATCTGGAAAAGTTGGTGGCGGCGAACTTTCCAACATAAAATATTCTTCGGTATTTTGATGATATCTTGACCTATAGTTATCTAATTGGGATGATTTTTTATTTGAAGTAAACTAGAGACATAGGGATATAAATCATATGAAGAAATAAAATTCTGAATCGGATTGTAAGAATTTCAAATTCTGGTGGAAGTTGAGTATAGGGCACTGTCATAGAATACAAGCAGTCTGAAAATATTTGGATATAACTTTTACGCTACTGAACCAAATTGAAGGATTTTAGTGTCATTAGAAACTTATGAGATAGAAGGACAATTCTCAAAAGAAATTGTTCCCAAATTACTTCATTTTCATTTTCTAAATGATCAGAAATAGTAGACCCGAAAGTCAAGAAACATCTGAAATGATTCATGGGGTTATGAAATTAGATTCAAAGTGTTTATTTGAGGTATAAACCCTACGTACAAATTTTATTTAGGTGAGTGTTCACATAAAACTAATAATGCGAAGAGAATAATGGAAAGATACCTGAGATTATCATAAACATGCATTGTACATATTCTATATGCACACATGTGCATAAATGAATGATTATAATTGTGCAAAGTTATTAATGTATGTGTGCAATGTGTGTATTGTATAATTTTGATGTGCAAGATAAATATACACATTTAGACGTTTCTGGATCTTGGAAACAATTGCTAATTTGAAGCGTACTGTAATTAAACCTAGATGGTCTCATTTTATTGTTTTTTTGTGTGTGAATTTTGGTATTGATTAACTACTGAATGTCTATATGAATGTGATCGATTGTGTTGTTTTCCAGACAGGTGGTCCGATGATTGTGACACTTAGTTGAGATATTGAAGTGTTGCTTGTATGTGAATGAGATGAACTAAGTGTACATAATTTGAGGATAAATGTGTTTTAAATGAGCATTGCATGTAAGTGGAAATGTGATTCTCAACTTAATGTTGAATGCCGGACTAAGTTCTGATGATATAGGAATGTGATTGAATGGGATCATGTAAATGTGATTGATGCATTTCATTTCATGAATGCATGAAAGATAATGGCGGTTGTGACCAGAGCAACCACCAATCAGAGCTTAAAGCTCAACGAGTGAAAAAGAACCTCGAGCTCAAAAATGATTCAGAGCCTCAGTCTCAACGTTTAATGAACCTTATATGGGACAGTTATCAATGAGCCCTATATGGGACAGTTTAGGCACTCGGTTACAACAAAATAATAAATAGAAAGTGAGTCTCATACGCACTGCATATGCATAATATGAATGATTAAATTATATTGATTGTGAAATGTGAAATGTTGTAAATATGATTTATGTGTTATGTGACTGGGTGAGCTATTGAGGATGGTCACTCACTGAGTTTCCAAAAACTCACACAAAATTTGCAAATATTTTTCAGAGCTCAGAAGAATACCCCATAAGGCATATAGTAGTATACCTATTGCATACAAGTGAGAGATAGAGGTCGGGATCAATTGGCGTTTGCATAATTATTTTCAATATTATTATTCTTGTATGAAAGAATGTATTATGAGATTTTTGTATCATGTTTATTGGTCAATCTATTTTTGTAATAACTTTCCAAATTGAAAAGGGTTGTAAATGAAATTAATTTTTGTGCAAATATTATATATGTGAGTGGAAAAGTTTATAATCGAAAAAGTGTTCACTGTTTAAAAAAAAAGAAATTTATAAAAAGGGGAAGAAGATTTTTGTAATGAGATTCGACTGACTTAGTGCTCTAGCATGCCACCCTCATAGGTCTCAGACTCGGATATTACTCATGATGTCGGTTATGTGTCTTGCAAGAGGGTGGGGTGTTACATATGTGGTATCAGAGCCCAGAACTACTATCTTATATGGGCATTTTCTGAAATATGTGTCATGTTTTTTTTGTTTGTTTTCGAAAGGTAAATGGTATTAATAAATTTAATGTGTACAAATGAGGTCTTCAGCGAAGATAACAAGGGCAATGTCTATCTAGCAACCACGTCGCATAGCCAAGTAACTTGAAAAAAAAACAACAACGTTAAGACAATAATAAACATAAGCTCTCAGGCGAATAGGGTAAGATTGTTTTTCACTTTTGCCTTCATCTCTAGATAGCTCTAAATTAGGGTTGTCGGAGCGATCCTCCTTGCCTCCCTCATTCAGGTAGTTGATCGCTCCTTAGTGCTTCGCTTTTCATAACTCATTTCGGTACTAATTTAGGTCATCTTCCTCCTGTCTGTACTTTGTAGAGAAAGTTCAGTCCTTCGATTTCAGTTGGTGAAGAGATAACAGACCATATAGCTGTAACACCCCAACTTCCGCCGGACCCGAACCCGATATCGATAGTGATACCCGGATCCGTGCCCCACGAAGGTGGCGTGTCACATCACTTAACTCTTCACTAATTACTTAGCAAAAGTCGGTATAAATTTTTTTTTTGAAACACTTTACACTTGGCACTTATTGTGTGCCCACTTTTTCAAACACTTTGTTCAATTTAATCAGAAATCAGAACATATCACATGTACTGAAAAAAATCACTAACACTTTTATTAGCCACTT
>JANQBM010000004.1:29603403-29627837 GCA_025594535.1 Erythroxylum domingense
ACTTGGAAGCAGTTGGTGGTAGGGATCGTCGTGGGAGGATATTCGGATTAGGGTCATTTGCGAATACTTGTTATTCGCAATCCTCCACGTCGAGTACAGCTGCATCTACTAGGCGGTCTAACAAAATGGATGCGCTTGAGAACACAGTGCAGACATTGTCCACCCAGTTGCAACGGCAAATGGAACAGATGCGTCAGATGCACGAGATGATAGCAGCGCAACAAGAAGCGTTAAATTTATATGCTCAGATGCGTTGGGAGCTCGATGAACTGAAGGGCAAGGACAGCAGGCCACCGCACCTACCAAATGATCCACCTGCTTCTGATCAGTAGTACAATATTGGTCATTTACTTTGTATTACAGATATAATTGTAATGTAATGTTTTTATTATTAATTCAGATATTTTAATTTCAATTCATTAATTAAAATTTTTTAATTATTTATATCTTATTAAATGTATATTATTAATAAAATTGTAAGACGATTATAATTTAAATATAATGGAAGTATATCATTTTAAAAAAATATAATACAAAATTTTATCGACGAAACTATACAACATTTCCATCGGTATTTCTCAACCTATTCTACCGACGGAACATATTTTCCGTCGGTAATATTGACTTGTTTCGCGACGGAAAATCTGTCCGTCGGTACCTTTGCCGACTGTATGATGCTAATTTTACATACAGGTATGCCACTGGTCGGTAAATGTAGCGACGGACCATATTAGACGGTCGTTAACTTTTCCGTTGATTTTACCGGGGTTGACCTTTTCGGTCGGTAATGGTACTGACGGTATGGACAAGTTTTGTCGGTGAACTTAGCTACGGCCGAATTACCGACGTGTTCTGCCGTCGGCTTATTCCGTCGGTAATTTGGTTTACTGACGGTATATTTGTTTTTGCCGTCGATAATTTTCTTCTGTAATTCACTATTTTCTTGTAGTGTTGGTATGGAACTAGAGAAAATTAGAGTTAAGAACATACCCCTGTGGGTAAACATCTACAATTGGACCACTAAGGGCTTGAGCTTATTAGCTAGCTTTTTGTGGAAACCAATTTGCATGGATAATAATACATCATTGAGGAAATGAGTTGGTTATGTTAGATTATGTGTGAGCATGGATATTTCAAAGGAGATGAAAGATTACATTCCCATCTTAAGGTTGGCAGATGGAAATTCTCTAAAGGAGGATAAAGTCATGGTGACTTATCATTGGAAACCTTCCCTACAAGTTTAGGGGAAAATATGGAAACCAACAGAGAAAGTCTTTGACAAGGGAGATTGTGAAGAATTGATGGAATCAGACGAGAATAATTCAGAGGGAAAAACAGAAACTGAAGAACTTGAAGTGCAGAAAAGGATACCGATGGATCAGGAATTGGATATTCCATAAAGTAGAAATCAGTCCTATGTGGCTAAGGGGGATCAAATTGAGCATATTGTTGAGGATCAACAACAGATACAGTTGGTAACAAAAAATACGACAGCACAACAAACCAAAGGAGGGGCAGAAGTAGATAACTGCATTACAGATAAAGTAGAGTTAAATCCTCTAGGATTTCAGCAATAGGATGCCTCCCATGGGCCACAACATCCAGATTTATTACATTAGATGGAAAATCAAGGGGAAAAGATGGAACAAGTGCAAACTAGAAAGAGTAATCGGAGCAGTATAAAAAGTTCAAAAGGTAAAACTATTTTTACATGACCTTTCTAGTTTGGAATGTTAAAGCAATAAACAACCCTTCAAAGCTTAATGCCTTGAAGGAGTTTGTACAATATGAGAAGCATAAATTATTTTGTCTTTTAGAAATAAAAATTAGACTAGTAAATTTGAATAAATTAGATTGTTTTGGGAGTCAATGGAAGTTAAAATACAATCACCAGTACCATGGGTATGGAAGAATCATCACAGTTTATGACGAGGAGTTTACAGAGGTGGAGGTTTTGGAAGCAGGGGAGCAATTTATGCATACAAAATTGACTTTTACAACAAAGCATACTTCAGGGTTGGCCACCTTTGTCTACAGTTATAATATTTCATTTCAAAGAAGGAACCTATGGAATTTTATGAGAAGAATTAAAAGAACAGCTAGTGATCTATGGATTATAAGTGGCGATTTCAACTATACCATATACCAATCTGAAGCTGAAGGATATTGTAACTTACACAACTACAATACCGACTTCCTGGATTGCACCAAAGATGTGAAAATTTTTGACTTAAAATATGAGGGTCATAGATTTACTTGGAGCAATAAACAGAGCTCTAATTGGTTCATCATAAAGAAATTGGATAGGGCTTTGGTGAATATGGAGTGGTTAACTATAGTAAAGCCATGTTTTTAGACCCAGGATTCTTAGACCATACCCCAATTAAGGTGGTCAATCTATTCAAAAAGGTTTATTTGAAGCACCCATTCAGGTTTAATAATTTCCTGATTAATGTAGAAGGTTTCCAAGAAGCAGTTAGTAAGAGAATGGAGGTAGAAGTGACTAGTACTAAACAATTCATCTATTTGCAAAAACTAAAGGCTATTAAGAAGGAATTGAAGAAAGTAAATGGAAGTGAAGGTTTTAACACAATGCAAAGGGTAAAAACTGCTAGGCATTGACTCTCACTTTTACAGAAAGTACTGGCTGATAATCCTACTGATGAGATTATTGTAGGGGAGGAGAAGGAAGCATTAAAGTCCTACATGTAAGCGGTTGATAATTACTACTCTTTATTAATATAGAGGTCCATAGGCAACTGGATCAGGGAAGGAGATAGATGTGCTAGATTCTTCTTCAATACCATTAAAACTAGGAGAAATGTCAACAGGATCACCTCGATAAAAACATAATCGGGGGAGATCTTGTATGAGCAAGTTGTAATTGCTCATGATGCTTTGAAACACTTCCAAAAGATTCTAGGATATGAATGTAATACTAGTTCTTACAGTGAGGATCTTAGGAAGTTTATTTCTTCTAAAATTCCTGAAGATCAAGAGGATCTCTTAACAAGGCAGGTCACAGATCAAGAGATAGAAGCATTGGTTTTTAAAATGAATAGCTCGAAGGCTCCTGAACCAGATGGACTGAATGGATTCTTCTATCAAAAAACTTGGAATACAACAGGGAATATTATGAAAGAAGCACTGCATGAATTTTTCAAAAAAGGAGTAATCCTCAAAAAGATCAACAAGACTTCCTTGTGTTTAATTCCAAAAACTCATAAAACTACTACATATAGTGATTTCAGGCTTATCTCATGCATTAACTTCAGCTACAAGATTATTGTTAAAATATTGGCCAACAAACTTAAATCTGTGCTACACTACATCATCAGTGAAAAACAAGGAGCAGTCCTAATCAATCGAAATATTGGGGACAACATCCTAATTTTACAGGAACTTTTGAAGGGGTATACAAGAGGAAAATTCCCTCAGGATTGCACATTAAAAATTGATCTCCAGAAGGCATTTGATAATGTTAGTTGGGGTTTTTTGCTGTAGATTATGGAAGTTATGGGTTTCCCTTAGATTTTTATCAATTGGATAAAAGAGTGTATTTCTACGGTTTCTTTTGTGATCATAATCAGTGGGAGTCCCACTGAGTTGTTTAAAGGCAAAAGGGGACTTAGGCAAGGGTATCATCTTTCCCCCTACCTATTTCTAATCTACATGAAGACTCTTACACTCATGCTGAAATATAAGATATTCATGACTCCAGAATTCAAGTTCCATACCAAGTGTAAGTTACTTTCACTAATCAGCTTATGTTTTGCAGATGACCTAATCCTTTTTGGTAAGGTTGATATCCCTCAATTACGGTACTAATGAATACCTTACAAAGCTTTAAGGAGATGTTAGGCTTGAGCATCAATTTTTAAAAAAGTTTCTTCATCTTATTGAAGAGTGTTGCACACCTAGCTAATGATATTTCTCTTATCACTGGAATGGGAAATCAAGAGCCTCCTATCACTTATTTGGGTATGCCTATCTCTTCAAGAAGACTCAGATTTAGAGAATGCCTTATTGAAAAGATACAAAGGAGATTAGATTCACAAACAAACAAAACATTATCCTATGGAGGAAAACTTCAGCTCCTAAAATCAGTTATTATGTCTATGAATGTTTATTGGTGTTCTCATATTTTCCTCTCCAAGGGATTGATCAAAACTGTGGAAAAAATGATAAAACATTTCCTATGGAGTAAGGGGAAAGGAGAAAGAGGGATGGCCAAGGTTAACTAGACTCAAATTTGTCAACCTAAAGCAAATGGAGGACTAGGCCTGAATTCCATTGGCAGATGCAACAAATGCTAACTGTTGAAAAGATCGTGGAGAATTTTAAGTGAGAAGGAATCATTATAGGTAAATAGGTGCATACCTATATATTAAAGGGTGAAAATCTATAGGCAATCAGACCTAAAGATAGTTTTTATGGTTCTTTAACCAAATTCTTAGACTGGGGGAGGAAGTACAGCATCAGATTACTTGTAGAATAGGGATGAGGGATAGAATTTCCTTATGGTATGACAATTGGACAAGTCAGGGAGCTCTAATTCACCATTTGATCGTTAGTAATACTCTGGGTAGATTTTCCAAAAAAAAAAGCTAAAGTCCAAGAGTTAATTGCTAATGGTAACTAGGCTTTTTCCTATGAGGAGATCAGAACTCTATCAATACCACAATATCGATTCAATGAAGGAGAGGATATATACTTTCAGAATGAACTAGCTATAAGGGACATAACAAATAGGCAAGCAAAACAACTGAAGTATGGGACAATACCTACAGTTGGATGGGGAAAGTTAATCTGGAGTAATAATATCAAGCCAAATGTCAGCTTCTTGAGTTGGTTAGCCATGAAGGATAGACCAAGCACTATATCTAGACTGAAATTCCTCCCTTCCTCTAAAAGATGTACACTTTGCAATCTAGATGATAAGGATAGGGACCATCTATTTTTCTACTGTGAGTTTTCTAATAAAGTATGAAGGCAAGATGCATCTCTATGTGTGCTCAATAGCCATCACAACAATCTGAATGACAGTATCCAAGAGATACTATGGAACCATGCACCCAAACACGACAAGGATGTTTACATGGTAGCCTTTACAATAAATATTCAGGAGATCTGGTTAGAGAGGAATAACATAAGATTTACTGAAAGGGAAGCCCTAATAGAAATAATCTCTAATAATATTAGAGAACAACTGGTCATAAACCAGTTGGAGAAGAAATGCAATGTGAGAATAGCTATTCCTTGGAGACTCTAACGAGAATCCAAGAATACCTAATATGTAGAGTAGTATTTCCATAACCTAATCTAGCCAGTTATAACACGCACAACAGTTCTGAAGGAGTCTAAAGTTAAGTTCTTACCTTACGAAGTCCTCCTTCATGAGATGGTTATGTTAGATCCTCCATAGGTGCTGAAAACTTGCAGTCGGGAGAAGAGAGATAGTAGTCAGAGCACAAACACACAGGAAGACCCTTCATGTTTCCTAAGAAGGGAAAGAGAGTGAAGATAGAAAGAGAAGAATAAGTTAGGAGGATCCAACCAGAAAGATCTTACCTCTACAACCACTTGGAGATGTCGATCACAAAGACATTAGAGCCCTAGTTAAGAAGCTTCTGGTGAAACATTGAAAAGGGGGTCTTTTACTTAACTCGTTTTGGAAGCTCCGAGAATACATTAGAGGGTGGATAGTAGATGGTGACGTTTCTACAGTCTACAAAGTTGTTTGGTTTGTACTTTGATATCCTGTTAATAGGATAATAGTTGTACTAAACTCTTATTCTTTTTAATCCATTTTAATTTTTCAAAAAAAAATTGCAAATCTGTATGTCGTTATATTCTCTGGATAATCTGCGAAATACTAACTCCTTACACAAAAATGCTTGTGCACATTATTGAAAACGTGCCTTAGATATTTGCTACTAAATAATTAGTCAATGGACCACATCTTTAGGGATTTTCCTATTTTATTCTTTGTTTCAAATAGTTAGTTGAGATGTGGTTGGATATCAGTAAATTATTTTATTTGATTCACATGTTTACAGCTCTATATAAAATATGCAGTGTAGTGATAACAAAATGAGTTTTTTTAGAAAACATAAAAACTTATGTTCTTTTTTAGCTTCTTCATTTTCGTTGTTACCTCCTCCTCCTGTAAAAAACCAACAGAATGGTATCAGAGCTTTTTATCTTGAGGGACCTGTGAGAAGAGTGAAACCAAAATACACACTTGATTTACAACCCAGAATTACAACAAGAATTACAACCATCTTCAAGCAATGGAGATTGAAACACAACTGTCTTAAGGTGCATCACTAATTTTTGATGGTGAAAACTATCAAGTTTGGGCTGTTCGAATGAAAGCTCATCTTGATGCTATGGATGTTTGGGAAGTTGTGGAGGAAGACTATGAAGTGCCTCCATTTCCAACCAATAGGTGTGAATTGCATCATGTTTTAGGGTTTAATTTGTTATGAATTAAGTGTTAATTTGAGTTATTAGTATGTGTTTAGGTTAGAATTATGTTAGTTTGTGTGTTTAAGTGTTTTTATAGGTTAGTATAAGTCTTTGACCCTAAATATTATGTTTTTGAAGTACCTCGATATATTTGTTAGTGTTTCAAGGTCAACAACGAAGAACGAAGAAGTTTCGAAGACTTTCCGATAGAAACAACGGCCTACAGTAGACGCGCAATCAAGAGAAAAAGTCAATTTTTGAGAGATTTTTCAGACCGTTTCAACCCCAAAAAAACCTAGGGTTGCTCAAGACACACAAAGTATTTAAAGAACATGAAGAACACAAGAGAGTAGGTTTTTACGTCAACCACAATCCCGAAACCCTAAAGAGCTTTATCAAGAGAATGAGGAAGAAATGAAGGAAGAGAGACCTGCAGAATAAGCCTACGCGAAGTACTTCACGAAACAGGAGGTTTCCCACCGCTGCTGCCTCTGTCATCCATTCCGATTCTATTTCTGGTTTTATTTCATTCTTTATGATTGTATAGAATTTGAGATAGCCATCGATGATAGATTTGTTGAATGTTGAGGATTTGTCTAAACTCACCTTCGGGATATTTTGTCTTTGATATTAATGAAATATGATTGATTGCATTTTTATTGAATTTCTTGTGATTTCAATTCTGCACTTGCATAATTCGATAATAAACTGAGAGGGTGAACCGAGTGAAAAATCATTAAATTGGGCTAATTAGAGTTAGGTAATTTAATATATTAAGAATTGAATCAAACTAGTAAATTTGTGTAACGAGAGATCTTGCATAAGTTTTTGGTAGTTTATTGGACAATTTCAGATCTAATTTAGGCTTTGGATAAATTGTGAATCAAGAGGTTGCAATTCCTATAATCTAATTAGGGTTAATGATTATAACTCAAGAGAGAGTAATGAACCCTAGGATCGTCTAGAACTAGTAATCCAGTAAATTCATAATCAATTAGGTTTTTATTAAAGTCGGATAAAAATTTTCTCTCTCAATTGGTAGTTTTTAGGTTATTTTGTGATTAGGTGTTACAATTGCTATCTTGTTTATATTTTCGAATATGATTATTAGAATTAATTGCGTGATTGAAATAATTTCTTGTTAGTTTTGTTTATTTTGAATTATTACAAATTAAGTTCAGCCTTAGATTTTAGGAATAGATTAACCCTCCTTGTGGGATCAACACCTTAGGTATCACGTGAACGACCCATGCGCTTGCAGAATATCGAGGTTAATTATTAAAGCTTTTTCATATCGGAAACCTGAGATTAAGTTTTTGAAGTCATTTTCAGGGAGGCAATTAGTTTAGTTCTTTAGTCTAAGGCTTTTCCACTATCTTTTGTTTTTAAATTAAAAAAATTGGGGCATAATGTTGGACCCCGTTTCCAGAGCCCAACATTCGGAGTCATAAAAACATGGGCAAACTTATTTCTTCAACTTCAGGATAGATTTTGGGAAACCTTAAATTGGAATTTCAATTTTGCTTCTTCATAACATCTTTTCTCCGTTGTCTTAAGTTTCTAAAGACACCAAAATCATTCCATTTGGTTCAGAAATCTAAAAGTTATAGCCCAAACATTTTCAAACTGTTGTTATACTGAAGTAATACACTATAGTCAACTTCCATACAGAAATTGAAAGTCTTAGAAACCGAATTAAAATTTAATTGCTTTATATAATTTGTGTATCTATGTCTCTAGTTTAGTTGGAGACAAATGTAATCACAATCGGAGCTCTACAGATTAAGATATCATCAAAATACTAAAGCATGTTCAGTAAAAATATCCAACTCACACTCTTCCAACCGATCCCCTCACTTTGATTCAATCAATCTTTTTCAAATTAATACCAAAAGCTATAAATTCTTTTTAAAGATATAGGAATGTGTTAGAAATCCAATGCTTTAAAAATCAGGTCATTTGGAGGTCAGACGACAAAGTTATGGTCAAAAGTGTGCCCGCAATGACTTGACTTGTCGCGATTGCGAATTTCCTCTTCTCTCTTTTCTTCCTCCGACCTGTCTTGGTAAAAAGGGCATAACTTTCGCTACAAGTATCGTATTAAGGTCGTTAAAAGACCTAGTTTAAGAGAACTTCTAGACCTACAACTTCTATGATGACCTTAAAAACAAATTTTGCCTCTATAAGGGTTAAAAGTTCAAACTAATGCAGCTGTCCGGAAAGTCCATCCTATGCATCATCACAAACTTCTAATAACCATAACTCTCAACCCCAATATCCAAATATTTCATACTATATATAATTGAAAAGCTAGAAAGATAATCTAAAACTTATAAGAATACAACTTTGTCTAATGCTACCTATATCGATCCAGTTTGTTCCTTGAAGGCAAAACACAATTTCTACACCTATGGAAGACTTGAAATAAGAAATGTACAACTACAAGATGACTAAGCACATACACATTGGAAACTTCTTCAATTATTCATTCATTTCCAAATCAAAATGAAGTTCATACATAGCTTTAATTACAAATCAACATTAATTCAAATTCTTAACAAAAGATACAAAAATACATTGGATGCTCAATGTTCAATGTGCTTATAAAGCTATCCAAAAGTCTAGCTACTCTTAGTACAAAAACTAACTATCTTGGAATTTGTCCAAATGCCTTGCAAGGATTCACTAATCTTCTCGATCTACACCTGAGGAGTGGGAAAAATATTGGGTTAAGTTACACAAATCAGTGGCTAATATATTTATAGCCATTGGCGATGAGCCACACAATCAAACATACAAGCATCTAATCATATAAGCATACTCGACTTATCTTGACCCAACAATGTAAGTTCAACATTCATAACTCATAACTCAATACATCATCACATAAAACATATTGGATGTGATTTAACATCAAAGCATAATACTCAACTTCGTCAAAAATTAACACATTAAAATGGAAATGCGCAAATAAATGGCTCGAGGGTTCCGTGGAACAAAACAGAGAAACCAAAGTTTACTCCGTGTATAAAACGAGTCCACTTTTCAGATCTCGTGTGTCACAAGCGGGCAGTTGGGAGAAGGCTTTATGTGGATATGCATGTGACTACGAAACAGTTCCTCTCTCGCCCAAACACAATCAAATCTCATGCTCAATTCAAATCAATGATAATTCAATTTCTCATGTTTTTTCTTCTTTCCATTTAATCAAAATGCTATGATACAATTCCAAGGCATAGCATAATTATACTCACAATTCAATTTTTATCATATGTCATACATCATAATGCAATTTCTACATCACAATATTTCAAAGCAAATCATTTTAACACAACACACACACAAGGCAATTTGCTCATTATATAATAACTATAAATAAATTACCCACCTTATAACTCTTGAAAATCCAAACTCAAATTGGCCCTTCCCTTTGCTCTTGGGTAGGATTTTCTTGATTTCTTAAAATAAACCAATTTCTCATTAAATTCCAATTCAATAAAACCCTTAAAACTTCTATAATCACAACAATTGAAATCCACACAATTCAAGATCAAAACTAACCTACCCATAGTCCATCTAGGTTAGAAAACTCAAAACCTAGCTTAGGAACCCAAAAATTAAATGGGTCTCTCAATCATCTTCTTTCAACACAACCTATTCTCTACTTCTTTCTCTACCTAAGCAAGAAAGAAAGAAAAACTTACCTTAAACAAGCTTGATTCCTTCTCTTTCCACGTTTTCTTCTTCTTCCCTAGCTTCTCTCATGACTCTCTTCTCTTCTTTCTTTCTTCCCTACGTTTTTCTCCGCTTTTTCTTTCTAATGGATGACTTCTCTCCTTCTTCTCTCTTATTTTCATTTTTTTCACTCTTCTCTCCCTTATTCATGTTTTTCTCCTTCTATTATGCAAGACAACACTTTGTTCTTCCAATTTTACCCTTAATGAATGTAAAAAGTCATCTTTGCCCTTCCTTTTATGCTTTATGACTCTTAAACATAGTAACATGCCAAAATTGCCCTCATACACTCTTAAAACATTAATTTCACTAACTAGTGAAATAAAATCCTACTAACATTGAAATAAATAATTAAAGTTCAATAAGCGAAAAGAATCAGCAAGAAATTAGGCTAAACCCGACCTTATAGAAGACTAAGAAATCAAGAAAGAGGATGAAAAAAGAATGCCAACCCTCTCTTTTATTCACCATTTCTTGATATACCATATTTAAACATTAAAAATCTTAGGTAGATGTCGATGAAGCAATGTTACGAATACCGTACAGGACTTGGTACTGGATTAGGTTCTAGTACGGTACTGTATCGGTACTGGTCAATACCGAATATCGTTTTAGGTAATTTTTTAAATTTATGAAATAGTCCCTGAATTTTTTTAAAAATTGCAAAATAGTCCATTGTCATATTGTACAGTTGTACTGTATATTTTTAACCATGTCTCTACAAATCAAAATAACAAATAATAATCACAATTAATATGAAATAACAATAACTTTCAGATATTTCACATATAAATAATAACCATAATTTATATTAAAAAAGGCAATTATTATCATACAAATATAAAATTAAGAACGATATAAACTATTTAAAATATTACAATTTCAATTTTCATTTTATAATAAATAATAATTACATCAAGACATCTAATAAAAAGAATATTAAATATCCTTAACTCTCAAGTTATTATAATTAAAACAAGAGTTCGTGATAAGGAAACAATCAAGTAAAATTAAAATATGAAACAAAAACATATATTATTTAATTTTTTATCAATTAAATATATTATATATTCAATTAATTAAAATTAATTATTAATAAAATTATAATTATCTTAATTTAATTTAATTTAATTTATAAAATTAATTTAATAATTATTAATAAATATTGTTAAATTTTATTTGAAATATATATATATATTTAAAATATTTTTAAATATAATTAAATTTAAAAATATTTAAAATATATATATCAAATAAAATTTGATTTAATAATTAAAAATATATAAAATAAATATTAGTTTATAATAAATAATTTTTAATTTATTTATTTTTAAAAATAAAATATTTTTATTAATACTTTATTAATAAATATTATATAAAATATTAAAATAAATTTAAATAAAATAATTTATTTTTAATTTTTATTTAATGTATAATTATTATTAGTAATAAATATTTATTTTATTTTAAAAATAAAAATTAAAAAATCACAATAAAAATTTAACTAAATAACAAATTAAAAAGTTTTGAAAAAAAGAGGGGGTGGAGAGAGAGAGAGGCGGGAAGGGTAAATTTTAAATTTTTTTGAAAATTTTGCAATTTAATCCCTATATTTTTCAAAATTTTCGGTACTGACCTGTACCTGTCGGTATTTGGCCGATATTTATAATATCGACCGGTACTGGGAGTTATTTAAACCCCGTACTATGTACCCTTATTTCGTACCGGTTGCGGTACGAGATCCATTTCTTTGCTAATAATTGTTGGAAATTATTAAAATAAAAATTGTTGGAAATTATTGGAAATAAAAATTATTTATGTATGTTTTTGTAATGGTTGAATTAAAATTATTGAAAATTGTTAGAAATTGCTGAAAATTGGAAATGAAAATTGTTGAAAATGCAAATTATTTATGTATATTTCATTATTTTGTGAATTGTGAATTTGTGCTAGTTGAAATTGTTGGTTGTTGGAAATTTGGAAATATAAATTGTTTATGTATATTTTGTGATGTTTGAAACTTTGAATTGAAATTGTTTAAAATTATTGAAAATGGAATTGTTGGAAATTATTGAGAATGGAAAATGTTGGAAATGAAAATTATTTATGTATGTTTTGTAATGGTTGAATTGAAATTGTTGAAAAATGATATAAATGAAATTATTGGAATTTATAAATGGAAATTGTTGAAAATGCAAATTGTTTATATATATTTTATTATTTTGTAAATTGTGAATTTATGATGGTTGAAATTGTTGATTGCTGGAAATGAAATTGTTGGAAATTTGGAATGAAAATTGTTTACGTATATTTTGTGATATTTGAAACTTTTAATTGAAATTGTTCAAATAGTTTGAAATGGAAAATTTTATGTATGTTTTGTAATGAGTTGAATTGAAATTGTTGGCAAATGTTACAAATAAAATTGTTGGAATTTGGAAATGAAAATTATTTATGTATCTTTTTTGATGTTTCAAACTTTGATTTGAAATTGGAGAAAGTTGGAAACATAAACCACCATTTCTTTCCATCTAATCAATATGTAAAATATGTTGAATTATTTGGTAATATATATGTGTGGGCTATCATAAATATTTATAATAGATCATCTGTGAAAGTATATGTGTCCAAAAGGAACTTTTTTTCCAAATTGTGAACATTTTGTAGGCTAAACTCCAACCACTTATACTGAGACTTATTAATGTCCGTTAAAAGTCGTAGGAGCAATTTATATATTTAAAAACCAAATATAGAATAGTGGATATAATATTATGGTTTATTAGAAATGAAAAGAGGATTCAAAGGTTTGAATAAGAAAAAAAAACATTTTTAA
Organism: Erythroxylum domingense; assembly: GCA_025594535.1. NCBI lineage: Eukaryota > Viridiplantae > Streptophyta > Magnoliopsida > Malpighiales > Erythroxylaceae > Erythroxylum > Erythroxylum domingense. The sequence continues at coordinate 29,616,443 of JANQBM010000004.1, forward strand.
ACGAAGTTATATCCTTTAACTTAATCCTTGTGTTATAAATATATATGTATGAACAATTGTATAAGATATGTCATTCATTATTTGGTGATTATGTAAATCGTACCCTTCAACTTGATCCTTATGTTTAAAACTTTGAATTGAAATTGTTCGAAATTATTGGAAATAGAAATTGTTTATGTTTTTTCGTGATTATTGGAAATGGAAATTGTTTGTGTATGATTTATGTAATGTATGTTGAATAATTGAATTCTTAGTTTTTGACTTATGGTGAATTGTGTTCGATGAAATTGAATTGTGTATGATATAATATGCACAATGAGTTATATTATATAAGATGGACGTGTGTATTATGTAATGAAATTATGTGTTCTTTATTTTGATATATGTATTCATTTATTTTTACAGATAAATGAAAAGAAGTTTAAGTACTCTTAATCAAACCACTTTAGGAAGATACGATGGTTCAGCTTGGGCTTTTGTTGCATTGGTTCCTAGTATGAGGAACCATACTATTTGCTTGCTTTGTAACAAGCATTTGAAAGGTGGAAGAATAATCCGATTAAAGAAGCATTTAGCTGAGTTTAAGGGAGATGTAGAACCTTGTAAAAAAGTATGTCATGATGTAAGGTGAAAGATGAAAACTTTTCTTAATGAATATAAGCACGAGAAAGATAGAAGGGAAAAGTTGAATTTTGAAATTTGTAGTAGAAGTTCGTTGTTAGTTTTATGATGATTGTGAAAATGTTGAAGGTGGTAGTGGTAGTAGTAGTGTTCTATCCTAGGCCTAGCACGAAGTGAATGTTACATGTAGATCTGATGTTAGAAAAAGAAGAAAGCAGGTGACTAGTTTGTTTGCATCATGAACAACTCGTGGAGCTCAACCTTCAATTCGTAGTACAATGCAATCAAGAGATGCAGTTTACAATGTCGATATGACAGTAGCTAGATGGTGGTATGCTATAGGTTCATCATTCAATGCTTCCCAGTGTTACTATTATCAGAGTATGGCGGATGCAATAGTCTCTTATGGTTCGGGATACAAAGCTCCTTCAATTGATGAATTAAGAGGTAAACTTTTGAGTTGCTCAGTTTTTAAAATTAAAAGTTATTTGGCAGAAAGAAGAGTGAATTGGGTTACTTTTGGGTATTCAATTATGTGTAATAGTTGAACAAATAGAAGACAAGAGTCTATTATTAAGTTTTTAGTTTATTCTGCAAATGGCTTAATGTTTTTGAAGTCAATTGATGCATCTGACCTTATTAGAAATACTGATATTTTTTTGAGATATTTGATGAATTTGTGAATGAAGTCGGGCTAGAAAATATTGTTCAGTTCATTACTGAAAATGATTCGCTTATAAAGTAGCAGGAAGAAGGTTACATAATAGGTATAATTTTTTTTTCGAACTTCTTATGTTGTACGTTGCATTGACCTAATGCTAGAAAATATAAGAGATCCTAGGTATTTTTTTATTATTGATGAGACTATACAGAAAGCTAAAAAGGTGACTAAGTTTATTTATAATTGTGCATAGGTGTTGAATTTATTAAGAAAAAAATTTACCAATGGTAAGAATTTGTGTCATCCTGATGTGACAAGATTTGCAACAAATTTCTTATCACTTTAGTCTTTTGGTTTATCGAAGAAAGAGTTAAGAAAAATGTTTACAAGTGATTAGTCAGTTCATCTTAACGTGCTACGTCTAATACTAAGTTGAAGGTTTCCAGCATTATAATGGAAGTTAGAGAATTTGGTCTCAATATCAATTTGTTATCTGAGTTTGTGACCCTTTGGTGAGGATGCTTCGCTTAGCTGATAATGAAGAAAAGCCAATAATGGGTTTTTAATGCCATGGAGAGGGTGAATGAAGCAATCAAGGCCAATCTGAAACATAGGTCTTTTTTGTACACACTATATCTTGTAATCGCCAATGAGAGATAAGAAATGCAACTTTCTTCTCTGTTGTTTGCAACTAGGGCATTTTTTAATCCTACTGTATATTTCAGACTGAATTTTACGATGAAAGTTGAAGTTAGTAGAGGAATGTTATTCACTATTATAACAATTGTTGGCCATAAAATGGTGCAAGATCTTTTGAGCTCACAAATGGAGCTTTATAAGCTGTCTTTTGGGGATTTTGAATTGCCGATTACTATTCGACAAAGAGCAAAACTTTCTCTAGGTATTAGTTGTTTCTTTTTTCTTATTTGTTGAAAATTAATTATCACATTATTTTATTTATAACTCTACTTTTGTTATCTTACGATTTATCGTTTCTTGGTGTAATCAATTAAGAAGTGGTGTTCTAGAATTGTAAAGGATTGCAATTAGAATTTTAAGTCAATGTGTCAGTACAACAGGCTGTGAATAAAACTAGAACACATTTGAATTAATCCATTCCAAAAAAGGAATAGATTGGAGCACAAGAGATTGAAGACTTGGTATTTGTTCGTTACAATTTAAAGCTTCAGGAAAGATATGCTATTATTATTAATAATTTTGATATAATTTCTTATAATTTTCTAATAATTATATTATGTTGTTTACTAGGACTCTTAATAGCATAAGTAGTTTAATATATCCAACTTCTATTGATAATATCAATCTTTTAGCGGATTGAGTGTTTAAAGAACTGGGTTCGGTAGATGTGGATGACTTGAAAGATAATCTTGAATGAGAAAGCATTGACATTTCATTTGGTGCATTGAATTTGAATGATTATGATGATGAGGCTCTTCACAATGATGATGTTTTGTACCAAATGATAACCGCAGTCAGTGCAGTTGTAACGAGTATCCTCCCTTAGACGATTGAATGAAGTTCCAGGTTTTTGTTTTTGTTTTTTTTAATTTTACTTATATTTGATATATATATATTAAATTTTATATATGTAACGTAATTTTAAATATTTTTATTTCATGTTTTACATCTACTTGGTTGTTTCCTCGTTATGAACTCTTGCCATAAATTGTAATAGTTTGAGAGTCAAGGATATTATTTGTTCTTATTATTAGATGTTTTGATGTAATTATTATTTATTATATGATGGCATTGTAATATTTTTAATACTTTGTATTATTCTTAATTTTATATTCCTATAATGATGATTGTCTTTTTTCATATTAATTGTGGTTATTATTTATATGTGAAATATTTAAAAATTATTGTTATTTCATATTAATTGTAGTTATTATTTATTATTATGATTTTTTAAGATATGGTTGATGTAAACTTATAAAATATACAGTACAACTATACAATATGACGATAAATTATTTTGTAATTTTTAAAAATATTTAGGGACTATTTCATAAATTTAAAAATTATCCAAAATAGTATTTGGTATTGACCAATATCAGTACAATTCCGTATCATAACTCAATCCAATACTATGACTGGTACGGTATTCGCAACATTGAATTTTGGTATGGTATTCGCAATATTGAGTATTTCTCTATAATGAAAATCCTTAAAATTTTCAAATCCAAAATCTCTAATTGACAGTGTTGACTGCCACAATCCCCAAGTTGAAATGTCGAACGCAGCCTTAGCACTCTAAGATGATAACTTTGTGTTGCCCAAAGTGTCGTGGACTTGTGGTGTATTATGCATTGCAATGAATTAAAGGCGTAGGAGTATTTCATCGATACGCCGTGAACACTGGTGGCTTTTAGGGAAAATGTGGCATTTTAGAGGATGCAAAGTAAATGTTTGATCGTATGCTCGACCACAAAAGGGACAATTTTTCCTCTAAAGTTTACGTCAGTGGATAACCTTAACATTTAGGTTTAAAAGTGTATAAATAAAATCATAATATTTAGAAAAAATTTAAATATAACCCCAACAAATAATCTAACTTAACTAATTAGTAAAGTAATTAATTAACCTCATAAAAACAAAGATAATTGGATGTCTGTGAGAAAATTAGCCCCTTCAAGATCCAAATGACTGATGCTTGTGTAGCAAACAAGAGACTTCAAAGTCTTACTTTAGGGTTATATTTAAATGTTTTCTAAACGTTAAGGTTTTATTTATACTCACTAAAACTTTAAAGATGTCAATTGATGTAAACCTATGGTCAAAAATGACCCTTTTTCCTATACCCAACAAGAATGTTATTTGGCTGGAGGTTTATGATTGTGGTTTACAGTTAGACATATTTTTCACTTTTTATTTTTTAAATATAAAAATTTATCACTATTTATTTTAAAATTTTTAAAAAGATACTTTTGTAATACATATGGTTCTAGTACTGCATATTCTTAGTCTTTTTCTTTTTCGGTTACTCAATAAAATGAGAAATTTTATGTAATTGTTATTTTGATAGTTTATAAAGCCATAAAACTAATGTTAATTAAATTATTTTTATATATCTTAATTTTTTTTTGATATGTAAAAACATTTTAGATAATTAATCTTAATAATTATGAAAGGCCATATTTTGTAATGTGTCCAAATAAAATTATATACTATATAGTAACTCATAAATGCTTATTTGACTGTAATTATATACTCATATTTAACATGTTTTGCTTGATATTTAATAATTTTATAGTATTTTTGGTACTTAATTAGCTTCAAGTGTGTTTATAAGTGATAATTGCTTTCTTGGACTAAAAAGAGAAAAATTTAGATGAAATGAAACGAGGATTTGAAGCAATTTAGACCTACCCGACTATGTACAATGATTGTGTAAGTCTCTGTAAACTTGTGGAGATTGAAGAATTTTGGTTCTGGTTGTGTGGAGTTACACAGCCGTGTATATCACTTGTAAGTCTCTGTGCTAGTGTAAAATCGTGAATTCAAGTATTTTTGCATATACACAGTCACATACACGCCCGTGTAAGTTGATTGTGTATAATTTAGAAACCTTAGTTTTTACTATAAAAGGAAGTGAATAGAACCAAAAGAGACTTTTATTAATATTAAAAATGAATTTAGAAAATTATTTTCTATTTCTAGAACCTATTTTATCTCTTGTTTTCAAAATATGTGGTATAAAACTCAACTAAAAAGAAAGAATCGAGTTTTAAAGTAATTTTGAGTCGTAATACACATATAAAGGCAAAATTTCTAATCAAAGGACAAGGAAAATATGAAGATAACGTCAAGATATTTGATAGAGAGCTTCATCCATTCCAAACTTACAAGAAGACTCATTAGAAAAAAGGGAGATTTAGAATTATGATTTCTTTGTTTTTTTTTTTGCATATTTGTCATTGATTTCACTTTCTCTATATAGGAACTAAACTTATTTAGTGTCTAGGTGTAATGAACCCTAAGTAGTGATAACATATGAGTTGATCTTTTATCTAATGCAATTTTATTAATTGATTTATTGTGATTCAATTATGTTTTCTTATTCTGGAATATTAGAGCATGATTTGATTTCATATGATTGCGATTGAGAAATCTTCTTGTATGAATAGGTCTAATATAATTAAAAGGAGATACATGTAAACCCAGAGATACGAAAACATAAATTCTCTAGATTATGATCACACCTAATAGCAAAATTCAAAAATCGATCATGCAATCTTAGGGGTTTTAATTAGAAAGATTTATGATAATCAACTGATGGATTAGTTGTTAATAGTCTTAAGAAAGATATTAAGATAACAAAGGAATTTTCATGGTCCAAATATCAATAGTATAATTACATCATAAAGGGCTAATAATTAAGGATTCTTAAAGGATTCATTACCTAGACACTATTATTTGATATTGATTCTTCTTAATATTATCCTTGTTCTGGGTTCAGTATGTTTTAATTATTGGTTTATTTTTTAGTTAAATTTTTAATTAAAATCCACAATCTGATCCAAAGGTTAGATAATAAAAAGGGTAATTACTGGTAGTTACATTCCTCATGGAATTGACCCATACTTGCTTGTGCTAGCTACTGTTATGCTGTGTACTTGTAGTTTTAACATTGATAAACAATCAATCAAGTTTTTGAAAAAAAAAATTGGCATCTTATGTGTGTAAATAATATGTAATTTTCATTCAAATTAACTATCTCAATGATAATTAAAAATATGACTTATAAATGCAAGTTTATTCTAACTTTCATTCTTTTTGTATACTAATTAAAATGAATAATCAATAATAAAATAAAGTATTTATGGATAGATTTTAAATAATTCAGGATACCAGTTAATAAGATTTATTAAATAATAGGCTTAAGAAGGTGGGACCTGACTTCCAATTGGTCATTTGCATCTCTTTAGTGGCTATTAATCAACAACTAGCTAACCAATATTTATCATCAAACTTAGTAACTAATGCAAGTTAAAATGATCATCATCTCGAGAAAATAGATCTATAAAGCGCAAAATACGTTAGGAGTGACAACGTTATTTCTCTTGACGTGAACATAACAAATAAATAGAAATTTAGATAGATAGTAAAAGAACTTTGAGTAAAAGTTTAGGATATCTTTTTAATCATTTGAAATTTACTCATAATTCTTTTGTTTTACCTTTTACAAGAAAAAAATTGTTATTTATTAAATGTCATTAAATGACAAGTTTATGATTAAAAGTTTTGTGAATAAATATTGTTTAGGGTTTTCCATTTTCATTTGATATAACTAATAAGCCACCCATCTTTATGTTGAGTGTCTTGCCTATTTAGAGGTAAAAGTTTGGGTGATCTTGAATATTCCAACTAATTACTGGAATGATGAACAAGTGAAGTCAAAACAAATAAGGTTGAACATAAAACTTTGGTGTACTAGGATAGAGATAAAGAATCTCTCATAAAGAGATTCATGTTGTTCTCATAGGTCTTTTATCATTTTTTTCTTATATTTAGCCCAAACATTTTAATATGTAGTACTCATCTTTTAGGGATTTAGCCTAAGTTATTTATTTATTTACTTTTTTATAATATTATATTTATTTTATTTTTCCTTCAAGTGGGTCATTTGAAAACAATCTTTTTACTAGTTAGGGGTAAACATACATATTACTAGAACTTCCTAGACCTCACATATCAACGAAATTTTAATAAATTATTGTTGTTATTATAGATACAACCGTACAACACATGTGTATATTTGACTTGCACAATCATGTGTGAAGGATGTGTAAAAGATTGTTATCGTGTAAGATCAAACATGCTTGCATCCCTATTGTACATAGCCTTGCGTGAATATCGTGTAAGTAGCTACAAATGTGTAGTAGTGGATGGCAAGAGTTGAGTACATAGCAAGAGTTGAAGACATACACAGTTGTGTAAAAACACACACATCCATGTCTTAGGTATACATGATTGTGTAAGTGGACCGTGTGACTAACTAAGACCCTGTATATCCTCAGTTTCTAAAAATTTGGTTAGGACATAGATCCTATTTTTAGTATAAAAGGAGAAGCAATGGGGTTCATCAAAATAGGTGAAAAGAACACCAAAAAAGGAAAAAGAAAAAAGAGTGAGAGTGAGCTAATAAGTCTTTCTCACTTTATAACTGATAGTTTTAGCAATTTTAGGATCAAATTGAGAGTATTGTTGATTTGAAGTATTAACTTGTACTCAACAATTAAACTTAATGAGATTACTTATAGATGTTTTACGGTATAGTTTCGAGCAAGGGTCAACAACTTGGAATCTTTAAACTCCTATAAACTCCTATTTGAATTAGCAGATTTTCTTTCTAATTTGGTTTATAAGTTTTTCCTACATAATAGAAGAATTTTCATGTATATATTACGCTCAATTTATTTTCTTGTCATATATATTGTTTGGTTGTTTACTTTTAGGATTGAGTCTCTTGAGACAAATTGATTGTTCTTAATTGACAATATGGGAGTTGTGATTGAAGTCCAACAAAGTGGTATCAGAGTCATCAGTTATAAAGTTTGGAAACAGTTTTATAGTCAAATTGACATCTCCAAACTACTTTATTTGGAGACTCATGATGAAGGATCTTTTGTATTGTAAAGATATTTTTTTTACCCTATCAATGTGAATAGAAGTGTAAAGGATGATGTTCCTTTTAAACTAGAAAAATGATAGATAGAGAATGTGAAAAGATGAAGCAAAAAACTCTGAGTACTATTTGACAGTAGATTGACATTAGTATATTCAACCACATGTCCCAATAAACCGATTCATCTGTGTTATGGAATAATCTAAAAGTCTTTACAAAAGGAAGACTGCCTACAATAAGGCCTCTCTGATTAAGAGACGTGAATTTGAAATTGAAATCTAGAAAATTTATGTTAAAAAATCTTAGTGATTTCTAGGACATTATTAACAAGTTGATTACTATAAAGATCATTATTGATGATGAGCTTCAAGCCTTGTTCGTGTTGAGTTTAAAACTAGATAGTTAGGAGATATTGGTAGTTATCATTAGTAACTCAGACCTGGAAGGTCTATTCTCCTTATATGTGATCAAAGAGAATATATTTAATGAAGAGATTAGAAGAAAAGAGATGGGAGTTGATAATATATAGCTTTTATTGTAGAAAGGAAGGAAGAAGCAAGAGCAGAGATCCCAAAAGGCATGGTAAGTTTAAGAATCGATTGAAGTCTAAAGGTGATAGATCAAGACTTGCCAGTATTGCTGTAAACCTAGACATATTAAAAGGTTTTGCTATAAATAGAAGAGGGATTAGAAAAAGCAAGGTCATAAAAAAGATAGGGGATGATAAAAATACAGGCTAAATGCCCAAATTTGGGCCAAACTTTTCTGAGTTTGATCACTTTAGGGCTAAATATTTTAACCTACTCAATTGAGGTCTAAATGTTATCGAGTCTGCTTAATTTTAGACTATTTTGAATGGAAATTTGACAGTGTCATACAAATGCCGTTAAGTTGATTTGGAGAGGCCAGATGGATTTCAAATGCCATGTAAAAATCACACATGGATATTTTTTTTAAAAAAATATTTTATATTTTTACTCAGAACCTTAAATTCCCAAATATCCGATCTAGTGTCTTGCCTTCTTTATGCATCTCACAACTGATCACTCCAATCCCTCTTTCTAATCCACTTTCTAGTCCTTTGGCGCAAATGTTCTCTTCACCAATCGCCAAGATGTGCATTTTCAACTAAAGCCCTCATCTTTGGTGGTTAGCCTTCTTTTTTTCTTCTCTACTTCCTGTTTCTTTATTCTTCTTTTTTGCGTATTCATATAACATTGAGTTTTACTTGCAGATTCGTCTCACGAAAGATGTTTGAATACTAAGTCATTTCCATTTTTGATTCATAAGGTATATGTTTTATACTTGTGTTTATTTTATTTTATTCTTCTTTTTTTGGATCAGTATGTTGTTTAGCATTTTCTTGATGGAATTGTATTGATTTTGAGTGGCAGTTCGATGAAAATGCTCTTGAACTCCATGGCCAAGGGTTTACTACTCCAAATAGTAAAGTTATTAAAGTCCATAATAGTCAAGGTGAGAACTTCTGTTATTATTCCTACTCTTCTTATTGACTCCCATTATGGATTCTTACAAAACTCAAAATGACCATTAATGTAACAGAAGTTGTCAAAATTGGGAACTTATGTTAGACTATTGATATTTTAGATTAAAAAATGGCAAGAATTCTTACACTTAAAGATCTTTGTGTTAGCCTTGATGTCTTTTATGTTCTTCCTTTTGATGAAACTGAATGGTTTCTTTTTTTCTCATGCCTCATTTCAATTATAGGTGCCAGTCACTTTATTAATAAGAATCGCATCACTATGTGGAACATTACGGTTACACATAATGGTTACATTGAATATACAAGATGATTCCATAGAAACTTGAACATAGAGAATGTCATTTACTGTTGTTGTTTGCAAAACAAAAATTTTCTAAGATGCAAAGCTTAAAAACCACACCCCACTGTTTAATATACTATACAACATTAATAACCAAAATTAATGTCAAGACTTGAAATTTACATTATAGATAATGGTTGTAAGAATTGTTCAACTAGCAATGTTGTAGAGGTGCTGGCTTACATATTACAGTGGTAGTGTATAGAGAAAGCCAAGACTGTGGCTTGCCAAATTCTATGATGAGTTTATTCATTCTTCCACCTCGTTGAATTTCACTTTTTTGGTTAGTGTATGATCAAGAAACTTTTATCTATAACAATTCTCATAATATAGAAAAATAGAACAAAAAAACTTATATGATCAAGTTGAGTGGCCTCTTCTATAAAATACATTAGTTCCTGCACCTCAGGAGTGATGATAACTCTTTTTTCAAGAAGCAAGTGCTATTTTTCCTCTAAACTTATCAAAACTTCAAACAACTTCCACAAAGCAAAGAAAACAAAAGCCTCTCTTTACTTAAGTTTCTACTTAAGTGATTAGTGTGGAATTATAAAATGTCATGAACATTGAATATCTGTCTGTAGAAAGACTTTTAACTATGCAAAGATGTTTGTAACAAAAACTAATCCTTTTTGGAGTTCTCTAATCTTATATCTGGTGTGTTCCATATATGCAATAGCAAAAACGCTTTAGTTCTCCCAGTATTCGAACTACAGAATCAGTACAACAACATGATTTTCTTGACTTCTTATGCTTCTGGAACACACATTTCACTAATATTCCTTATTTTGGTGAAACAAATCAAAATTGATCAATCAATGGACTTTAACCAACTCAATATCATATACTAGCCAGGAGTTTGGTGTTATATTCTTCGTGTCATCTCCTGCATTCCTATAACTGCCTCACCATACATTGTATATGAACAAATGAACTAACCTCCAAAAGAAAGAAATGAAGAAGGAAATTTTCATCTAAGATAATGATTCAAAACTTAGGCCACAATTCCTTGTAAAAAAAGACATAAAACACTTTATCATTACTTGGAGGGCATTTTTATAGTGAAAGGAAACATCTTTAGCAAAAGATTGCTTAGAAATCATCATCATCCTCTTTAGCTATGTGCTTTGCAAGCTCCTGCTACTTTCTCTCCCTCCTCTTCTTAGCACTTTCCTTCTCCTTTTAGGAATTTGGAGTAAACCTAAGTGCACGTACAACCTCATTACACATGTTAAGGCGGAAGACAATTCACGGGTTAAAGGCAATATGTAGTTTGTTTGTGGAATATATGTCCTTTATCTCTTTAGATACCATTCATCTGTGGTTCAATATGTTCACAAACAAACATCCTAAGATAGAACAACCTTAATATATTCAAACATTCAGAATATTAATGTCGCATAAATAAACAATGTCAACATCCAGAAAGCAACTCTAGGCCTATAATTTAAGAAAAAAGAAAAATGTCAATGTTAATAAGCAAATGTATGCCTCTAAGAATTTTTTTAAGATTAAGTGTTGAAGAACAATTTTGGCATAGAAAAACTAGTTTTTAGCACAATTCATAAGTATTTATACATTCAACACCTTATTGCTATGAATGGGTCTTGATCACCA
>JANQBM010000004.1:29689918-29702935 GCA_025594535.1 Erythroxylum domingense
ATTCATATAAGCCTCTTTATCATTAAAATGTTGTAAAACAAACTCACAATCATTATAGGTCTTTTTATAAGTATAACGGCATAAAACTTGCTCCCATTTTATATCAATCCTTATGAGAAATAAAAAAGCATCACATTTTCTCTAAATCACTATACGTCATATTTTCATGGAAAGAGTATATCTTATGCTAATCATTTATTAGGCTCTACTATCACACAAAGAGAACTCCAAATCCTATTTAATATAGACCTTATAAGAATCAAAGAAGTATGACATTTTCTTTAAATCATCATAGGTCATATTTTCATTAAAAGAGCATGGCATATGCTAAACCATTTGTTAGGCTCCACTATCATGTAAAAGAACTCCTAATCCCTCACATGTAGCAAATAAAGCATTATATAACCCACATCCTCTAACTAAACCTAAAAATGTATATAAGTTATACTTTTAAAGGTCTTTCTCATATGGTAGTAGCAATTTTCAATCCTCATCATGTGAAATGTTATTTTATAGTGATTATAGACATATATATAGAAGTTTCTCTTTAAAATAATGCTTATGAAGTAAACCAAAAAAGATATGGATTGAAAAGAAAAATTAAGAACTAATCTCCATGGACCAAGTTTGTGTGGGTATGTAGAATTGAATTTTTTTTAATTTAGTAAGACCAATTATCGACGCTCTTTAACACAGAACACGACCTACAAGAAAGACAATAAATAATTAGCTAGTTCAATGAATTAAGTTATTTTTCTTTTTAGGCTTAAGGCTATTTAGGAAGGATTACACAGAAGAGCTTGACTTTTAAATTAAACTAAAAAAGGATGCACTAATATATTAATGTATAAAAGGGTCACAATTTGGCTTAAATTCAAATCCTAGGTGACTTTATCATTTTAATGTTTATATGCATCTTATATGTAATCTCAAAAAGATGAAATTCAAGTTCTAGAAATTCATAATCAAAGAACGTATCCATATAACAAAAGAAAATTTTCATAAATGTTTAAATCCTTATAGGATCACTCGTGTCCTTTACTTGACAAATTCAGTTTTATAAAACAATATCTTTGCATAAAACATTAAGATATTTAAACTAAAATTGATCTACGCATAAAACAATATCTTTGTTGGCTATTCAAATTTTCAAAAATAGTGTAGGTGTTATGATCCTTTAACTTTAAAACTACATATAACTTTCAATGCCTCGTTTCATGAATATGAGCTACATTATTTAGAGAGAATTCTAAGTATCTTCCTAGGGGAGAATTCTAATTATATGAATATAATGAAAGAGGTGATAATCTTTTAAAACTAAAAATAATTGAAAAGTTAATTTAGAATATACAAAAAACTTTTTGATAACATCTATAGGATCTTTATTCATCTAAAAAATGAGTCAAAATCATTATTAACTACATACTTGCCTATGTTAATACCATCAAGTGAAATAATCATATATGAATTTTGATCCTTGGGTACTCTCAAACCTCATATATCTTGATTCTCATGAGACAAATACTATATGCAATAATTCTTCTATTCTTTACGAAAATTTAACTTAAATACATCCAACCCTAACCTTAAAGTTAATTTCAAATATCTAATAAATAATTCTATCTCTATTTATAGATTGTCTAAATCATATGCATTTATTATTCCAATAATTAAATTGAGTTGGGTGTTCACCTTCGAACTTCAAATTAGATGGAAGCATTGAAAGACATAAAGCAATGATAGTTACAAAGGGGTATATAAAAAGTTATAGGGTGGATTTTCAAGAGAATATTATAGCTAAACTCGACATAATTTACATCCTCATATCTATAATAGCAAATCAGAATCCTTATTTTAACTTTCAATCTATTAATCAAATTAGTATAGAGCAAATAATAGTTGATCCCATGAGAAAATTTTGATTTACTAAATTAGTTTGTTTGCCTGTAAGTTCATTATAATATTCCCAAAAATTCCAATAAATCAATATCAACTTTTAATCAAGAAAAATAATCTAAATAAAAGAGAAACTTATAAATGATCTATTTAATTTCAATTTAGATTTATAAATTGACAAATTAAACTTAAAAAGCAAATATCTTAATAATTTTGGTTATATGGAACAAATTCTATCCTAAAGTAAAACTATGGTCAATGCATTAACATATAATGTCCTTTTTAACCTACATAAGTAAGCTATAACAAAACTTAAGAAAATAAACTTAAAATACATTCTTAGAACCACACAATCAATACTTAAGAGCTGGAAAATTATTTTCTTTGTCACTAAGCAGTAATCATCCAAAATACATAATGTTGGAATTTTTAATGATGAAACCAAATTATACAAATCTAAATCTCTTAGCGTAGAAAACTTATATTCATATTTCATTAATGACTCAATTTCTTTCTAGTATCACCTATCTTACCTGCAAGCATGTTTCAAGTGGTTTTACAACTCTAAACTATCCAACAAAAACAAAATACATTACTTTCACAAATCTAAATTTTGTAAAATAAAACAATTTTCAGCTATTTTCAATCAAAATTTAAAGTTTTCTTCTAGATTTTATTTGCTATCAAACTAATATCTAAATGGTCACTCAAACATAGATTAAAGTAAATAAAATTTAGAATAGTTTTGGTTTCAAGAAGATAAAAAGTTAAGAGTCAGAAAGTTAGTGACAAGGCATACACATTTCATCTCAATTTTCTCACTAACTATTTCTATCATTAATGTAAACATGAAATAATAATCAAATTAAATTGCTGTAACTACATTTTGAATTATCATTTCATCAATCAATACGCATGGATTTTAAAGTATCACAGTCAAATGGAGTAATCAAAACTCACTCTAAAATAGGCATATATAAGCTCAACAAGTTTTCATGTTTAACTTGAATTTACGGCAACTATAAATCAATTTAAAGGGACATATTTCAGCACCTAATTTACTTCCTAAACTCGAACCAACTTGACTAACATTTCACTGCCAAGAGTAAAGTATATAACACTTCTTTTCAAGTATATAACACTTCAGTAGCCTCTAATTTATCTTATAATACTTTTAAAGTAATCTTTAATTGGCAATTAAAAATCTAGTTCAGTCAAGATACATATCTTTACATGATTCAGCTAATAAAATAACCTTTCTATAAACTAATGAACCACTGTAAGAAACATTCCAGATTATAAATGATGTCAGAGACCTCTTATAGAACTTTCATCGAACACTTGGTACATTCATCCCTATTTTGTTTCAAAGCTACTGTCTTCTTCCATTATTCGCCAACATAACCACACAACAATAAATAATGACCCATTAACATCCCAAATAAACCCTCACGACTCAATCCACAGTAACACTAACACACCCTACATATAATGGTTCACATACAAAAATTGAAGAAAAAAATTAACCTAAGAGCAGTAAGTGGACAACCAACCTTAGGACGAAAAATCCAATATAATGGAAGCAGTTGGTGGAAGGAGACAAGATGAGCAAATGGAAGAAGAGAATACACAGAGGAGCCATAAAGAAGACGAAAGAATTGAAGAAGAACGACAAAGGGGAAGGGGCTTTAGGTTTTAAATTTTATTAAGAATAAAACAACGTTGTTTTACTTTAAATTTATCGACATCGTTTGCATTTACTAACATAAATTTCTTCTACTGGTAGACTCGATTTCTTATTTTTACCGCTAACCATTGCCACCTATTTTTATGACAACTTTTACTATTTCGTCATTAAATTTTGTCGGCAAAGCTTCGTGAAAAAATTCTTTCCATCTTTGCTGACAGATTTTTTTGTCGCAAAATACCATTTTTCCCAACAAGTTTATCGACAGAATTAAATATCCATCTCTAATTTACTACAAAATGTTTTTGTTAGTAATTAGTAATTTTCTTGTAGTGAGGTCTCAAATTGTTTGCTTAAGTAAGTTCGTAGATGTTTAATTTCTTTGATTCGTTAAGAGGCCCACACATTGAGAAAGGTGTAAAAAGATGTTAACGACATAAGAATATATAACTTTCATAAAGATTGATTGAAAGTTTCAAGAGTCTGTTTATACATTGAGGTGCTTGTTCAAATAGTTCAACAGATTGTTCATCGTTCAGTGGACAACAGAGCATCAATTTTTTCACATTTTTTCTATTGATACAAGTTCATTGTTAATCTTGGGTGTCATAATTAAAGTTCATGTTATGATTAACACGTGGTATGGAGACTCTTCAATGACAACGAAGCACTTTGTAGCAAGTAGACTAATGAATCCTACTTTAAAAAATCCAACTTTTGGCATTTAAAGGAAAAAAAGGAGCATTATTGGCCTTTTATTCTCATGCGAAGGAAAAAATAGGTTATTTATTCTCTTTTAAAATACATATTGGAAATAGAGGGGATACCTAGTTTTGGTTTGATAATTGGTCTCCTCATCGTCCTCCATCTATAAGAAGTGAAATCTTATCATTGTAGCCAGAATTCCAGCTCGTGCTAAAGTCTCCAAAATTATTGATCAATGTTCTTGGCTTGCCATTGAAAGAGGTATGGATAGATTGCTTTCTTATCTTCCAAGCTATTTTCCTAACCACCTTTTGAAGGATGAAGCTATCCAGAACTCCACAAGCAATGGGGAATTCTCCAATTCCTCATGTTTAGAAGCTATTAGAACCCGTATAACATTGTTTGGAAATAATCATTGATGCCCAAAGCCTCCTTTACCACATAGTTAGCTGCTAGAGATAGACTGAAAACAAAAGAAAGGCTCAAGATAGATTGAAAACAAAAGAAAGGCTCAAAATTTCAATTGATCAAGTTTGCTGCCTTTGTAATATAGTTATTGAGACTCCCTCTCATCTTCTCTTTCAATGTAGCTACTCTTCCTTAATTTGGGCCAGAATGCTTTATTAATTGAACTTAGATTGTCCCTACAATAACTGGAATGAAATCCTAGTTTGGGTTGATAATCAATATAAAAGAATGGGCAAAAATTAGATATGCTTAAGCCTTTGTCTCAATTGCACTGTATGCTCCATTTAGAAGGAAAGGAACTCGAGGATTTTCATGAATTTTAAATCTAACAAATATATTATTGCTCATAGAGTGTGTTGATGAATCAAAGAAATTATAGTGGCTCATAACCTCACACAAAAATTGAGCTTTCTCTTAGAAGAAAATGGAACTTAGATTGAATAGTAGTTGTCTCTAAGTAGTCTCCTTACATAACATGGAATGTTATTTTTGTTGTATCCTTGGTATTTTTTGTCTTTTTAACAGTTCTACATTGTAATTTTGACTTGTGAATAAAATTATTTCTTCTTTAAAAAAATTAAGTACTCTTAAAATTAAAATAGTAGCATTTAAAATAATTCGAGCAATCTTACACTAAATTCAATTCCTTTACCTAACCGACCTTTTGCGTAAGAGCTTCAACTCATTTTATGTGAATCAGCAATAGCCAAAACAGCTGTCCCTTTGCAATTCATCTGTTTTTGAGTTCTTATAGCATATTGTCTATCTGTTCATATTGACCATCAACAAAAGCACCCCTGAAAAGTTGGCTTTAGAATGAGGTGAATTTGCAAGTCGTGACTTGAATGAAACAGTAACTGAGGTGTATACAATTTACAAATGGTCAGATGCTCAAAACCTCGCCAAGTCTTGTACTAAAAGATAGACTGTCACTGAAACGGAAATTATGAAATTGGGGCTTACTCGAGCATGTTTTAGTTGCAGACCCATTTGCTACACTACCTCATTGTCATCTTCAACCTTAAACAAACCGCAAATCCCAATCTTTTTAAGGCCACCTGCTTACTCAGCCACTTCATTGGACCTTCGAAAATGGCATGAATGGGCAAAAGGTCTCGCCGTTTCTGTTGGGTCCTCCTTTGTGGACGCCGACAACGGCCCTGACAGCAATCTCTTGTGCAGAGAGCTCAATTGGCTGCTACAAGACTCGCTTGAAGACCCAAAACATGATATTAGACAAAGTAATGAGAGTCTGATGCTGAGAACAAGTTTGGATGATCTTTACCACTTGTGGAAGCAGAGGATTGAACAGAGGCGGCCTTTCCAGTATATAGTAGGGTGTGAGCACTGGAGAGACTTGGTTTTGAGTGTTCAAGAGGGAGTCTTGATTCCAAGGCCCGAGACTGAATTGATTGTCGATATGGTGTTCGATGAAATCTCGAAGAATGAAAGTTTGGGACAAGGTTTGTGGGCTGATATGGGAACCGGTAGTGGGGCCCTTGCTATTGGGATCGGAAGGACGCTGGGTACTCGTGGAAGGGTTATTGCTACAGATTTAAGTCCTGTCGCTGTTTCTGTGACAACTTACAATGTCTCAAGATACGGCTTGCTAGATGTGATTGAGGTAAAGCAAGGATCTTGGTTTGAGCCATTGAAGGGTTTTGAGGGAAAATTTGCTGGTATTGTTAGTAACCCGCCTTATATCCCAAGCGAGCATATTCCCAAGCTACAGGCTGAAGTTGGTAGGCATGAACCGACTCTTGCATTAGATGGTGGTGTTGGAGGAATGGATTATCTTATACATCTCTGTAGTGGGGCTGCCACAATGCTGAGAGGTGGTGGGTTTTTTACGTTCGAGACAAACGGTGAAGAACAATGCAATTTGCTTATAGATTTCATGAAAAATGAACTTGCGGGCTGCTTTTGCAACCTGAATGTTGTATCAGACTTTTCTGACATCCAAAGATTTGTGACTGGAGTCCGCCGTTAAGCAACTCCAATTAGCTGTTAGATATATGGTGTATATATTTATTTATATTGTTTTGGCATATTTGTTATTAATTAGACCTATAAGATATAAATTGGATGATGATAGTTGATCATGTATTTTTATTTGACTTTGATTCAAAAATAAAAAGGCTATCTTGGATAATATTTTAGATGTGATAGAATTCTATCTTGACTAGAAGATTGGTTAATTATGGTCATGTGGGCAGAAAGGGCATTACTGTATTTTTATCATTAATCAAGTTGGTTTTACGTGGATGTAATGGAATTGCCACAAATGGATTGGAAATTAAGAGTCAATTTCTGGAATATACACGTGAGTATTGTTTTGGGAAAAAAAATGCACCTATGATTTATTTGTGAGTGATAGTGTGCGGCAATTAGTGTAGAAGTGTGTGCGTGCTACTAAAGTGATGTGGTAATTTGTTCAATGAAATAGATACTAAAGTTGGGGGATATATTGGTGAAGATAGCTGAACACGTGCAGATGTGGTATTAAAGAAACGTGAGTTAGTTGTTCAATGATATAGTGAGTTATATACAAGGTGAGTGTGCGGCAGAGAATATATACATATACTGCAGACAGATTATGTGGATATTGTAAAGAGTTCTATGGATATGGGAAAAAGAGCTTATGTGTGTTAATGGTAAATGAAAAAAATATTGCAGCACGTGTGCATGTCTTGTGAGAGAGCTGACCCTGTGGCTTCATGTTGGTGTTTACGTGAATTAGTTCATTGTTGTTGCGACAACTTTTAAATCTATTTCAGTGGAGAGGCTTACATCTGCGAACAACTGTCAGATCTTTCTTGAAGGACTGACGGTCATCAAGAAGTTGTTCTTGTTTATCTCAAATGTTGTCTTTGTTTAGGTTGGTTATTATTTAATCACTTGAGTTGTTTATTTCATATCTTTATTATCAAATATTGTTAAGAAAATCCTCTGTTGAGGTTAACACGAGTCGGTCGTGTTATTGGATGTGAAATTCTTTCACGGGAAGTAAGGTTGAGAGATATTGTTAAGGGTTGAGTGGCGTTGGCTCAGTAAAGCCTTGGGTAAATCTATTGTATTTCGTTAAAAGTGATTAAGCTGGGTGAGGGCCCCGTAGACGTAGGCAAGGAATGTCGAACTGCATTATCAAATTTTGGTGTTAATTTATTTTTTATTCTTTTAATTTTTCTGATTATTTGTTTGCTAGGAACAAAATCGGATAGTTTGCGAAACTATTACCCCCTTACAGTTTTTCAATTGGTATCAGAGCGGGTTACCGTTTCAGAACTTGTTAGCAAGTTGGTGCGGATCCTAATTTCACGAACATGGCTATAAGAGAAGGAGAATCAATTATTAGGCCACCGTTATTAGACGGTTCCAATTATCCTACATGAAAATCACATATGAAGGTCTTTATTCAGGCACAGGGAATAAGAACATAGAACTCGGTGTTATATGGGTGGATATATCTGATGATTACTGATGACAACGGAGAGACAATTCGTAAAGATCCGACTGAATGGACAAGAGCCGAAGAAGAGACAGCACTTGAAAACTCACAAGCAATGCATACGATTTTTAGTGCTGTTGATGAAGGACGCTTCTCAATGATATCAGCCTATGAGTCGGCTAAAGAAGCGTGGGATACGTTGCAGACTATTCATGAAGGGTCCAAATCTGTGATAGCATCTAGACTACAGATGTTAGTTGTGAGATTTGAAGAACTGAAGATGGATGAAAATGAAACTATTGGGGACTTTCATAAAAGGTTGCGAGATATAGCAAATCAAGCGCATCAACTCGGAAAGAAATATTCTGATTAGAAACTTGTCAAGAAGATGCTGAGATCACTGCCTCCAAGATTTATTCCGAAAATTGCAGCAATAGAGGAAGCCCACAACATTAATGATCTGTTATTGGAGAAGGTAATCGGAATTCTTAGAAATTTCAAAATGAATCTTTTAAGGGGTAAGCAAAAAAGAAGCAAAGGATTGGCATTACAGGTTAAAAATCAAAAAGGTGAAGAGAATCAAATATCAAGAGTGACAAGGTTTTGGGCACGTTCAAGTCGAATGTGCTAATACTTTGAAGAAGAGAAAAGGAAAATCCTTTACTGGCACTTACAGTAAGAATGAATCTGAGAGTGAATATAGTAGTGAAGAAGAAATCACTAATGATGCTACGTTAATTACTTTACATAGCAAAAGTCCAGTTACTTGTTTAACAGTAAGAAAGAAGTAACTAAAGATGTAAAACTGAGAAAATCGAAAAATTTCAGGAAAAACTCAAATGATTCAACTCAAAGCTCGATTTCAGATTATGACTGATGAAAGTGGTTCAAGTGAGAAAAAGGAGAACATTTACGAGGCTTATGAATTAATGTACAAAAAATGGGTGAAAATATGTAGAAAGAATGAAGAGTTGAAGGAAGAGAATCTCTCCATGAAGAATACCATCCAAGAGTTAGAAGAGAAATTGACGTTGACGTTAGATAAGCTTGGTGAAGCTATAATGAAATTGGTAAGTAATGAAAAGAGATTGAGAATGTTGAATGGAGGCACAGAAAAGTTAGAAAAGTTGATCGAAATTGGTAAGGTTAAAGGAGATCTTCAAGATGTTGGTTATAAAAGTAAGTGCTCAAAGGTGAATGAAGAAAAAATCGATATGTCCAGATTAGCCCAAGAGGTAGAAGCATCGAAAAAGAATTGAAAATTTATACCCAAGTGTCATTTTTGCAGAGTTATTGGACATATAAGGCCAAGATGTTACTAGTTATTGCATATGTTGTTTCAAAGAAGCTAAAGCCAAAAAATTCTACGTCCCTCACATAAATTTCAGAATCAGCCTTTAGTACCGAAATCCACTTGGGTTAGAAAGGGTCAAGTACAAGCACAAAAACGAAGTGAAGGAAAAATAAAAAAGTTGTACAGATTCACATTTAGTTACTGTTTGTAAAGTAACTGGTCAAACAAATGACAAGTCAGTTACTTCTGAAGAAGAAACCGATGACCGAGATAACTTGACGAGGAATAAGCCCAGGTTTGAATTTCTTCGCGAGGCACAAGGATTGTCTTCTTTACAAATTTAAAATTTTTTTGTTATTAAAAAAATTTTTAAAAAAAGGAAAAGTAAAATAAAAAAATCATTTCTTTAGTTTTTGAAGTTGCGATTGTCATCCTATCATTTTAGTAGTTTGCATTCTGACTTTTATTTGGCTTCATTGAAGACTCTTCAGCTCTCTCATATGTATGGATCTCTCTCTCGAGTATCTCTCTCTCTTTTGGGCATATCTTTCAATATTTTGAATGGTGATAAATTGTCATTTTGGCGTGCGTATGACTCTTCCGTTACGCCTACCATTGATTTATATGTTTCTTTATTAGTTGAGATTGATTATATTGAAGGCATGCTTCGTGTTGACACTTTTGTTCCAAGGGGGAGACATCAGATTATTTTTGGAAATTGTTCCTTTCATAGGAAAATCTTAAGGTACCTTCATGACTATTTGTCTTATTTTTAGGCATCTTTTGTCCTAAGGGGGAGAAATTTGGATGATTGGATTATTGTTACTATAGATTTTCTTTGGAACTTGCTATTAGATTGAGGGGGAGTTCATATGAATTATGAATTTGATATCTATATATCCAATTATGTGATTTAGGGGGAGCTTCGTATTTG
The DNA here is from genome assembly GCA_025594535.1 of Erythroxylum domingense. NCBI lineage: Eukaryota > Viridiplantae > Streptophyta > Magnoliopsida > Malpighiales > Erythroxylaceae > Erythroxylum > Erythroxylum domingense. The sequence goes on from JANQBM010000004.1 coordinate 29,700,351, forward strand.
TAACAAATATGCCAAAAGGGGGAAATTGTTAGATATATGGTGTATATATATATTTATTTTATTTTGTCATATTTATTATTAATTGGACCTATAAGATATAAATTGGATGATAATAGCTAATCATGTATCTTTATTTGACTTGGATTCAAAAATAAAAAGGCTATCTTGGATAATATTTTAGAAGTGATAAAACTCTATCTTGACTAGAGGATTGGTTGATTATGGCCATGTGGGCAGAAAGGGCATTACTGTATTTTTATCATGAATTAAGTTGGTTTAACGTGGATGTAATGGAATTGCCACAAGTGGATTGGAAATTAAGGGTCAATTTATGGAATATATATGTGAGTATTGTTTTAGGAAAAAATGCACCTATGACTTATTTATGAGTGATAGTGTGCGGCAATTAGTGTAGAAGTGCGTGTGTGCCACTAAAGTGACGTAGTAATTTGTTCAATGAAATAGATACTGAAGTTGGGGGATATATTGGTGAAGATAGCTAAACAAGTGCAGATGTGGTATTAAAGAAATGTGAGTGGGGTTCAATGATATAGTGAGTTATATACAAGGTGAATGTGCAGTAGAGAATATATACATATACTGTAGAGAGTTTATGTATATATTGTAGAGAGTTCTATGGATATGGGAAAAAGAGTTTATGTGCGTTAATGGTGAATGGAAAAAATACTGTAGTACGTGTGCATGTCTTGTGAGAGAGCTGACCCTGTGGCTTCGTGTTGGTGTTTATGTGAATTAGCTTATTGTTGTTACGATGACTTTCAGATCTATTTCAGTGGAGTGGCTCACATCTACGAACAACTGTCAAATCTTTCTTGAAGGAACGACGATCATCAGGAAGTTGTTCTTGTTTATCTCAAATGTTGTCTTTGATTATGTTGGTTATTATTTAATCACTTCAGTTGTTTATTTCATATCTTTATTATCAAATATTGTTAAGAAAATCCTTTATTGAGGTTAACACGAGTCAGTCGTGTTATTGGGTGTGAAATTCTTTCACGGGAAGTGAGGTTGAGAGATAGTGTCAAGGATTGAGTGATGTTGGCTTAGTAAAGCCTTGGGTAAATCTATTGTACCTTGATGAAAGTGATTAAGCTGGGTGAGAGCCCCGTAGACGTAGGCAAGGAATGTCGAACTGCGTTACCAAATTCCAGTGTTAATTTATTTTTGGTTCTTTTAATTTTTCTAATTTTATTTGTTTGCTAGGAATAAAATCGAATAGTTTACGAAATTATTACCCCCTTACGGTTTTTCAATTGGTATTAGAGCAGGTTACCGTTTCAGAACTTGTTAGCAAGTTGGTGCAGATCCTAATTTCGCAAACATGGATATAAGAGAAGGAGGATCAATTATTAGGCCACCATTGTTGGACGGTTCCAATTATCCTGAATAGAAATTACGGATGAAGGTCTTTATTCAGGCACAGGAAACAAGAGCATGGAACTCGGTGTTATATAGGTGGACGCATCCGATGATTAATGATGAAAAAGAAGAGATCGTAAAGATCCGACTGAATGGACAAGAGCCGAAGAAGAGAGAGAACTTGAAAATTCACAAGCAGTGCATGCTATTTTTAGTGTTATTGATGAAGGACGCTTCTCAATGGTATCAACTTATGAGTCGGCTAAAGAAGCATAAGATATGTTGCAGACTATTCATGAAGGATCCAAATCTGTAATAGCGTCTAGACTACAGATGTTAGTTGTGAGGTTTGAAGAACTGAAGATGGATGAAAATGAAACCATTGGGGACTTTCATGAAAGGTTGCGAGATATAGCAAATCAAGCACATTAACTCGGAAAGAAATATTTTAATCAGAAACTTGTCAAGAAGATGCTGAGATCACTGCCTCCAAGATTTATTCTGAAAATTGCAGCAATAGAGGAAGCCCACAACATTAATGATTTGTCATTGGAGAAGGTAATCGGAATTCTTAGAATTTTAGAAATGAATCTTTTAAGGGGTAAGCAAGAAAGAAGCAAAGGATTGGCATTACAGATTAAAACTCAAAAAGGTGAAAAGAATCAAATGTCATTAGTGTCAAGGTTTTGGGCACGTTCTAGCCGAATGTGCTAATACTTTGAAGAAGAGAAAAGTAAAATCCTTTACTAGCACTTGGAGTAAGAATGAATCCGAGAGTGAATATGGTAGTGAAGAAAAAATCACTAATGATGATGCGTTAGTTGCTTTATATAGCAAAAGTCCAGTTACTTATTTAACAGTAACTGAGAAGGAAGTAACTGAAGACGAAAAGTGAGAAAATCAAAAAATTTCAGGAAAAACGCAAATGATTCAACTCAAAGCTCGATTTAGATTTTGACAGTGATGAAAGTGGTTCAAGTGAGAAAAAGGAGAACATTTACGAGGCTTATGAATTAATGTACGAAAAATGGGTGAAATATATAGAAAGAATAAAAAGTTGAAAGAAGAGAATCTCTCCATGAAGAACACCATCCAAGAGTTAGAAGAGAAATTGACATTGACGTCAGATGAGCTTGGTGAAACTAGAATGAATGTAACACCCCACTCCCGCCGAACCCGAACCCGATATCGACAGTGATACCCGA
>JANQBM010000004.1:29703035-29713459 GCA_025594535.1 Erythroxylum domingense
GGTTCCCTGATCCGACCCGTTATGTGGGACCGGGATGTTACAATGAAATTGGTAAGTACTGAAAAGAGATTGAGAATGTTGAATGAAGGCACAGAAAAGTTAGAAAAGTTGATCGAAATCGGTAAGGTTAAAGGAGAACTTCAAGGTGTTGGTTAGTGCTTGAAGGTAAATGAAGAAAAAATCGATATGTCCAGATCAACCCAAGAGGTAGAAGCATCGAAAAAGAATTGAAAATTTGTACCCACGTGTCATTTTTTTCGGAGTTATTGGACATATAAGACCAAGATGTTAACAATTACTATAGATGTTGTTTCAAAGAAGCGAAAGTCAAAAATTCTACATCCCTCACATAAATTTCAGAATTAGCCTTTAGTACCGAAATCCACTTAGGTTAGAAAGGGTCAAGCACAAGCACAAAAACGAAGTGAAGGAAAAACAAGAAATTGTACAGATTCACAATTAGTTACTGTTTGTAAAGTAACTGGTCAAACAGATGACAAGTTAGTTACTTATAAAGAAATAACCGATGACCGAGATAACTTGAAGAGGAATAAGCCCAGGTTTGAATTTCTTCGAGAGGCACAAGGATTGTCTTCTTTACAATTTTGAAGTTTTTTTGTTGTTAAAAAAATAAAAAAAGGAAAAGAAAAGTAAAAAAAATCATTTCTTTAGTAGTTCTTTAGTTTTTACGTTGCAATTGTCATCCTATCCTTTTAATAGTTTGCATTGTAACTTTTATTTAGCTTCACCGAAGACTCTTTAGTTCTCTCATCTATATGGATCTCTCTCTCGAGTATCTCTCTCTCTTTTGGGCATATCTCTCAATGTTTTGAATGGTGATAAATTGTCATTTTGGCGTGCGTATGACTCTTCCGTTGCACCTACCGTTGATTTATATGTTTCTTTATTCGTTGAGATTGATTATTATGAAGGAATGCTTCGTTTTGACACTTTTGTTCTAAGGGGGAGACATCATATTGTTTTTGGAAATTGTTCCATTCATAGGAAAATTTTAAGGTACCTTCATGACTATGTCTTACGTTTTGGCATCTTTTGTCCCAAGGGGGAGAAATTTGGATGATTGGATTATTGTTACTATGGATATTCTTTGAAACTTGCTGTTAGATTGAGGAAGAGTTCATATGAATTGTGAATTTGATATCTATATGTCCAATTATGTGATTTAGAGGGAGCTTCATATTTGTGACAAATATGCCAAAAAAGGCGAAATTGTTAGATATATAGTGTATATATCTACTTATTTTGTTTTGGCATATTTATTATTAATTGGACCTATAAGATATAAATTGGATGATGATAGCTAATCATGTATCTTTATTTGATTTGGATTCAAAAATAAAAAGGCTATCTTGGATAATATTTTAGATGTGATAGAACTCTATCTTGACTAGAGGATTGGTTGATTATGGCAATGTGGGCAGAAAGGGCATTACTATATTTTTATCATGAATTGAGTTGGTTTTACGTGGATGTAATGGAATTGCCACAAGTGGATTGGAATTTAAGGGTCAATTTTTGAAATATATACGTGAGTATTGTTTTGGGGAAAAATGCACCTATGACTTATTTGTGAGTGATAGTGTGCGACAATTGGTGTAGAAGTGCATGTGTGCCACTGAAGTGACGTGGTAATTTGTTCAATGAAATAGATACTAAAGTTGGGGGATGTATTGATGAAGATAGCTAAACATGTGCAGATGTGGTATTAAAGAAACGTGAGTGAGTGGTTCAATGATATAGTGAGTTATATACAAGGTGAGTGTGCGATGGAGGATATATACATATACTGCAAAAAGTTTATGTGGATACTGTAGAGGGTTCTATGGATATGGAAAAAAGAGTTTATGTGCGTTAATGGTGAATGGAAAAAATACTACAGTACGTGTGCATGTCTTATAAGAGAGCTAACCATGTGGCTTCGTGTTGGTGTTTATATGAATAGCTCATTGTTGTTGCGACGACTTTCAGATTTATTTCAGTGGAGTGGCTCACGTCTACGAACAACTGTCAGATCTTTCTTGAAGGACCGATGGTCATCAGGAAGTTGTTTTTGTTTATCTCAAGTGTTGTCTTTGTTTGTGTTGGTTATTATTTAATCACTTGAGTTGTTTATTTCATATCTTTAGTTTTTGTTTATCTCAAGTGTTGTCTTTGTTTGTGTTGGTTATTATTTAATCACTTGAGTTGTTTATTTCATATCTTTATTATCAAATATTGTTAAGAAAATCCTCTGTTAAGGTTAAGACGAGTCGGTCGTATTATTAGGTATGGAATTCTTTCACGGGAAGTGAGGTTGAGAGATAGTATCAAGGGTTAGTGGTGTCGGCTCAGCCTTGGATAAATCTATTGTACTTCATTGAAAGTGATTAAGCTAAGTGAGGGCCCCGTAGATGTAGGCAAGGAGTGCCGAACTGCGTTACTAAATTTCGGTGTTGATTTATTTTTGGTTGTTTTAATTTTTATGATTTTATTTGTTTCCTAGGAATAAAATCGAACAGTTTGTGAAACTATTACCCTCTTACGGTTTTTAAACTAATGACATGATGTTTTAGCTCTTTGTATTTTGTACAGCAATTAAGAACATATAACCACGTTAACGATGGTTTTTGGGTTATGCTTTGTACAACATTCGGTTCATCGGTGTATCTACAAAGAACCATGTGATTCCACGTGTTTCTTTGATGAAGCAACGACTAAGCATATATTAACTCGATTAGATATCAAAATGCTTAACAATAGTCTCCTCATTCTCACACTTTTATATGATTATTGATAGCTTAGCTTTGAATCATGGTTCTTCCCGACGATTGTTTGGCTGATGCCCCCGTAGTGACTCTTTGCAATTGTAAAATAGCGTTGGAAGTTATTTTCATTTTGATGACTAAGTTAGACTTCACTTTTAAAAAATTATGGGCAAGTTGAAGATGACATAGTTTGTGTAAGTGTCTAGCCGCTTCTTGTACAGTGAGAACTGTAGGTATTGCGATAAGTAGGAGTGACCTAATAAGTTTCATCTCCTCACTTAAGTTTCTCCTTTATAAGAGGTCTTGAGTTCGAGTTACCAAAGGGGAGAAGAGGGAGAATTTTCCCTATTGATGATCCTTTAGCCTCCTGGGAATGCTCCTTGGTCAGATCAATTGGGGACGTCTCGCTTTCAACAGTAATTTAGGAGTTTGGAACTACTGGGAACTTGATGCTGACTAGGGAGCAATGATCAATCAGCAGCCGACCAATCCGTATGTGAAGACTTCTTGTATGCAGAAGTGTAAAAGATAAGAAGGAACCTGAGGGACCTTGGGGTTCCAGATTTACCTCTTTTAAGGCTCTGAGGGTGGGGTCTTAGGAGCTTAGGATTAGTTCGGTGAAGTTGAGATACCTAATGTATATATAAAAAAAAGAAATATGGGTATTGGAGTCAACCCTTGCACGCAGAATGAAGACGTGGGAACGAACACTTAAAGTTATTGTTTGGCGGTATATATAATCTAACCTATAAAATTAAATAGACGAATATTTATAAAACATGATAGATACTAAATAACAAGAACAAGTGATTTGAACTTATTCCTTGGTTGTTAGTAATAAACTAAATAAGGATTGACAAATTTAGAATAGATTTTAAATAATTGTGAATTTATAAGAAGGGGTAAAGCTATAAATATTGAGTGAAAAAATGTAAATCTATAAGAAGGGGAAAAGCTGTAAATATTGGGTGAAAAAATGTAAATTTATAAGAAGGGTTAAAGTTGTAAATATTGAATAGTGACATAATTAAGAATTGTAATTAACTAATTATGGAAGTAATGGCAAGATTGTAATTTTCCAAAAGAGGTGGCAAAACCAGTGTTATGTATTTCGTTTCGTACCGTAAAGATGTAAATATTGAGTAGTGAGAGAATTGTGAATTGTAATTAACTAATTATGGAAGTAGTGGCAAGACTGTAATTTTCTAAAAGTAGTGACAAGGCCAGTGTTATATATTTTGTTCTGCACTAACTGGAAAAAGTTACAAGGCACAGGGGGGTCACTACTAGCATTTTTTGCTTGGTACTATCGATATTCAAAATATTGGCCATATACTGGCCGGTACTATAAGTTGAGGACTAAGTTGCAATTTTTTTTAAACATCCCCCCTCACCCGACAATCTTCTTCTTTCTCTCTCATAATTTTTTCTCTCACATCTCACTCACTCTCTCTCATTCAAGCACCATCGATGACCGTTCCTTTCTTCTCCGGCTACATCACAGCCCCACCACTGACGCCCACCACCAACGGCCCTCCCCCCTCAACTCTCTCCTTCTCCCACTTTTTTATTTCTCTCACACATCTCACTCTCTCTCTCGACCACCACACCTGTAGCCTGCCACCACCACTGATGCCACCAGATCACCATCGAAGCCCCACCAATGCACCCACTACTCTTGGAGTCTCAGGTTTTCTCCTCCACGCAAGATTTGAAATAGATCTAGATCTATTTTCGACCCTACCTACCTGTTGAAATTGTTCTTGACTAAATAATTGTTACAAGTTTATTAAAAGTATTGACTGCAAATTTTGAAATTGTTGGAATGAAAATTGTTTATTTATGTTTTGTGATGTTTGAATTGAAATTGTTCGAAATTGTTGAAAGTGGAAATTGTTTATGTATGTTTTGTGATTGTTGGAAATAGAAATTGTTTATGTGTGTTTTGTGATATTTGAAACTTTGAACTGAAATTGCTCGAAATTGTTGGAAATGGAATTATTGGAAATTGTTGGAAGTAAAAATTGCTGGAAATGAAAATTATTTATATATGTTTTGCAATGGTTGAATTGAAATTGTTGGAAAAAGTTATAAATGAAATTGTTGGAATTTGGAAATGGAAATAGTTTATGTATGTTTTGTGATTTTGAAACTTTGAATTGAAATTGTTCGAAATTGATGGAAATTATTAGGAATGGAAATTGTTGAAAATGGAAATTGTTTATGTATATTTTATGATGTTTAAATTGAAATTGTTCAAAATTTTTGGAAATGGAAATTTTTTATGTATGTTTTGTGATTGATATAAATGGAAATTGTTTATTTATTTTTGTGTAATTATGTATATTGAATAATTAAATTTTTAATTTTTGACTTATGGTGAATTGTGCTTGATGAAATTATGTATTCTTTATTTTGATATATGCATTCATTTACTTTGATAGATAAATGGAAGGGAGTTTAAATACTCCTAATCGAACCACTTTAGGAAGATACAATAGTCTAGTTTGAGTTCATGCTGCATTGATCCCCTGTATAAGGAACCATACAATTTTCTTGTTTTGTAACAAGCTTTTGAAAGGTAGAGGAATCACTTGATTAAAGAAGCATTTAACTAGGGTTAAAGGAGCTGCGGAACCATGAAGTGACAAAAGAAAACTTTGTTTGAAAAATACCAACATGAGAAAGATAGAAGGGAGAGACCGAAGTATCAAATTAGTATGGGAAGTTCGTTTGCTAGTTTTCATGAAGATTGTGAAAATGTTGAAGGTGGTAGTGGTAGTAGTAATGATTGTGTTCCATCTCAGGCCCAAGAAGAAGTGAATGTTACACCTGGACCTAATGAGAGTAAAAGAAGAAGGCAAGTGACTACGTTTTTTGCACCATGAATAACTCTTGAAGCCAAACCTTTAATTTGTAGTGCCAAGCAATCAAGAGATGCAACTCATAATGTAGATATGGCAATAGCTAGATAGTGGTATGATATAGGTTCATCATTCAATGCTTCCCAGTCTTATTAGAATCAGCCTATAGTGGATGCTAAAGCCTCTTTCAGTCCAAGATACAAAGCTTCTTTGATTGATGACTTAAGAGGTAAACCTTTGAGTTACTTAGTTTCTGAAAGTAAAAGTTAGTTGGTAGAAAAAAGAGTAAATTGAGCTACTTATAGGTGTTTAATCATATGTGATGATTATAATAGGAGACAAGCGCCTATTATTAATTTATTTATTCTGCAAATGACTCAATGTTTTTGAAGTCTATCGATGCATCTAGCCTTATTATAAATATTGATACTTTACTTGAGATATTCGATGAAGTTGTAAATGAAGTAGGGCTAGAAAACATTGCTCAGTTCATTACTAACAATAATTCTGCTTATAAAGCGGCAAGAAGAAGTTACATAATAAGTATAATTCTTTTTTTAGACTCCTTATGTTGCACAATGCTTTGACCTAATGTTGGAAAATATAAGAGATCCTAGATATTTTTCTATTATTGATGAGACTGTGCAAAAAGCTAAAAAGATGACCAAGTTCATCTACAATAGTGCATATGTGTTGAATTTAAAGAGAAAGGAATTTACCAATAGTAGGAATTTAAGTCATCATGCAGTGACAATATTTGCAACGAATTTCTTATTACTTCAATCTTTTGTTATGATGAAGAAATAGTTAAGACAAATGTTTACAAGTGATAAGTGTGTTGCATCTTAACATGCTAGGTATAATGCTAGATTGGAGGTTTCCAGAATTATACTGAAAGATAGAGAATTTTGGTCTCAATGTCAATTTGTTATCTAAGTTTGTCAGCCTTTATTGAGGATGCTTCACTTGGCTGATAGTGAAGAAAAGGCAACAATGAGTTTTTTTTATGCCATAGAGAGGATGAAGGAAGCAATTAAGGTCAATCTAAAACATAGGTCTTTTTTGTAAACACCATATCTTACAATCATCAATAAGAGATTGGAAAGGCAACTTTCTTCTCCGTTGTTTGCAGTTGCGGCATTTTTTAATCTTAATGTATATTTTAAACAGGATTTTACAAAAAAAATCTGAAACTTGTAGAGGAATGTTATTCATTATTACAACAATTGTTAGCCGTGAAAGATACAAGATCTCTTGAGTTCATAAATGGAGCTTTATAAGCTGCCTTGGGATTTTGGATTGCTAATTGTTATTCGATAAAGAGCAAAACTTTCTCCAAGTATTAGCTGATTCCTTTTTCTTATTTGTTCAACATTAATTATTACTTTATTTTGTTTATAATGCTACATTTGTTATCTTACGACTTACAGTTTCTTAGTCGAATCAATTCAAAACTGGTGTTCCAGAATTACAAAGATTTGCAATTCAAATTTTAAGTCAATGTGTGAGTGCAACAAGCTATGACGGAACTGGAGCACATTTGAATTCATCCATTCCAAAAAAAAAGAATAGTTTGGAGCCCAAGAGATTGAATGACTTGGTTTTCCTTCGTTACAATTTAAAACTTTGAAAAAGGTATGTTATTATTATTATTAATTTCGATATAATTTCTTATAATTTTCTAATAATTAAATTTGATTGTTTACTAGGACTTTCAATAGCACAAGTAGCTCAACAAATCCAATTTCTATTGATAATATCAATCTTTTAGTGGATTGGATTTTTTAGGAGTTGGGTTTAGTAGATGTGGATGACTTAGAAGATAATCTTGAACGGGAAATCATTGACATGTCATTCGATACACTGAATTTAAATGATGATGATGATGAGACTCCTCTCGATGAATAGGATTTTGTACCAATTGATAACTGACGTTAGTGTAGTTATAGCAGGTATGCTCCCATAGATGATTGAATGAAGTTCCAGGTTTTTATTTTTCCTCTTCTTTTAATTTTACTTATGTTTGATGTATATGTTAAATTCTATTTATGTAATATAATTGTAAATGTTTTTGTTTCAAGTTTCACTTCTACTTAGTTATTTTCTCATTACAAACTCTTGTCGTAAATTGTAATAATTTGAGAGTTAAGAATATTTATTGTACTTTACTGTACTTTTTATTAGATGTTTTGATGTAATTATTATCTATTATATGAAAAAATTGTAATATTTTTAATACATTGTATTGTTCTTAATTTTATATTCGTACGATGATGATTGTCTTTCTTTCATATTAATTGTGATTATTATTTATATGTGAAATACTTGAAAAGTATTGTTATTTCATATTAATTGTGGTTATTGTTTATTATTATAATTTTTAGAGATAGATTTGATATAAACTTATAAAGTATATAGTACAACTATACAATATGATAATAGATTTTTTGCAATTTTTAAAAAATTTAGGGACTATTTTATAAATTTAAAAAATTAAACAATACCTAATATTGATTGATACCGATACAGTACTGTACCGTAACTCAATCTGATATCAGGATCGATACAGTAATCGCAACTTTGCACAGAACAAAAATCTTAATTTTGTCAAAACTAGTGATAAAATTGTAATTTTATTAAATTCAGTAACAGAATCGTGATTATGAAGAGAAAAATGGCGGAATTGTAAATCTCAAGAGACCAGTTGCAGATCGATAATTATCCAGAAACTACCGAAAGAATAATAATTATGAAAAAATCAATGGCATGGTGAGTGCATTTTAAAGGGGTTTTGTTCCTCTTTTTTATAACTAATAATTATATGTCATCAATTTAAAAAAAATCCTAAACACTCAATCATTATGCAAAATATAAAACCAAAATTGGATAATTCTCCAAAACAAAAAATATTTTACGTTCAAAACATAACAGGACCTGGTGCCACATGTAAGAACGTTAGGTTATAATAGTACAAGCTACCACATTGCCAAGATTGGCCGCAAAACGTTTTGCACTGATCTGTGTTTTCGCCACAGTGACAATAGCCCCCATGCTGTGCTGCCAATTTGGCTAGGTCGATCATCGGAATCATATGGCCTTGAGCCATTAAAGGAAACACCAAAAAATGGAGCAAACTGAAATCATCAGCCAAAGTTGTCTTTGGTCCACCACTATCTTATAAAAGAGAATATCTAAAGTCCCAACATAGCATAGTACACGATGGATAAATGGGGTTGCCTTTGCATGTATCAAACAGAAAATAATATATTTTTGATAGTTACTTCAATTCTTCATTTTGGGTGAGATTTACGTTTGGTTTTATCTTTGATAATTAGCATATCTTGCCAGCTCTTTTCTTGCTCTCTTTTTAAGGATGGTACTACTAAAAAACAATTCTGCCTTGTGTTCAAAAGCAAGCGATTTTTTATTTCAAATGAGTTTTAATAAAGGAAACAATGTATATCGTAGTGTACAAGTTAATCAAGCTTACTTTTTTTGTTTGGTATATTTGTTATGTTAAATTAAAACTTACACACTTAATGTAGTTACCTTTATAAAGCATTAATTATAGTAAACTTCAAATTGAATATTGAGTAAGTGGTGTTATTAGCAATGCAAACAAGTTATAAAAAATTCATAAAATGCTTTAGCATGACAAATATTAAAGATGACAATAGGTTGATCTAATCAACTTTTTTAAAATTTAAAATATAAAACAATGTGCCCGACCTTGGGCTTTTCAGACTCAGGTTCAATTAAAAACACCTAATTCTGGATTCAATTGTTATCCCTTACGATAATTATGTGAAACTCTAAAGAGAAAACATGTAATTTACTTAAATTAATCTACTTCAAGCATACTTCAATTTTTTTAAATTTTTTTTAATTTTAAGTTGGTGTTCAAGGGATGAAGATGATTGTAATAGACATGAAATTACCGTTAATTTATAATTCCGCATGATTCATGCTATGATAAAAAGTTTATAGATCATTATCAATACAAATCCTTTTTTATTGTCTTCAATCACCTCGATACTCGGAAACAAGTATGTTGATAGTAAAATTGTCATCAATTGTATAAACAAGAGCAAGAAGAAAGGTGAACGCAACGTGAAAACTGATCCCCAGACGTGTGTGTAGAACTTCAAGATTGTTAATACTGTTAAAGGTATAGTATGGGTCCAAAAAAAAAAGAGTGCCGACAACAAATAGAATCAAAGCAGTGTAACACGACAGCACAATTACATTTCTTTAAGTATTTAACATCTTTTTTTTCCCTTAGTAAGGATGGATTTTTATGAAAAAAGAAACATTATTTTTCATCATCGTTTTATTTTAAATGATTAATTATTTAAATTTTAAATTTTATTCAAATTTATAATACTAGCCTAAATTTTAAAAAATGGTGGTAAAATATTCTAACTTGTAAATGTCATAGATTGTATTTGTGTCATGTATGATAATTATTTTAATATTTTTTATATTTTTAGTTTATTAATTAATAAAATTCATATATAGCGTAAATACAATATGTAGTAGTTACGTGGCAAAGATACTAATCTAATGTGATCCATCATAAGATCTACATTAAGAGAGAACTTAATATGAAATTATTTTTACTAAACATTAAAAGTTAGAATATTCTAACATCAATTTTTAAAATTCGAGTTTGTAACATCCCGACTCTAGATAGCGGGTTGAATTATACAAACGGGTCTAAGTGAGGTCAATCGGAGAAGTTAGGAAAACACATCTCATGCTCATGCATTTGTGAACAGGGATGTGTGCACATGAA
>JANQBM010000004.1:29943799-29957893 GCA_025594535.1 Erythroxylum domingense
CCTTTTGCCCCTTCCTCCACAACCACCACGACCACCTCGGTTACGTTGAACTCTATTAACTCTTCCACTATTGTCAACAATGAGAGTAGATTTGTCACCAGTTTCTTATGTTGGCCCCTTCAAGGATTGAGATATTCATAAATATATCTCAGCAAGTGATGGAAGTTCAGTGCCATTGAGTATCTAGGCTCAAATTGGTTAATATTTTGGTTTTAAGCTAGCTAAGTATCTTAACATGAATAACTCTTCTCTTTCCTTCAGAAGTTGATTCTTATTTATTGTTATCGACTGGGTTGCTAAATGTTCTACAAATAGATTCCTTATTTTACAAAAAAATCTCAGTGTGATTCTTTTCTCTCTGCCTACACTTGAACGATTCCATAAATAGATAATATACGAGTGATATTACTAAAAATAAAAGTCTCACATACTCCCATAACTCCTTTGTTGAGTTTACATGTTGACATATGTTAGCAATATTTAGCTCCATAGCATTCCAAAGGCTTGTTGTTAGTTAACTGTCATGTTGTTCCCATTTCTTATACCTTGGTGACTTAATATCAGGAGATGGATCCATGAGATGCTTATACCTACCTAGGCCTTTGAGATATACGATGACCACCTTCTCCCAAAAGACATAACTTGTTCCATTCAATTTCTGATTTGTGATTTGTTAAACCATAATGGTGGTTGTCCATTAGTATTGTTAACTTTGAAGTCACTCATCATGTAACCAATACAAAAAGACGTTAACAAGAAGACAAACTTCAAATATTTAAAACTTGTGCAACAATAAAAGAGGGACTATTAACCAATTAAAGGTAGAAAGAACACATCACCAACCATGGTTAAACAAAAGAACCCAAATTAAAGCAGAAAACACATCACCAAATGGGTTTTTGGAGTTTGTGTGACTTACTCCATAGTAGCAAGGTCAACAGAGCGTCACCAGAAGGTGGTGCAAGGTATGCATGTACTAGTTGAACAACAGCTACCATCAGCGGGTGAAGGCATATGGTATACTCGCGAACATCGCTTTACCCTCCATCTTGGTTGCCAGTGGCTGCTTAAGGTGTTTATAGGTTTAGATTATTAAGGTTAGTTTTATTTGGATATCAATTTTCGGTTACGAGGAAACAAGAATTAGAGGCAGGATTAGAAAACCTTCTTTGATACCATGCTGTGAATTAAGAAAAGGGATGGGAAGAGCTTGTAGAAATCAAAAGCTCTCACTCCCTTTATAAGCTAGATTTCATATAAGGTAAGTTATAATTATAATGCTAATCAAATCAAATCATAATTCCTAAAGATACATTTTGTAATCCGTAAAGTTACTGAATCATATCACCTAAAGATACTGAATCATATCAAAATCAGATCTTAATCTCTAGTAATTGTGTCTTAGTTTATATACTTCTATAAATTATATAAAGATATACAGTCTAGGACACAGACGTGTCAGTGCTCTTATCTTTCTCCTTAAAAAGATTTACAAGACAACTTTGACTCTTCTTTATAAATTAGCCATAAAGTTTTTATTTGAACTTCAATTGAGAGATTAAAGGAACTATGAAAAGTTAATATAGAGATTTAAAACTTTAAAGTTTGTTTTCTTAAATTTATGAGAGATGGGGTGTTTCTTTTAGGATTTCCTTTTTCATTAGCGTCAAAGTTAGATTTTTAGGAGTCCTTTCACTTTCTTTTTTATTCTTTAATTGTCACTAAGATTAGCTTAAGGAAGAGAAAATACCCTATATAAGGATGGAGTAACATTTTTAAGAAAGGAGAACATAAACTTTATCCCAATAAATTTTAGATTGCATTAGAGTATGAAGATCAATTTCACTTATGAAGTGATACTTTTACTTTTGAGAAACATTTTCAAGTATTCTTAATGTTAAGTTAATCAAGATGGTAATTAGATTAGATGCTAATTTGTGTATAGACGATCTGAGAGAATCTATATACAAGTGGACAGTATCGTAGATAATAGAAGTTACATAAATTATGTAGTGTTAAGGTCAAATCTTTCAATAAATTTCATGAATCATTATATGTTTTTATGTATTTTTAATTGACTAGAGATACTAGTTAATCAACTTGAGAATAAGTGTTTATAACTTGAAAAAGAGCAATTTAAGAAGTTAGAACTTTTCATTCTTCCAAATTATAGAACCTTCTTAATAAATTGAATTATGAATATAACGGAGATGCTAGGGAGACTTTTTACTAGATGAAATTCATATTTGTTTCTTTTCTTAATACATGGTTATATGTCTCATGGTTAAGTTTATGATTAATTTAGTCTTAGATTTAGTTTCAATCTACAATCCAATGTCTTTTTAATTAATTGACTGTATAATTGCAAGAGAGTTTATTAAATTTTTATAGCTTTCTCGTAAGATCGATAATTTTTTCCATACTACATTACTACCAAATGATGCACTTACGTTAGGCTATGAATAATACTTTGTGATAGAGAAAACTTAAGTAGAATATTAAGAACTTGCTATAAACCGAAAGTTAGTTTCACATTTATGTTCTAAAAATTTTGTACATTTCTCATATATGCAAAAAATTATAATTATAAAGGCAAACCTGTAAAATCCACAAAAATTACAAATTACAAAATTTATAAAATCAAAAACTCACAAAATTGAGCAAAATGCACAAAATATAAAAGTGAAGAAAAGAAATAAGAAGAGCAAAGAGGAAAGAAACATTACCAAAAATAAAAACGAAGTTGAGATTTCGAAACAAAAGGTAAGAAAAATAAAATATAAATAAGATAAGGGAGGCAAATGTGATTGGTTTGATGGTGTTGCTATTTTGGCAACCAGATGTCCCAACTTTTAAAAACTTGCTTTTCGTGTTTTTATGAGTTATAATTTTTTAAAACTAAATATGTTTTAGTAGCTTGTTTTATTTTCTGACATTATAACAAAAATCAAAATCTAAAATAGAACCAAATAGGCCTAAGATGTAAATATGAAAATAAATTATTATTTCATTTTGCTTTTAATTTAGTCAATTCCTCTTAAAACAAGTCAACTGATTGACAATTAAAACGTAAATACTTGTAACTTAATCGAAAATGCAAAATCTCATGTTTAAAATAAAGATCTATGATACTTAATTACTTTGGCCAATATTCATATAGTTTATATGAATATAATGCATCATATTTATATAATCTATAAGATTCATTTTATATTTAAAATAAATTATAATTAATTTATAAAAATTAATTTAATTTAATTTAATTGTAAGTGATGTACATTAAAGATTGTAGTAAAATTCTTTTACCATATCATTCATAGAAGAGGAATCTTGAATCTCATTTTGAATGAAATTTATATTTGTATTTGTATTTATATTATGATTAGCTAATTTAATTCTTTTCTAGTTAAAGGATGATGAAGCTTGATTCCAAAAATTACAAATTTAATTTATTTTCCCTTTGTTAATTATTCTTTAATATTTGTATATTCTCTACAACTTCTTGAGATAAATATTTTGATTGATTGAATAAAGGTATTGTTGTTTAATTGTCAAAATAGTTACTTACTAATTAGAATATTAAATTCATATATGTTTGGTTGTTCTAATTTTACGATAAATATCATAATTTAATTATGGAAAAATTTTTAGTTTATGTTATGATTATATAATTTAAATTAAATAAATCAAGTTATGTGTTTATTAATTAAAATTAGTGGGCTCTTTGTTTGTTAAAATTGTTAATAAATTAAATATTAAGAACTTATTTAGAGTTGTTTATTAATAAGCGTATTAATTAAAGAACTTATTTTGGTTAACAAGGGACTAAGAAAAGAGATTGTTAGATTTTAATAACAACCATAACCAAATTATTTATGAATAAATGATGATATCTTTGTATTAGTAATTTATAACATGACTTAAAATTGAAATTAATCTTTTGATTAGAGATTACTTTAATAGTATTAAATTTTATATGTTTTGCTTTCTTTTTAATGTGATTGAATCATTTCAGATTAAATTATACAATCTCATTTCATTTTATTTTTATTGAGAAATAAATATACTTCTTTTCTATAGTTATGACAAAATATTTTTAAATAAAGATTTTATATTTATTGAATTTGACACTATCAAAACTTTCTCAAAATAATTAATATAATTGAATAGTTAGAAAAATAGTGGAGAAGCATTAACACTTGTAATTAATAAACTAAAAATTGAATTTGAAGATACAAAAAATGGAGGGGGCGTGATCCTCTGTCCCCTTTCCCCTGTCCCTACTCAGTCCCATTGTATCTCAACCATCCATTTATATGGGTCTAACATAAATGGATGGCTGAGATACAATGAGATAGGGTAGGGACAGGGGAAAGGGGACAAAGGATCTGAGGGCAAAATGGAGTATATAAGATATTTTCCATATTAAATGGTCCAACATTATGTAATTAATGGATATGAATGTCTTGTTTTTTGTGGTATTTGTCGATGTGCTTGATGGGAGCAAATTGGTATATTTATCTTGCAGATGTTTTGGGTCCCCTAAGCTCCTTTTCTCTTCTAAAAGTACACACCATTGATTTTTGGAAAACGAGAGCTTAGAAGAATTCCAAAACGTAGACTTTCCAAGCAAAAACATTAATTGCAAAAGGTATTTTGATTTCTTCCACATTTAGTTTATTTTTTATTCTAACATATATTACTATTGAATATATGTTGAATTGACTTACATTTGGTATCAGAGCCCTACAACTTCTGCCTTGCTTTAGTTTCTAGAGAATTTCGAATTATGGAAAAAAATTTTCAGATTCAACAGTTTTCATTTTAGAGTTGTTTTTGGAAGTTTTCTTTGGATTAAAGGTAAAAATCTCCAAATAAGTGTTTCGGACGTGATTCAACATTAAAAAAAATCATTTTATAGTGTTTTTATGATTTGTTTTTTTTTAGTATCTTTTAGGTCACAAATAAGGTTAAAGAAGATTCTTTACACCAAACGATGTTATTTTTGTTTGTTGATTAAAAACAAAATTCTGATGCAGTTGTAAAGGCTCAAACTGGCGCCCATATGGGGCGCATAGTGAGAATATGCCAACTGATCTAAAGGTGATATTATGATATATTATAAGTTTAAATCGTATTTATATAAAACATTCAACATGAATCAGGTTATCAATTATGTTTATATTTTACATTGTGAATGGAATTTTGAATAAAATATTTTAGTGATTAATCATTAGGGCTTAGCCACAACAACCTTAATTAGATAAAATTATATATTTATGTACTTGATCATATAAAGAGTCGAGACATTTAATTGTAGTTAATTATTTTAGTATAATAAAATTTATCCTACAGGAATTTTTATTATATTTGAATGATTAATTAGGATGAAATATCTAAAAAGATTCCTAATTTTCCCACAGGTATTAAGAATTGAAACACAATTTGATATTTTTATCATAAAATTTAACATAAATCTGTTTGAGTAAATTAATCCATATGCATTTTTTATGTTATTTGATTTATGTATTTAATATATGTTAATATTGGTAATGTATATAGATAACTTGTTGGCCTCAATTTATTGATAAATAGCATGTATGTTTAAATTGTATAGCTATTTAAGCTGTTAATTTCTCTAATATAAGTAGTGAAATTCCTAAATTGAGGGGTGAAAGTTATAAGATCTGGAAAGAGTGAATTCTTCTTCATTTAGGGTGGATGGACATTGATTATGCTATCCAAAAGGATGAATGACATAAGGTAACTAAGGTTAACACTACAATTGAAATTGTTTTTTTTTTAATGTTGGGAGCAATCTAATTGCCTAAATCTGATGTCATAAAACCAAAATTTCTACTGGCATTCGTGGTTCTATAAAGTAGTATAACAATGTTCGTGTTCTACTGAAGGCTATTGATGAACAATTCAAAACTTTAGACAAAGCACTTGCAAGCACCCTAATTTTGAAGTTTTCATCCATAAGGCTTACAGATGTCCTTGGTGTGCGGTAGCACATTATAAAGATGGGACATTGTGGTTCAGTTAAACAAACTCAAGGTTTAGATTTTTTATTTTTTCCTCATGTATTGCATTTTGAACACCCTTCCATCACCATACGAAACCTTTTAAATCTCTTATAATACACATAAGGATAAATGATCAATAAATGAATTAATGATCATATATGTTCAAGAGGATGGGAGATTGTTGTTGGAATAGGGAGAGAGTTCGCAGAGTGTACATCTGGTTGTTCAAGGAAAGAAGAAAAATTAAGCCAACTCAAGGGGAAATGGTCAAATACCTACCCAAGCTGACATTAGGAAAGAATTCAAGAGCTTCTTTTATGACAAAAAAGGATACATGAAGAATGATTGTATCAAACATAAGGGATGACTTCAAAAGAAAGGTAATCTGATCTCACTAGTTTGCTTTAAATCTAATATGGTTGAAGTTTGTCATTACACATGGTGAATTGATTCTGGATATACAATCTACATTACAAATGAGTTCCAGGATATGTAAAACCCAAGAAAACCAGTGGAAAGTAAGCAACATATCTTATCTAGAAACAATATGTGTTCACATATGAAGCTTTTGGGGATTGCAGTTTAATTTTATGTACTGGTTTTATTTTAAAATTAAAAAAAAAATATTCCTAATTTCTCTAGGAAATTGATATCAGTTTTAAGACTTGTTCCTTTTGGAGATTCCTTTCATTTCTTAGATGATTCTTTAAGTTTAATTATAAATCTAAAATTTATAGGAATGATACATTATTTGATAGTCTTTTCTATTTTAATTTACAAGATAATACTTCTTACAATACAACACATGTTCATTCTGGAACAAAATGTTATGTTATGAATAAAAATTCCTCTATATTATAGCATCAAAGATTAGGAAATATTTCCATAGAAAGGATTAAAAGATTGGTGAATGATGAAGTACTTTAGATTTTACTAATTTTGAAACTTGTATGGACAGTATAAATGGAAAGCAGACCAACAAATCAGAGAAAGGTGCTAAGATAAATTCAAACATATTAGAGATCATACATATGGATATTGTAGTCTAGATATGAACTTGTATGGTCAAAAATACTTCCATCTTATTTATAGATGATTACTTACGATATATATATCTCGACATTCTTCATAATAAGAATGAAGCAGTAGATGCTTTCAAAATATTCAAAGCTGAAGTAGAGAAACAATGCGGTAAGCAAATTAAGATTGTGAGGTTTGATAGAGGTGAGAAACATTATGATAGATATACTGAAGGTTGATAAGCAGTTGGTCTATTTGTAAGGTATCTTCAAGAAAATTAGATAGTAGCCTAATACACTATACTTGGATCTCCGGATCAAAATGGTGTGATAGAAAGAAGAAACTAAACATTATTAGACATGGTACAGAATATGTTGAGTAGCTTCAAATTTCCTAAGTCTTTGTAGACTGAAGTTCTTAAGACGATAGTATATATATCAAATTGGGTACCAACCAAGACAATTCCAAATACACTATTCGAGTTATTTAAAGGTTAGAAACTGAGTTTGCGACATATACACATTTGGGGTTTCCATCTAAAATAAGAATTTATAATCTAAAAGAAAAGAAATTGGACCTAAGGATCATAATTGGGTATTTCATTAGATATGCCAAAAGGTCCAAAGGATATAGGTTTTGTTATCCATCACATCACACTAGAATTGTGGAATGAAGAAATGAAAATTTTCTTAAGAATGACTTGATTAATATGCGGGATTAATTTCAAGATATAGTTTCTGATTATTATCATTTGGATAATTAGCCTTTCACATCAAACAATAAGGTGATTGTCATTCACAATGCTCCTCATGTTCAAATAGATGTTGTACAACTAACTATTGAAATTCAACAACCTATGGTCATTATAAATGACAATTAAAAAATTTCATAACTTATTGATAATTTAATAGATCCAGTTATTTAAAAATTACCTAAAAGCATTCAATAACCAGTTGAATAACAGACTCGATAGAAGGATGTTGGTGCAACATTAATTAGATCTATTAGAATAAGAAAATCAACTATTACTAGTGATTATATTATGTATTTACAAGAATTTAACTACAATATATGAGCCAAGAATAATTCTGAAACCTTTTTATGAGCCATAATTTGCAAAGAATCAAATTTATGGTATAATGTCATGAAGGAAGAAATGAATTCCACAGAAATAATGATGTTTTGGGATATTGTTGACTTGCCTAAAGGAACAAAGCCCATAGACTGCAAATGGGTATTTAAAACAAAGAGACATATTGGGCAACATTGAGAGATACAACGCAAAACTTGTTGCTAAGTGATTCACTCAAAAAGAAGGAAACAATTACACATATAAAATTTCTCCTATGTCCAAAAAGGATCCACTTTGTATAATTTTAGCATTGGTTGATTATTTTGACATAAAATTGCATCAAATGGATGTGAAAATGACTTTTTTGAATGGTGACATAAAGGAAGAGATTTACATGAAACAACTAGAAGGATTCTCCTTTAGTAATGGTAAGCATTCGTTTTGCAAGCTTAAAAGATCCATATATAGATTGAAACAACCGTCCTGACAGTGGTATTTGAAATTCGATGATGTTATCTGTCATTTAGTTTTGAAGAAAATATCATGGATCAATGTATATAACAGAAGGTTAATGGAGTAAAATTTGTTTTCTGGTATTATATGTGGATGATATATTACTTGCAACCAATTATAGGAGTTTGCTACATAATGTGAGGCAATTTCTCTCTAAAAATTTTGAAATGAAAGATATGAGTGATGCGTCTTATATAATTAATATTAAGATCCATCGAGACATATTTCGTGATATTTTAGGTTAGTCTCAAGAAACATATATTAATAAAGTTTTAAAGAAATTTCAGATAAAGATTGTTTACCAAGTGTAGCTCCTATTATGAAAGGCGATAGGTTCAATTTATACCAATGCTCAAAACTTGATTTTGAAATAGAACAAATGAAAAACATTTTATATGCTTCTATAGATGAAAGCTTGATGTATGCTCAGGTTTGTACAAAACCTGACATTGCATTTATTTTTAGAATATTAGGTAGATATCAGAGTGACCTAAAATTAGATCACTATCTAGAGAGTTACAAAGAAAGTACTAAGGTACCTTCAAAGGACTAATGATTACATGCTTATGTACAAACAAACCAACAATTTGGAGGTAATATGTTACTCAAATTCAGATTTTATTGTATGTGTTTATTCAAGAAAATCAACATTAGGTTATATCTTCATTTTGCCTATAGACCTATATCTTAGAGGGCTGCAAAGTAGTCTTTAACTGTCACTTCTACCATAGAGGCTGAGTTTGTTTCTTGTTTTGAGGCTACATCGCATGGTGTATAGCTAAAGAGTTTCATATATGGGCTTAGACTCATGGATTCCATTTCTAGGCTATTAAGAATCTATTGTGACAATTTAGTTGTTTTTGGCTAAAAATAACAAGAGTGGTAGTCAGAGTAAACACATCGACATAAATTTTTTATATATAAGGGAACATATTAAGAAAAATAAAGTGATCTTTGAACACATTAGTACTGAGTTAATGATAGTTGATCTTTTAACAAAAGGCATGCCACTAACGAAATTCAAGGATCATATTGTTAGAATGAGATTGGTTTCCATTATATATTTTTCATTGTATGGACAATGTTGTTCTCGTGAAACTCTTACGATATTTTCTCATATTATGGTACAAATTTTTTTAATTTTGAGAAAATGGATTATTTTGGACCTGGAATAACATAAGGTTTACTTATTAAGTAATGTTACCACATTCGGGTTGATACAGAATATAGCACATTGTAATACATGGAAGATAATACTCAATAACTAGAAGATCTATCATGCACCATGATTCATATATAATATTTGGATCGAATTAGGATTTGATATCAAGTTAAACTTATGGACCAAGTGGGAGAATATGAGATCTTTTTCATATTAAATGGTCCAACATTTATGTAATTAATGGGTATGAATGTCAAGTTTTTGTGGTAACTATTAATGTGCTTGATGAGAGCACATTGATATATTTTTCTTGCAGATTTTTGGGGTCCCCTAAGCTCCTTTCCTCTTCTGAAAATATACACCATCAATTTTTTGGAACTGAGAGCTAAGAAGAATCCTAAAACGTAGACTTTTCAAGCAAAAACATCAATACCATGTAAGAAGTATTTTGATTTCTTCCACATTCAATTTATTTATTATTCTAGCATACATTACCGTTGAATATATGTTGAATTGACTTATAGAATATCCAAGTAACAATAAAAGGGTAATAGTCTACTCATGATTTGCTGAATCTACAGCTAAAGATCATGGTTATAATCTTTTACTAAAGAAAGTATAGCCAACCTGCCTGTCCAAGCAAGTGCATATAAAGTTCCATCACCAATTGAAATTCAAGAAATAGCATTAGAAATTGGGACTCTTTTTACAACTTGATGATAATGATGTGCCTTACTTTAAGAAAATGGATGTCTAAGGTTAATAAAATCCGGAAAATTTTGAGTTCTTAATGGATATGGATAGATTAAGTTTTTAATTTTGTTCTTAGTGGACATGGATAGCTTAAGTTATTTATTTTGTTCTTAATTTGATCAATTCATACCTTGGAACAAGTCAATTAACCTCTTGAAACAAGTCAATTGATTGATAATGAAATAACAAATATCCTTGTCACTCCACCTCCTGGAACAAGTCAATCGATTGACAATGACGAAGCAAATCCTTGTAGCTTAGTCGAAAATGCAAAAATTCACGTTTAAAATGAAAGTGTCTGTTTCTTTAATCTCCCTTGAGACGAGGGATTCAATATCTAGGGAGGAAGATGTTGGTTGGAAGTTCGAACTTGTACTTGAATGACAAAGAATACTCTCCAAGCAGGGAATTAACAATTCGGGAAGCAAGTAGGTTCAAAGGATTACAAGTAGAAGCAGCGCACGTTGCGGATAAAATTATGTGTGGTGGGAAAAAGAATAGCTAGGCTTAGTCGAGGCCGGCTGGCAAGTATTTTCTTGGATGTAGTC
This sequence comes from Erythroxylum domingense, assembly GCA_025594535.1. Taxonomy (NCBI): domain Eukaryota; kingdom Viridiplantae; phylum Streptophyta; class Magnoliopsida; order Malpighiales; family Erythroxylaceae; genus Erythroxylum; species Erythroxylum domingense. The sequence goes on from JANQBM010000004.1 coordinate 29,954,897, forward strand.
ATATGATTAATTAATGCAATTACATGTTTAGGTGCGTTCAGTGGAAGGCCAAGTTTGCGGTTTGTTGCAATTACGAAAACAAAAGAAAGGGTTCCTCGTGGTTCATGTGAAAGACTATAGCTGGCATGGGTTTAATATGCAATGCCAGTGGGGTGTGACCATTATGTATTGAAATCACAATCCATTTATACTAGGTGAGACTTAGTTTATCTAAAAGAGTGGGAGTGAAGAGATTAATTTATATGCTAATCGTCAAATCTTTAGGATATAATTACTTTTGAGTAAGTGAAGAACATAATGACACTGTAGTACCCGTTGACCTCTAGCCTAATGTGATGATACTGTGAAAGTGAAATCCTAACATTTAAAGCATCACTGCGACTTTGAAGCTGTTACAGCTTTATTTTGTCTTTCCTCTCTACTTTTTCTTTAATTTTCTCTCAGAATTTTAAAAAGGAGAGAGATGAAAAATAATTTATCTTCTCCAAATAACAAAAATGAAATTGTCACCTTACTTTTAAATTATTTATGTATCCTTGTTAAAAGTCAATGAAACCGATGCACAATATTCCTCACTTTGTAAGAATTTGAAGACAAAGAAATTATCTCCACAATTCAATTATATGACGTTCAGGTCACAAATGAACAACTTTTATCAGTTGCTTCTAAGGCTCTCCTTCTTATGTATTCTTATTATTTTTAGTAATTAACAACTTAAAAATAAAAATAAAAATTTTAAGTTTTAAAAGCAAAAGTTTAGAATCAATTGTTTGTTTTTAGGATTAAAACTAATTGAAAACAAGAAACTGAGAAGGCTATATATAATCCAAATAAAAAATCTTTATGTTAAGGATTTGGATGTGACTTCACTTTAATATTGATATGATTAATTCCATCGTACTTAAACTTATTATAAATCTAGTTGTAGATTCTACTAAAATGACAACTCAATAATACCCACAAACAGCAGAGTTGCTCTCCATCATTTAAACCCTCATAAAATATAAAACTAAAATGATTATGTATTGTACGCAAGGTACGTACATTGGAAGACAAAGAAGTGGAGAAGCATTAAGAGTAACGGTTGATAAACTAAAGTGTATACTTGAAGATATAAACAAGGAAGAGTATGAATGTAGAGTAAGGAACAATAGAAGGAAGCAAGCCGGCCTGCCTCTCCATACAAGTAATAATACAGTTACGACACCAACCGAAATCCAAGAGAATATAAGTTTAGAATTTTCAGTTTGATGATTTGATGATCTGATGATGATGATATGCTTTACTTTGGGTCATCACCAACTACACCGTTGATTCCGGCATTTGCTCTCTTACGTGCCTCTCACAAACCCTTTCAATAATTTCTCACGTCAAGAATCTCTCCTCCGTAATATACATTCCTCTCGACTTACTTGCAATATGCAAACAAGTTGAATACCAAGTTACATGGCCACCGCCTAGTATTATAATTATAATTGATTCCAATCTCTCGTTAGCTGTTACAGTTACACGATATGAATAGATATATAAAATTGAAGAAAGATAAGTAGACAAGATATTCCCATGCAGAGAACCTCTTTTGTTTCTTTTGTGAGAAAAGAATAAGTTATTAGAGAACGGCATGACGAGAGACGTCAGTTAGGGGAAGGAGCCGCCAAGCTACAGCTCATAACGTACTTTTGAATGTGTCCAAAACCTGACGACTGGTCGAGGATAGGGTTGTATGAAACTTCCTTTTTCAGTTATTTTGTAGGTATTCTCTTTTTGGGTGAATTGCATCTTGGATGTGCTCAGTTGTTGGCATATGCAGCCAAGTAGTTGATCAGGGATGTAAAAAGTGTTACAAGACAAAGATAACCTAGTAATAACAACTTGATCCTATCGATGCTGTGTCCTTGACCACATACAAGCTTTTAATCTTAAGGCCAAATGAAATTACACGGGATACTTAGAAGTAAAGAGGTTTTAGAAGAGACTTGAACGCTACAAACTCTGAAGAGTTTTTAGTCTAATGATTAGACAAGACAAGCAACGGAATCTGATGTGTGAGGTTACAAAAGGTGAAAGATTCACGTATTCTTACTATCCGATGCACTATAAAGGGGTTAAAGATGTTGACTAAATAGTCAAGTAACTGGTACGTCAATGGTAACTATCTAGTATTTTTAAAGTCAATTTAAGTTGTTAAGGTTTTTGTCAAAAACGAATTAAGGTTGATAGGTAAAAGAATCCGTTGAGCATTTAATTGATCGGGTAGTGGCCATAAGTCTTCTTTTAATATTAGTTTAATTGACAAAGTCAATTAGACCAACTAAGCAATATATGGAAACTAATTACTCACAAGATGGATTGAATAAAGGGGCATTTTGTTATGCTAATGAAAATTATGCTAAAACATTTGAAGAACTTGTCCTGCTGCTAGATAGCAGCTGTCACAATTTCATGTCAATCATTAGTAAAGCATAGGATATAGTCATCCAATAATTGGATGGTAAAGCCGGCGTGATTTCAGGGTCATGGTCGATCCAACAAGTTAATTTCTGTTACAATGTGTGAATGGAAGAAGTTGTGGGTCAACCCCACCCCACATGAACTGCTTCATTAAGTGCCTAATGCAATGCCATTACTCCTTATATTTCACTTGCACTCCCTTCTTTTTAATGATATACTTTTTAACTTATGGTGTAATTATTAAACTCAAACTTTTTGAGTAAAATGTTACAAGGTCAGAAGCAAATTGGGATTAAGAACTAGCATGATAGGCAAGAAAAGCAAGAGAAAGGAGAAAAAGAGGGGAAGCAGCGCAAAAATTCTGTGGTTCCAGGCTTGCAAACCAATCCTCCAGAAGGAATAGTTTAGAAAAAGTAATGGGTTTGCTTCAAAGCCAACCGAATCTCACTCGTTTCCTCGCCTCCTCATACTTGCATTTGCTTCTTTTCTTATCTATCTTTACATGTCTGTCTCTCAACATACACCTGTATCTATCTATCTATCTAT
>JANQBM010000004.1:30047905-30058113 GCA_025594535.1 Erythroxylum domingense
TGTACTAGGGCTTTTGTATGTATGTACAGATTGTACAGTTTAATGATGTACAGACTTTTGATTTTGATCAATGAAAAGAGGACGAGTTTGGTTTTAAAAATATTGTGTTTTACAATTACTGTTTTATTATTCAAATTGATATGATGCCATATGGAGAAATGATAGCAATCGCACATAGCGCTCCCTTATCATAGGATATGTACCGGAATGACCTACGGGCGTCCCGGTGCGTACCCTGTGATAAGTGGTGTTACAGATGGTGTGCGAAAACTCTAAAAGTTTTCATGATTTTTGTAGTTGTATTTTCGAGAGTATTGAGCTATCTTTGACAGCTAATTTTTGGCGATTATATTCATCTTGGACAGCTGTATTTTCTGTAGTGTTTTGTGACTTTCAAGGCTGTCCATATATTGGTTTTTGATTGAAAAACTTCTAGGAGATGTGTGTTGTTGCAGTTGTATTTTTGGTGAAGTTTCGATGATGAAACGATTGTTTGATTGATGTTATTTTATTGTTGCTGTGCATGGACTGATCGTGATTCTTCTCAATAGTTCATAACAGATATTGTTCTACCACTTCCCACACTTTCGGTTGATGAAGCTACATATTTAGGGGAGTGTTTTTATCTAAAGTGTTTTTCTTTGTTTATCTTTATTGGTTTAATCACTTGAGTTGTTCAATTCTCATTTTTATTATCAAAAATTGTTGTGAAAATTCTCTGTTGGGGTTAGCACGAGGTGGTCATATTATTGGGAGTGATTTACTTTCACCGGTTATGAGTATGAGGGCTAGTGTCAAGGGTTAAGTAAGTCGGCTCAATGAAGCCTCGCATAAAAATATTGTCGTCAGGTGAAAGTGATTAAGCTAGATAAGGGCCCCGCATATATAGGTAAGATATGTCAAACTGTGTTATGAAATCTTGGGTGTTATTTGTTTATTTTGTGTTTTAATTTTTTTGTTTTCATTTATGCTAGAAACAACTACGACAAAACTATAATTTTTGCGAAACAAAATCCTTTCTGTTTTCAAATTACAAATGTCTACATTTCATTTTCATATGTCGACAACCCTTGGAATCTCCAGATATTTACTCATGCATATGGTAGCATGACCTTTTTAAATTAACATTGTTCCAATGTCCTTACTATAAATGTTAGCTTCTAATATAAACTCTTTAGAGAAATAAGGAAAAGATAATACAGGTGTCATCATTGCAGTCAATTTCAATCTCTTAAAAGCTTGATTCGCTTCCATTCCCTACCAAACTGCATCCTTCTTCAACAATGTTGTTAAAGATTTGTTGATTATCCCAAATCCTTCAATAAATCATTTGTAATACTTAGTTAACCCTACAAATTCCTTAATTGCAACAAATTATTCAATAGCTTCCATCTCTTTATGGCTTTTATTTTCTTTGGATCCATAACTACCCCTTTTTTCATGATAACACTTTATTGGCTCCAAATGTACCTTACTACTCCTAGAAAATAAGGAATGTCCCCTCAAAGCTTTAAGAATACTTTATAAGTGTTTCTTGTGATTTTCAAAGGATCTATTGTATACGAAGACATCATTAGAAAATATTAATACCCACTTCCTCAAATAAGATTTCAAAATAACATTCCTTAAGCTTTGGAAAGTTATTTAAGTAAAAAAACATAACTAAGAATTCATAAGCATTCGTTAATTCAAAAGGCATAACTAGGAATTCATAGTAACTTTAATAAGTGCCAAATGATATTATTAGAGTGTCCTCTTCTGCATTCTAATTGATGATAACTCGATCACAAGTTAAGATTTAAAAACGATCTCATTCCACATAATTCATCCAATAATTTTTTAATAAGAGGAATGAGAAATTTATCTTTATTTGTTATTTTTATTCAAGCCTTTATAATCTACATACATTCTCCAAAAGTTATCTTTTTTTCCACCAATATAGTAGGTGAAGGAAAATGGCTAATGTAATTTTCAATTATGTCGTATTTAAGCATATCATAAGCTATTTACCTAATGACATATTTTTGTAATATAAAATATTTATATGATTGATGTGAATAAAAAAAGTATATATTTTCTTAAATATTTTTTGTTTGGCTTTGATGTTCAATTGCTTTATTTACTTAGTTTTTTGTTTATGTTCATGTAATTGTAATAAATTGACTTTGGGATGACATAAATAATGTTAAGCAAAAACGTTAAGAAAATCATAATTCGTAGAGTAATACAATTTGGACCATGCCTAAGTGCTAACCTATATCCTATATAGATTAAATGCAAAAAAGGCATAGCCTAGAACAATGCCTATAAGAGACCATGTGCATTGAAAAAATATTTAAACTAATACGACTAAAGTCTTGATCATGCACAGGCTGCATGCTAATCACAATAGAAACTGAAGGATCAACAGTTTAAAGACACAAATGAGCCAAATATCATGTCTTTCTTAAATAATGTTTTATAGGCCTGGAACAAAGTAAAAAGAAGGGTCCCAATGAATCAACAATAAAAAAGTATGTAAATTTTTAAAAGCATATTTTTATTACTAAAATTTAATATCCATATATCAGCGACACAAGTCATAAGTCCACATACTTAACAAAATGTTAAATTATCATAACAATAGTTAACATCTTGCAAATGTCAGTAGCAATAAAATCACTAAAAATATTAATAGCAACAACAAAATAACAATAGCAGAAACCGAACAACAATGTCATATTGCAAAACACAAAAAGAATTATACTAACAAACACACAGATGATCATGAAAAATAATTTCTTAACATTTTTCTAGATGGAAAATCATTAGTAATAGTATCAAGATTAATATTGTCTAATATACCCTTCTCGATACATAAAATAGCTAAACCATTCAACCTTTCATGTGACATTGATGTCCTCAAGTAGGTTTTTAATAATTTTAACTTTGAAAAACTTCTCTCAATTGATACTATAGTCATAAGTACAGTTAATAGAATTTGATGAGCAATTGAAACATTTGGATAACAATCTATGACTTTAACAAATTCAAGAAATTTAATTGATGACAATAACTCATTTGGCAAATTCATTTGCAACAATACTTTTGATTCAAAAAAAAGATCATCTAAATTTGCATCCGACAAATTATAATGAGAAAAAGTAATTGTAAAATTAATCTAATATTCTCTTAGTTTATTATCATCCAACGACCTCAACTTCATTGAATCAAATAAGAATCTAAAAATAATTTAAAATGTCATTAATTGTTCAAATATATTCTTCAATGAGGCAATTGTCATATTAATAACAACTAGAAAGTAATTATCTTTAAATTAATCTTCAACTGATTTTATTTCTCCATCATTATCGTTTTCATCAAATTGTCTTTTCCTAATAATACAACATCTAGTTAGAAATGTAGGCGTTACATTCATCCCATGTGCTAGACTTTTGGCAATATTCATACTACAGAAAAACCCTTCATTTTTATATTTTTTTTTTAAAAATCTATCACACCTTCTAATTGCTATGTGATGGTGGTAATGCACATAATTTAGATTGCAACTTTTTACTCACTATGTTAATAGCAAATAAAAAATCATATCAAATAACCATCTTAAGTAAAAACTCAAAACTCTCAAGTACACTAACCAAACTTTTTGCATCACTTTTCCAATTAGCTGCATCACCAAATCTAGATAATTCTATAAAAGCCAATCTTATTTGAAGAGCTTGAAATCTAATAGCTTTAATATTTTTTATTCAACTCTCCCAATGAGTGTTAGACAATGATTTCATGGTTTAATCCCAAAACATTGTAAAGTAAAACCTTCCACCTTTTAGGAGAACTTGAAAATAATGCATATATGCATTACACAACTCCAAAAAATGAAACAACGTTAACACAATAATGTGTCATGTCGTTAAGAGTAAGATTAATATTATGACATTTACATGGCAAATATAATGCTCTTAGATTTATTTCAAGTAATATAATGCTCTTAGATTTATTTCAAGTAATCTCTTTTGAACCCCTTGGTATTTTCCCTTCATATTAGAACCATTATCATAACCTTGACCCTTCACATTATGGATATTAAGATCAAGAGACTTAAATACATTCAACAATTCATTGAAAAGTCCTAATCTAGATATGTCATCTGCCTTCAAGAAATCTAAAAAGTACTCATCTATTTTTATTTTTTATTTGACATATTCACACATCATACTAATAGCTCATTTTTTCTTGATAACTTAAATCTGGAGTAAAATTAAGAATAATAGAAAAGATGTTAGCATATATCTCTAACAAACTGATCTCAAATTTCCTTTCTTAGGTCTAATATATATGTGTATATATTTATCATCTTTTAACTTACGCCAATGTGCACATCCAAAACAAATGAAAATATAAAATATAAAAAAGAAATATAAAAAGAACATGTTCATTTCTTCTTCTTGATAAGATTGAAACAAAATTATTAAAATTGTTCGATCATGGTTGTAATCAAACTTCTTTTTAGCGCTATTTAATAAACTTAGAAATTTAGAATAAAATACTTAACTATGTATTTTTTTTCAATTTTTACAACGTAAATTGTCAAAAAACTTTATGATATATATAAACATCTTAAAATAGATTTATTGATCTTTAGTTTTTACTTCTTTTAATGAATATGTTTATTAACTTTCAAATTTTCTGCTTTTTTTAACAAGTCTAGATTATAGGTGCCCACTCGTTAGAAGATTTGAAAGCTAATAGGAAAGGAAAAGGCAAAGAGTGGTTGTTTTTTCTTCCACTACAAATGGCATCCGTTTTGTTCATTTCTTGCATTGATAATCCCAAGTACTATTCAAAGGTTCAGTATCATCTCGGGCAAAGCCCTTGATTTTTTAAAATTTAACATTATCAATTTTAAAATTTTAAATTTAACACTTCAAATATTATCAATTGATGGCCAATTAATTCTTTTTCTAATTGGAAATAGCCAAATAAATTGCATATGAAATAGTAATACGTGCCGCATGCACGTTGGATGGATTGCGGTCTAGTGAAATGCGTATTATTGACCGGAGTTTTTAGTTTCTACGCTATTGTAAGGGTCCACACAAGACGACCCAAAGGAAGACTTAAAGACTTGACGTAAAGGAAGATTTAAAACACAAAAATTTTAATTTTTGGAAGACTTTTTGAGATTTTACACATCTATTTTTTATTTAAAGATTAAGTTAACCGTTGGGAGGTGCAAAAATTCTTTTAAAAAAACATATAATTAATTTTTTAAATCTTTAGAATTTTCAAAAAATTCTTTCCATTTTGCAATTTTTTAGGAATCATTCTTTTAAACTTTGTCTAAAAACATAGTACAATATAAACATTTAACATTAACTAATCAAAAATTACTAATATGTTAACCCAACTTAACTTTTAGACTTGACATGAATTAATTAAATTTGACATAAATTAATAATTTAAGATAATTATCATAAATTGTATTTAATTAATTCGATTCGAATTTAAAAATTAAGATGAATTGTTATATAAGCATCATTTGATTGGTGTAAATATTAATATTTATGTTACTTATATTTTGTAGTTATTTTTAACGAGAATTTAAGGGAAGAATTTTTCTGAAAAATTAAAATTAAAATTTAAAAAGAATATTTTGAGAATTTAAAAAATTAAATTATTTTCAAAATTTTCTTACACTACAAGAGAAGTATCTCTTTTACCCTTTTTTTTTTCTAGCTCTAAATTAAACTTGCGTTTGAACAAGTGATAGCAATATGGATTCAACTTCAAGATCAAACGGTTGAAAATCATTAATTGGACGTTGGGTTTGGTCTAAGAAAAGTACAACACAACTAAAGTCTAAAACCCGTGAGCTCTAGATAAACCTGCACCAAAACTTTTGATATTTTTCATTTTCGGTGGCCATAGCCATTAATGTCCCATTTATTTACATGCATGTATTAGGAGGCTATATAAGTATTTTTCTTCAATTAACAGGAAGGATAAATACTTCGACCCTATATAAGGCCCTGATCGCACTACAGATTGTGTTGCACATTGAATCCTAAAGCACTCTATTTGACAATGGAGACTCTAGCAATTTTTGGTCTTGCCTTGGCTTCTTCCTTCTTCTCTGGTACAATAATCTTTTGCCTTAAATCATATCTGCATAACACTATGCCAATTTGAGGTTTAACGTATATTTCTAAAGTACACGATTCTGAAGTTTAATTGTTCTATTTTACATAGATTTAACTGTTCTATTTGACATAGTCTGAAGCTTTATATATACACACCCGAGCTGTCTCTGAAAATTCATATAAAATGAAATGAGGCGAGACATATTAGAATAGAATGTGCATGTGCCGTGTCATTACTCATTGTAGTTGAATACAATATATCTGACTGCTTACGTTTTTTAATGGTATCTTTCTTACATGCAGGAGCTCTTGCAGGAACCTTTACTTTTACAAACAAGTGTCCGTACACTGTCTGGCCTGGAACTCTAACCAGAGAAGGCCGCCCTCAGTTGCCCAAAACCGGATTTGAGTTGGCATCCGGCTCGTCATCATCCATCGACGTTCCACGTGATTGGAGCGGCAGGTTCTGGGCACGAACCAACTGCGCCACTGATGCCACTGGAAAGTTTACTTGTGCTACTGCAGACTGTGGCTCGGGCCAAATCCCGTGCAACGGTGCAAACGCAATCCCACCGGCGTCGTTGGCGGAGTTCACTCTAGGCGAACAAGGAAAAGATTCCTATGACCTCAGCCTCGTCGACGGCTATAACCTGCCACTCTCTATAACCCCACAAGGCGGTTCTCCCGACTGCAAGATCAGAAGTTGCCAGAATGATGTGAATAAAGTTTGTCCGCCGGAACTAGCAGTAAGAGGGCGTGGCGGCAGTACTGTTATTGCTTGCAAGAGTGCATGTCTGGCATTTAATAAGCCCAATTACTGTTGCACCGGCAATTATAATACGTCGGCTAAATGTCCGCCTACTAATTACTCAAAGATTTTCAAGGACCAGTGCCCTCAGGCTTATAGTTATGCTTATGATGATAAGAGCAGTCTTATCACTTGCCCAACTGGTCCTAATTACCTTATCACCTTCTGCCCTTGATTACCTCAATTCTAGATCTAGCCATGTTTACAGATTTCATGGCTTGGATCAATCCATAAATTAATGAATAATTACTCCAAGCCATTATGGCTTTTTACTCGTTTATGTTCCTTTTGTGCTGAAGAGTTACGTCGTTTCTATGTTGATGATTCATTAGTGCATGGCTTCATCTACATGGTTGTTTATATAATAAATGTGGTTTACTCAATGGAATCGTACAATTATGAAGCAACATTATATTCAATCATTTTGTTACTATTAGAACAAATTTCACTAAATCTATAATTCGTTTGAATCTATCCATCTCCCTTCAATGATCATATGATGTGATAAGTTGTAATACAACACGGGTTGCATCCTTTTGATTAGACCCCACGTCTTTATAGCATGGTACAGTACGACCTTCTATTGACTTGATCTAGAGTTATTGTGCCTAAAATCTTCTATTGACTTGGCAAGGTCTAGGGAAACTAACTAGATTATTTCAAGGACTAAAATTTAAAAAGTGAAAGTAGTTTCTTGGAAAGGCGAAACAGAAAAGAAAAGAACCAAATCTGTCCGGTCATCTTAATTTTCTTGGTGCATAAAGAGTTGGTCAATAATTGCGTAGTCCTTAAACATGATCGAGAAAAATGGGCTCGGACTGCAAAGTTATCTTTTAAGCACGATGTGTTCATGCTTCTAAGAGGAAATCTCGATGCCTGTATTGCAAATTCCGGCGATGAATTATATGTCCATTTTATTTAGGGTTGGTAAAATTTCGTCCGAACCGATAACTTAATTTTGTCCGATTCATAAAAAAATCATATATGAGTTAAAAGTTTTTTGACTGAATTTAAAACGAGTTGATTGAATTTTGCCTGAATTAAAATTAAATCTAAATTCAGGTTGACCTAATCGAACAAAATGTCTGAATTTTTAAAATTGCTCAGCATCAAACATTTAAAATTGATTAAACTTCTCCAATCCGAATTTAACAAAGACAATAAAAATTATTGTTTCAAAAGAATCATTACTTTATTCTAATTTATAGTATTAAGTTTTAATTGTTACATAGATGCATGTTAGCTAACTTGTATCATCTTTCTGGGATATGAAGAGTAGGATATGCAAAGTTTGATGAAGAAGAATTTGTTATTTCTTGCATGTTTTATTTGATTTGAATTTGTAGTATGAATAATGTGGTTTACTGGTTTTAGATTTAGAGTACATTTGTGTCTTTGTAGCTTCTTGCTATAATTTTGTTGCAGACTTTGAATTTGGTGCTTGTATTTTTGTTTTCTTGAATTTGGTTGTGGACTTACTATTTATTTGGTTTGAACTTCAACTAGACAACTATAATTTAGCATTTTTTGCTATAATTTTTTGATTGATTTTACAGAGAAAAAGAGATGGAAAGAAGATGGTGCAATTTAATAGTCTCTTGCTATTATTCAAAATTGAACAAACCGGTTCTGATTTGAGTTGGGTGTTGTCCAATCCAGTTTTATTCCAAGTCAGCTTGATAAAAAAAATTTGGTTTCAAATCAATGTAAGGTCATAAAATTTTTACCTTTGTCCGAAAAATCCAAAAATGGTTTGGTTTGAAACCAATATAATTTTGTTTTGCTGAATCACTTAAAAAACACCAATGCAAGGACACATAGGCAACACATCCGCTTTTCACAATCCATGTAGCTTGTAAAGACACAATCTTTCATTAGCTGACACATAAGCAACAAATCCACATTTCACAATCCATGTAGCTTGCAACGACACTATCTTTCATTAGCACAAATTTTGCGAGATAAAAGAGCGTAGCAATACCGTGGAGACAGCAATAAAGAGCTGCGGAAGGCCACTGAAGTCTATCGATATGGTTGAATATTTAAATAAACATAGTTTCCCATTAAGAAGGTGACCTCCCCACGACCTTGATCTGATATACTTGTACTTTCATGCGATTTCAGGCAATCTGAAGGTTGGAACACAACTCACGCAAGATAGAGTCCCGGCTGCACAGATGGGCATCTACGGGTTGAATTGGTGTTGTTCCTAGAAAATAAGATAACAAACTTGGAGGTGAGACCCCATACACAAGGACCTATACACAGCTTCATAAGGAGACAACTTAGTAGATAAGTGCACTGAGATGTTGTAGCTAATTTCCACCTAGGGAAGCCACTCAACCCATTTTCGGGGTTGATAGCGAGGTATTGTTTAAAGGTCCTGTTGACGACTTTTGTCTGTTTGTCGGTCTGCGGATAGCTCAAGTTCACCCCAAGGTTGGTTCCTTGGAGTTTGAACAAGGCACGTAAGAAAAAAACTCATAAAAATTGTCTTGATAGGTCACTATCAAAGTAGAAAATTCATAGAGACGAATCACGTTGACAATAAAGGAAGGGGCCTCCATTGTTAGCCCCGCATCTTGTTTCGGATTTCGTAGTGATTACGTGCTAAAATTGGAGAAATTTTTTTAAATAAAAATATATATGAATAATAAAAAATAAAATTCATGATGGGACCTTTTTTTGAAAATAAACAAATAATAATAAAAGTAAATTTCATCAAAAGGAATCGAGGATGAGGAATAACACAAATAAATAGACTTATGAATTAATAAACAAAATGCAAGTCACGGTCGTGACATCCAATAATCACGGGAGTGACTGATAAAGAAAAGAGGGTATTACGACTTTTTGTGCACAGTAGACATATGATCGTGCACTTTCATGAAAACTTGAGGTTGTAACGATCATGGTTATGCACGATCGTGCAACCCTTAAAAAACAACAATTTTGTTTAAAACATCATAACTTTCAATTCTGAAGTTCAAAAATTACAAACTTTATGTCGTTAGAAAGATAAAAGAAAGATCTACAACTTTCATGAAGATACTTTTATCAAATTCTGCCTAAATCAATACAGTTTATTCCTTAAAGTTTCAGATCATATTTTAACTCCTTTTTCCTCTTTTCTCTCTACTGTCAATACATATATAAATATAGCTGTTACCTATAACCAAAAGACCCGAATCCAACATTTAAATCCATACATGCAAAATTCCCTTTAAAACAATTTACTTAAAGAAAACTCATCAAAAGATCAT
>JANQBM010000004.1:30146962-30177545 GCA_025594535.1 Erythroxylum domingense
GGTATTAGATGAGTTAGATGTAAATGTTGAAAGTTTGAAAATCTGGAAAATGTTAGCAGAAAAATTTCCACTAATATGCTTTTGTGTTTTAGCCATAACTTCTTCTAGAGTTGTTCAATTGAGATGATTCTTAATTTTAATTAAACTAGAGATATATGGATATATTTTTCATGAAGACACCAAATTTTAATTATGTCGTTAAGAGACTCAAAAATTGACATGAAGTCTGAAAATTTCTGGGAATGAATAGTAAGAGAGTTAAAATTTTGATCTGAAAATTCCATGAATTTTCTGTACTGTTATAGAGAGATTTTGACAAAGTTATCTTCATAAAAGTTGTAGCTTGTCCTCATAGCTCTCTAACGGTATAAAGCATGTAATTTTTGGACATTTGAGTTAGGAGATATGACCTTTATAATTTTGTAATGCTGCATAGGAGGGACATTCGGGACAACTACTTCATTCTGAAATTTTGACCCTTGTAGAGGCAAATTTTGTTTTCAAGGTCTTCATAGAACTAGAAGTCTTCTTTGAATCAGTCTAAGAATGACCTTAATCTAATACTTGTAGTGAAAGTTATGCCTTTTTTACCATTTCAGGTTGGAAGAAGAAATGGAGGAAGGGAGAAATCACGATCGCGACTGGCGCAAGTCGCCCGACATCGTGGACATGTGCGCGCACACGACCCGCGGGTCCCCCTCCCCCAAAAGCTGAACACGTTTCACTATTTTGGTCATAACTTTGTCATCCAACCTCCAAATGACCTGATATTTGAAGCATTAGATTCATAACACATTACTCTATCTCTCCATAAACATTTATAGCTTTTGGTTTTGACTAGAAAGAGATTGATCGAATCAAAGTAAGGGTATCGGTTGGAAGAGCATGAACTGGATATTTTACTGAACATGTTCCATTATTTTGATGATATCTTGATCTGTGTGATCCCAAATAAGATGAATTTTAATTTTGAGTAAACTAGAGATATAGGCCTACAAATTGTCTCAAGAAGTCAAATTTTGATTCTTTCTCTAAGATATTGAATTTCTGGATGGAAGTTGTACATAGTACACCGTTTTTGAATATGAACAACCCGATAATGTTAGAGGTATATCTTCCAAATTAAGTGATTTTGGTGTCAATAGAAAGATAAGACATAGAGGAACACTTTTTTAGAAGAGATTATGACCAAATTACATCATTTTCACTGTCTAATTGAATGTGAACAGTAAGCCCGAAGGTGTAACTTGGAAAAATCTGAAGGAAGTCAATGAGAAAGGAATAAAGATTTTTAATGGTTTTAGTGAGGCATAAACCTAAGTATAAATTATAATTAGATGAGTTTTGATATGAGATTGATTTTGTGATGAAATTGATGGACAAATATCCGGGATTATTATGAACATGCATTGTTCATAATTCATTTCATCTATGTGCATTATTGAACAATTATAATTGTGCATATTGTGATATATGTGTATGTAGTTTGATATAGAAGAGCAACTAGAACGTCAACCTCCAGACGTTGCCAGAACTTCCAGGAATTAGCTTTGGGAGCAACTAGTGAGTAACCTAGACGGTTTCTCTCAATTATTTTTTGCTTAAATTATGCTTTGAATGATAAATGAATATGAAATGAATGTGTTTGATTGTTGATTCCGGACAGAAGGTCCGATGATTGTGAATGTGGAATGTATATTGAAGTGCTGTTTGAATGTGAATGTAAAGACCTAAATGCTTTGTAATGTGAGTAATTGTGGTACATGCATTCCATTCATGAATGCACAATCAGATAATGACAATTGTGACCAGAGTAGCCACTGCTTAGAGCTTAAAGCTCAATGAGTGAAAAGAGCCTTGAGCTCAAGCAGTGATTTAGAGCCTAAGGCTCACTATATATAATGAGTCTTGTATCCTCCAAGCGGATAAGGGACAGTTATTAATGAGCCCGGTATCCAAAATAGATACGGGACAGTTCAGGCACTCGATCACAACAACATAACAAATGGAAAGTGTCTCATGAGCATTTCATATGCATTTATATCAAGTATGTTTGATTGATTGAAATGCTGAAATTTCCTATGCTGGAGTAAAAGTGTGATATATGATCTATTATGCAAAATTTTGAATTTCATGTTATGTGACATGGTGTGTTGCATGAATTGAGTGAACCATCGATGATGGTTACCTCATTGAGTTCGCAAACTCACCAAAATTGCAACGTTATCTTTTCAGGACCAAGAGACAACTCTAGCTACTGAGAGGCTCTACCAGTCGTGTGGATTGTGATTTGGCAAGAGAAGTCATGGCTCAAAGGTCGGTCAGCCAGGATTTTTGGACGGCTTAGCTAGATTGTATAAATATTTTCCTCTTTCATGTAATACTTTTGTACTAGGTTGATGATGTACATATAGTAAAGGTTGAAGGACACAATGTAGATTTGCGATTTTGTGAAATGAAATGAGGAAAAAGTATGGTTTTAAAATATTGTGATTTTCTTATGATGCTTTATAAGTAAATAATGATATGATGCCATGTGAAGTGAATGTAGTGATCGATGGTAGCCAGCCGTTATCATAGGATATGTACCGAAATGACCTCCGGGCTTTCCGGTGTGTACCTTTCGGTAAGGGGGTGCTACACTTTTGATTTATGCATGTTTGTATTTTTAGTGGTGAAAAGTTAGTGAAAAAGCAAGCATATGGTAGAATATTTGCATTAGAAGAATTTGAGTGAAATACTGAACCAGTAATCACTTGAGTGATTTGAGTGAAATCCAATACGTGAGAGTTTGCTATAATTATGTGCTAGTTTTTGAAATATGATTGCCTTAAATTGATTTTGTTTATATTACTCGAATGATTAACTCTAGGGTGTTCATTGGTTACAAAATTGTTTGACTTTTGAAGTGTGCACTATTTACTGTTGTGAGACCTGGAATAGAGGAATTTGATTAGTTGGCCAATTGATTGCAAATATAGTTTGTCAAGGACGAGCAAAAGATTGGTGTGCGAGAATTTGATAAGTTGTTATTTTTGTGCTAATTTTGGATATAAATGTCTTCAATGTGTTGAAACTTTTATTTAAAGTTAATGAACTTATTTCTTAATTGCTCTCAGATGATTTTCAACACATGGGAGATGAATTTGAATAAAAAAGATGCAAGGAAAGCAAAGACAATTCGAATTCCCAGCTGGCAGAAAAGTTTTTGACTAAGCGTGGGCATATGCAAAAGGAAAATTTATCTGCAGAATTTGATTTGAAAGCAAATTCGATATGTTTAGGATTTTGATTTTTTTAGGAATCGAGTTGTTGACTTTTATGTGGGGATTTGCTGCCTGATTAAGTGGGAAATGTATCTGATAAAGATAACGATAAGAAGGAAGAGAAGAACGCTTCTAGATATCGTCTTTTCATGTTTTTCTTCTGTTTTATGGTTTTGGCTAGAGTTTTCATATTTTTCTGGAAAAGTGCAGATATGGAAACCATGTGTTCTGCTCTATTTCTGTTGGGTTTTACCTCTGTTATGAGTAGCTAAATCTTTCTTCTTGGTTGAAAGGATCCATGTTATCATCTAGTATGTGTGAAATTTTCTAAATAAAGTTTATTTCATTGATAAATATTAAGTGTCTTTCGTATTTCTTTTTATGATCAAATTGATTGATCTGTAGGCTTCATAACTAGAAATTGATTGATTAATTTACAACCAGATTAGAAGGATTTGACGTTTAGTTTTGTTAATCCAAAGTGGCAATTAGGATTACCATCTTTACATAAGGGATTGGAAATTCTAAGAAAG
The DNA here is from genome assembly GCA_025594535.1 of Erythroxylum domingense. NCBI lineage: Eukaryota > Viridiplantae > Streptophyta > Magnoliopsida > Malpighiales > Erythroxylaceae > Erythroxylum > Erythroxylum domingense. Next base: position 30,150,762 of record JANQBM010000004.1, read on the forward strand.
ATACTTTTCTAGATTAAATACATATTGTATGTGTATTGTCTTGCTTACTAGTTCTCTTGGTTCTTAAAGCTATTAATTAATCAAACTTAAGATCGTATCTAAGTTATTGGTTAATAAGAGCGTTTAGAATATATGTTTCTATTCTTCTAATCCAAAGAGAGAACATCACTCAATGAGTATTTGTTAATGGAATTAATTTTATATCGATGATCCATATTATTTTGATAACATAGGTGACCTAAAAGTAAGGTTTGTTCATCAATTTTCTAGATCTGATTATTTTCGGTGATTTCCAATTTTTGAAGTTTTTATTTCTTAAAATCAAGTTAATTCAACCCCCTCATTTATTTTAGTTTTCAATCGTGAAACATTTACCAATAGATTCCTTGTGGAAACGATCTCAACTCTTCACTAACTACATATTTCATTATTAGAATTGGTATTAATTTGGTTGCAGGTGACAACATTACCAAATGCCTTCCACCATGTCATCCACACACACACACACACACACACACACACACACACACACACACACACACACATATATATATAAGAAGTAGTGATTTTACTTTACCCCTTTTTAGAAATAAAGTATCGTCTGAATTACTTTAGCGGTATCCAAAAGCTATCATAAAATTTGTTAATCTTCGAAACCATGCTTTTGGCGATTGTTTCATCTTATATAATGATTTTTTATTATGAAAATCTTTCCATTATGCATTTTTGTCACCATACATCCTAGTAAAAGCTCCATATAGACTTTTCTAGATAACTCACCATGCAGAAAGGTATTTTTTACATAAATAATGGGCAATATAAACTTGTAAATAAGGACAATAACACTATAATAGTATTGATTTTACCTATAGGGAAAAATGTCTATGTGTAATAAATTTCATATGTTTAGGTGTACCCTTTTGCTATTAATTGTGTTTTAAGTCATTCAATTGTGTCATCTGCTTTATCCTTTATTATATAAATACATTGGACATTTAATGAGCTTCCATATTTTATTCTTTTGTAAGGAGTTCAGTTCCTATATAATTGATTTATAGATTACTTATTTGATTATGATAGGTTATAATATGATATATAATGACTCGTGGGATATTTAAATCTACTTGAAATTTTAGGTTCATAAGTAGGCTTGAGAATAACCTAGTGAGACATTTTAGCAATCAATTTTTAAGTGGCTCAAGTTCTAGAATATAAACATCACTAATAAAAAAATTGGTGTGGTATATTATTATAGACTCAAACTCTTCGATTGATGGGATTACATCTTCTAGTTTGATAAGTGGCTTAGATTCTAAAATAGAGCATCCTCTGTAAATGATTGGTGTGGTATACTAGTTAAGGATTTAAAACTCTTTAATTAATGGACTTACATCTTCTAGTTCAATCATTCCTTTATGTCCTAAGCGATCTTCTAGTTCACCCATTTTTTTATGATCCAAGTGACCATTAACAACATATCCCTCATACTCTAATGACCATTAACATTATGATTTAAAGTTTCATTACTTATATTAAAATTACTAACACTATGATCAATGAATTGATACTCATCTTGAATTTCTTTTTGGATCTCCCCGTAAAGTTCAGAATTAAGAGAAAAATATAATAAGTTTTTATAGAAAAATATATATGTTATTATGAACATACATTGAATTGGAGGATGATAACACTTGTACCCTTTTTAATTTGTAACATATCTGAGAAATATATATCATAGTGCTTATGGAGCTAACTTGTGGTGCTAATGTTTATAGGTATATATAAATACTATATATCTAAAGACAGAAGGAGGTAAATTTGGTACTGATAGAGCAACTAAAGCCTTATTAAGAGCTTTGAGTGGTGTTTGAAATTCAGAGGAGCTTAAAGGATTTTGATTTATTAAATATGCTAAATAAGGAAAGAGCTTCTCCCTAATAGGACAATGGTATATGGGTTTGAATTAATGAGGCATAAACAACTTATAATAAGTGATGATTTATTCTTAAGGCCATCCCCTTTTGTTAAGGTATATCAACATATATAATTTCATTAATAATTTATATGCTTCTGGATAATGCTTTAATTTAAAAAAAAATTATTCTCTACCGTTATCACAATGAAGAACTTGAATCTATACATTAAATTAAGTCTTAGTGAATTTGTAAAATTCTTGGAATAACAAATTCACTTCATTTTTGGACTTCATCAACCAGAGCTAAGTCATCCTGATAATCATTAATAAAGATAACAAACTAAGTAGAGAAAATTGGAATTTTAGATATACCTTATACATTAGAATAAACAACCATAAATGGCAACGAATTTTGTTTAAACTTAATGAAATGAATTTTTGTGACTTTTTGCAAGTTCAAAACCAACACAGTGAAAAGTAAAGACATCAATCTTTTTAAATAAAATATGAAATAATTTTTTAGATAATTGAAAGATGTATGTTTAATTTATTAGTGTTGCAACTAAACTTTAGCGTTTTTCTTCTCCACTTTAAAATCATCCATCATAAAACTTGATGCAAATTATCATAACTCTTTGTCTGTAAGTGTAAATAATACAAGTTCCTTTACTTAATCTCATAATCAATCATCTACTTTATTTGCATGTCCTAAGTTAGGCTAAAAAATTGTAATACAAGATAAGGTTGTTATTATTTCAGAAATAGATAAGAAACTATAAACTAAAGATGGGGCAACCAAAATAAAATCCAAATTCAAGGTATTAGTGAGATAACAAGATCGTTCCCTTAGAATTGGGGCCTTATTAACATTGGCAATAGACACAATTTTCTAGAAGGATTATTCAAGTTTTATTGCCTCTCTAGATTTATGTGCATATGATTTATAGCACCATAATCAATTATTCATGTATTATTACAAAGATATGTGGTAATGTTCAAATTTTCACCAACATTTTCTGTAGTTGCTATTAACGAAAGAGATGTCTCAATACCATCATCCTTTTTATTTTTTTCAACAATGTCAAAATTTTAGGTTCTCTTGGATTTTCCTTTTTAAGATACTCAATTATGATCCCACCAGTCTAGACAACTTACAACTTTATAGTGACGATCTTTGGTATGATCAGGCTAGTCACAATGGGTACATTTATAGGTAGTTTCCTTAACACCATTAGTTGTCTTTGATTTGCTTTGAGTTACCATAATTATAGCTTTAGCATTTCCAAACTCTTCTTTTAATGTTTGATGACATACTGCGTCTTATTAAATCAAGGTGTAGAATTTTTCTATATCTAGAATTGATTCCTTATATGGAATCTATCTATGAATATGTTCAAAAAAAATCATCCAATCTTATAAGAAATATATGTACCATTAGTTTTATAATAGATTTTCCATATGCTATAACATCATCAAGTTCATTCATGACCAACTTATCTCGATAGTCAAATTCTTAAAATATTTATGCTAATTGTTCATAATATTCAAAAAGAGATTTTCTATTTTATTTCGTAGCAAATGCTTTACGGTTTAAGGCGAAGAGTTGTAACTAATCACCTCCATCATAGAAGACTTTAGACAATGTGCTCTAAATTTCATAGGCAATGGGTATGCACAAGCATCCCTTCATAATCTTTAGACTCATAAACATTAACAACCACCTTTTCACTTTTTATTTTCAACTTATCAATTTTTATGCCCATCTTCTGATTTTGTACATGGTTTTGTTTTACCATAAATATAAGATAGCTTATGCCTTTTAGCAATATGCATCTTTATTAGTTGCATCCAAACATCATAATTTGATGTAGCAAAATAATTCCTACATTAGAAAAATCTTCAGACTAAATAATAGTAAGATTTAATTTTGATCTATACAATTCAATATTAGTTCACTCATTTTGTTTTCTAAAAAAGAGGTTTATTAAGAAATATTTGTTGGCTATGATACCAATTTAAAATACATAAAAAAAAGTATACTACTTTTTTTATTCAATGAAAGGAAGCATAAAGATATACAATAGAAACTAATTAATTACCAATTTATAGCTAGAAGTTAGAAATACAATTAGTTATAAACTAAGAACCTAATAATATATTATAACTATATAATTCCAAAAATTATGGAAAAAGTATCTAACGATATACATACCATCATATATATAACTTAACGATGGCTTCCCATCTAAATAAAAGATCCTTAATAACTTTATTAATGGTGGAAAAATATTTACAATTATTAAATAAGCATACTAAAATTTATTATTTAGAATAATAATATAAATATCTTTGCCATTCACAAACTTTGATAACTTATAACTCAAAAAGTGTTTACTTGTCACTAAATTTTAATATACTTATTTATGATCATAAACAATTTTAAAAGTTACAAATGTAGTTGTAGACCTAGTAATAGTAGTGTTGTGTATGTGGCTCATATACTGGTAAGGGGGCAGGTGCTGGAGCGGAGTGTAAGCATAACAGAGTTAACGTTATAGGTGGAGTTAACGTTGTGGAGTCAGAGGATAACATTACATTATGGCACATGAGGTTGGGACATCTCAGCGAGCGTGGGATGATAAAATTGCATAATTGGGGTTTATTGTAGGGAGTCAAAAGCTGCAAGTTAGACTTCTGCAAGTTCTACATGCTTGGAAAGCAGTCTAAAGTGAGTTTTAAGACTGGTAAGCACAAGATAGAAGGTATATTAGATTGTATACATTCTGATGTATGGGGACCTACCAAAGAAGTATCATTGGGTGGATCGTGCTATTTTTTCACGTTTATTGATGATTTTTCTAGGAAGGTCTAGGTGTACTTCATGAAACAGAAGTCAGAAGACTTTTCCAAGCTTAAAAGGTGGAAAGCTGAGGTAGAGAATCAGGCAGGAAGAAAAATCAAGTACTTGGGATAAGATAATGGTACGAAGTACACAGATTCACAGTTTCAGAAGTTTGTGAGGAACATGGAATTCAGAGGCACTTTATATTAAGAAAGGGGCCACAAAAAATGGAGTTTCGAAAATGATGAATAGATCCATCATAGAAAGAGCTAGGAGTTTGAAGTTGAATGCGGGGCTTCCCAAAGGCTTCTAGGTGGAGGCTGTGAGTATAGCGTGTTTTCTCATCAATAGATCACCACGGGTTTCACTGAAAGGGAAAACTGTAGAAGAGGTATGGATAGGAAACATTGTTAATTATTCTAGTTTAAGAATTTTCAGTTGTCCTGCATATGTGCATGTTCCTAGTGATGAGAGATCGAAACTTGACCCAAAGTCAAGAAAGTATATTTTCTTGGGTCATGTAAAAGGAATAAAAGGGTACAAGTTCAGGGATCCAAAGGCCAAAAAGATGGTGATTAGCAGAGATGATATATTTGATAAGAAGTCTATGGTACAAAAGACTTATAAAGAAGTTAGTCCAGAAACAGGAGAAAGCAGCACTAGTTCAAGGCTAATGAAGGTGGAGCTAGAACGGAACATATCAGATGGTGATATGGTAGAGAGTTATAGTACAAGGGCTGATGGTTCCAGTACACCTATAGGACAGCAACAGACTATAGCTAGTGATTGACCCAAACGTACCATCAGAACCCCTATGAGGTATGGCTTAGAAGATTTGTTTTCATATGCACTCACCATTAGTAGTGGTGACCCAGTTTTTTTTCAGGAGGCTGTGAGTAGTCAAAAGAAAAGTGATTGGATGGTTGTTATGGCGGAGGGGATGGAGTCACTCCATAAGAACCAAATTTGGGAGTTCGGTTGAGCTTCTTAAAGGGAAGAGAGCTATAGGGTGTAAATGGGTGTATAAGAAAAAGTCCATAGTATTAAAAATAGAGGGGGAGAGATTCAAAGCTCAGTTGGTAGCAAAGGGGTACTCATAGTTGAAAGGGATAGATTATGACGAGATATTTTTTGTAAAGGTTAGACACACATCTATCAGGGCAATATTGGCACTGGTAACCAATTAGGATATGCACTTAGAACAGATGGATGTGAAGACAACATTTTTTCATAGTAATCTGGAGAAAGAAATTTACATGGTACAACCAGATGGGTTCAGTTAACCTGGACAGGAACACTTAATTTGTAGATTGAAGAAATCGTTATATGGGTTGAAACAGTCTCTACGATAATGTTATAAGCGATTTGACTCGTACATGATCAAGCTTGGATATAGGCGATGCGAGTATAATTGTTGTGTGTATTTCAATAGCCATGGTAGTAATTCGTTTATTTTTCTGCTACTGTATGTGGATGATATGTTAATTGCCGCGAAGGATATTCATGATGTGATGGACTTGAAGGCTTTGTTGGGTTAAGAGTTTGATATGAAGGACTTAGGTCTAGCTAAGAAGATTCTTTGAATGGAGATTTGCAGGGATAGAGGCTCTAAAAAGCTGTGGTTGTCTCAACGTAGTTATGTTGAGAAGTGTTGGACAGATTCAAGATGAACAGTTGCAAGCCTGTGAGTACTCCATTGGCCAATCACTTCAGATTGTCTCAAGAGTAGTGTCCTAAAACAAATGACAAGGTGGATGATATATTGAGAGTTCCCTATACAAGTGTCATAGGATGCTTGATGTATGCGATGGTTTGCACACGAACAAATTTCGCACAGGCTGTAAGTTAAGTTAGTAAGTTTATGGCGAAGCCTACCAGATAGCATTGGGAAGCAGTCAAGTGGATTTTTAGGTATTTGAGAGGTACCGTTGATTATGACATTGTGATTGGATGTGAGCATGGTGATCTGTCAGTTGTAGGATATGTAGATTTAGACTATACAGGTGACTTGGATAATAGAAGGTCTACTATAAGTTATGTGTTTACTATTATAGGAGGGCCTATCTGTTCGAAGTCTATAGTACAGTCTATCATGGTTTTATCAATAATCAAGGTAAAGTATCTGGCATTAGCTGAGGGAGCTAAAGAAGCCTTATAGCCAACTGGTTTGGTAAAGGAACTGAGTACTGAACAAGGTGGAGTTCAGGTATACTTTGATAGTCAGAGTGCAATCCATTTAGCCAAGAACTAGGTTTATTATGCACGGAAAAAACATACAGATGTAAGGTTTCATAAGATCAAATAGTTGGTAGTATCTAGTCAAATACTGCTGCAAAAGGTTCATACTTCAGAGAATGTTGCTGACATATTGACGAAATTGGTTATAGTTGGTAAGTTCAAACATTGCTTGAACTTGATCAACGTTTCTAGATGTTAAGCATGATTGGAGTGCCCAACCTATCTGGTGTGAGAGAAGACTCAAAAGTGTATTCATTTTCATAGGAGGCATATATTCGCAAAGGTGGAGATTGATATGTATGTGGCTCATATACTGGTAAGGGTGCAAGTGCTGGAGTAGAGTGGATTGGTACGGTACAGGATTGACAATTTTAGGAGTCGTCCGTACGATGTCATGGCAACATGGTGACGTGGGTTTTAAATCGTGTCGTGTTGTAATTGTACAGTATTTTTAGGGCTTTATACAAAAACCCAATATACCCTATTGTGTAAGTTGAATAATACGAAAAGTTGTTTCACTCCCGGGGATGTAGGAAACAAATAGTTTCTAAACCTCATTAAATTTTGTGTTCTTCATCTTTCTTTAAAATCTCTTTTACTACTTATTTCTCAACAACTAGTATCAGAGTGTGCCATTGAGATGGAGATGAATCCTATTGCGAAGTTCAACGTGACGAAGTTTGATGGAACTAGAAACTTCAGGTTACAGCAACGATAAGTGAAGGATTTGTTGGCACAACAAGGGATTTTGAAGGCGCTATATGATAGAAAACCAGAGTACTATTCTTTTATGTTTGGGAGATGAGGTTATGTATCATATGATGAACGTATCATCTCTAATAGAGATTTGGCAGAAACTAGAATCTCATTACATGGTGAAATCGCTCACTAATAAGTTGTATCTGAAGCAGAAGTTATATGGGCCAAAGATGTAGGAAAGAGCAAACCTTGTACAGTATATCAACATCTTCAATCAAGTAGTTTCGAATCTGTTGAGGCTAGGGGCAAAAATTGAAGATGAAGACTAAGCCATGATACTACTATGCTCGTTGCATCCCTCATATGAACACATGGTGACTACACTCACATACGGGAAGGAAACAATTTGCGTCGAGGAGATCATTACTGCATTATTGGCTCAACATAAACGAAAATAGAATAGTGGTGAGAGTTCTCAAAGCGAAGGATTGTATGTGAAGGGTAATCAGGATCACAAGAGGAAGGGGAACAAAGATGGCTCGAGAAAACGACATTCAAGGTCTAAGTCCAGAGGAAAGAAAGGCTTGCAGTGTCACTCATACAGGCAGATAGGTCATTTTAAGAGAGTATGTCTAAACAAGGAGCAACAGAATGACAAGAAAAAGGGAAAAGGCAAACATGTCGGAAATTTTACTAATGTAGTGCAGAGGGATGACTCATAATGTAGCGGTGGAGACATGCTCTCAGTATAATCAAGTCAGTTCACGGATCAGTGGATTCTGGATACGAGAAGTTCGTATCACATAACGCCCAACAGAGACTGGTTTGAATCATACAGTTCAGGAAATTTTGGTTTTGTTCACTTCGGAGATGATAAGGCGTGTCCAATTTTTGGAGTTGGACAGATCGAAATCAAGATGTATAACAAAGTCGTGACGACGTTGTGTGATGTTAGACATGTGCCAGAATTGAAGAAGAACTTGATTGACGTTGCATGCAAATGGTTTAGAGTACAAATCTGGGATTGATGGAAGCATCAAGGTTATTAAAGGTGCATTGACTGTGATGAAGGGGATGAAGACTGCTGGAAACATCTACAAGTTGATAGGAAACACAGTTTTAGGTGGAGTTAATGTTGTGGAGTCAGAGGACAACACTACATTATGGCAAAAGAAGAGGTTGGGTCATCTGAGCGAGCGTGGGATGACAGAATTGCATAACTGGGGCTTATTACAAGGAGTTAACAACTACAAGTTAGACTTCTGCAAGTTTTGCGTGCTTGGAAAGCAGTCTAAAGTGAGTTTTAAGACTGGTAAGCACAAAACAGAAGGTATATTAGATTATATACATTCTGATATATGGGGACCTACCAAGGAAGTATCATTGTGTGGATCTCGCTACTTTGTCACGTTTATTGACAATTTTTCTAGGAAGTCTAGATGTACTTCATGAAATAGAAGTTAGAAGTCTTTGCCAAGTTCAAAAGGTGGAAAGCTGAGGTAGAGAATCAAACAGGAAGAGAAATCAAGTACTTGAGGTCAGACAATGGTATGAAGTACATAAATTCACAGTTTCAGAAGTTTTGTGAGGAACATGGCATTCAGAGGCACTTTATAGTGAGAAAGACACCACAAAAAAATGGAGTTTCAGAAAGGATGAATAGATCCATTATGGAAAAAGTTGGGTGTTTGAGGCTGAATGCGGGGCTTCCTAAAGACTTCTGGGCAGAGGCTGTGAGTATGGCATGTTTTCTCATCAATAGATCACCATAGGTTTCACTAAAAGGGAAAACTAAAGAAGAGGTATGTACAGGAAATGTTGTTGATTATTCTAGTTTTAGAATTTTCGGTTGTCCTGTATATGTGCATGTTCCCAGTGATGGGAGATCGAAACTTGACCCGACGTCAAGAAAGTGCATTTTCTTTGGTCATGTAAAAGGAATAAAAGGGTACAAATTCTAGGATCCAGAGGCCAGAAAGGTAGTGATTAGCAGAGATGCTGTGTTTGATGAGAAGTCCATGGTACAAAAGACTCATAAAGAAGTTAGTCCATAAACGGGAGAAAGTAGCACTAGTTTAAAGCTAGTGAAGGTGGAGTTAGAATGAATCATATTAGATGGTGATATGGTAAAGAGTTCTAGTACGAAGGCTAATGGTTCCAGTACACCTATAGGACAGCAGTAGACTGTAGCCAGTGGTTAACCCAAATGCACCATCAGAAACCCTATAAGGTATGGCTTAGAAGATCTGATTTCATATGCACTCACCATTAGAAGTGGAGACCTGGTTTTTTTCAGGAGGCTGTGAGCAGTCAAGAGAAAAATGGTTGTATGGGTGCTATGGTAGAGGAGATGGAGTCACTCCATAAGAACCAAACTTGGGAGTTGGTTGAGCTTCTTGAAGGGAAGAGAGCTATAGGGTGTAAGTGGGTTTACAAGAAGAAGCCCGCAGTAGAAAAAGAGGGGGAGAGATTCAAGGCTTAGTTGGTAGCAAAGGGGTACTCACAGTTAAAAGGGATAGATTATGACGAGATATTTTCTCTAATGGTTAGACACACATCTATCAGGCAGTATTGAAACTAGTAGCCAATTGCGATATGCACTTAAAATAGATGGATGTGAAGACATCATTTCTTCACGGTAATTTGGAGGAAGAAATCTACATGGTACACCCAGATGGGTCAACCTGGACAGGAACACTTGGTATAAAGATTGAAGAAATCTCTATATAGGTTGAAACAGCCTCCACGACAATGATATAAGCGATTTGACTTGTACATAATCAAGCTTGGATACAGACGATGTGAGTATGATTGCTGTGTGTATTTCAAGAGCCTTGGTAGTAATTCGTTTATTTTTCTACTACCGTATGTGGATGATATGTTAATTATTACGAAGGATATTTAAGATGTGATGGACTTGAAGGCTTTGTTGGGGCAAGAGTTTGATATGAAGGACTTAGGTCTAGCTAAGAAGATTCTTTGAATGGAGATTTTCAGGGACAGAGGCTCTAGAAAGCTATGGTTATTTATGTTAAGAAGGTGTTGGACAGATTCAAGATGAACAGTTACAAGCCTGTGAGAACTCCATTGGTGAATCACTTCAAATTGTCTCAAGAGCAGTGTCCTAAAACAGATGACAAGGAGGATGACTTGTCAAGAGTTCCCTATGCAAGTGCCATAGGATGCTTGATGTATGCGATAGTTTGCACATGACTAGATTTCGCACAGACTGTGAGTTAGGTTAGTAAGTTCATGGCAAAGCCTGCCAGAAAACATTGGGAAGCAGTCAAGTGGATTTTTAGGTATCTGAGAGATACCGTTGATTATGGCATTATGTTTGGAAATGGGCGTGGTGATTTGTCAGTTGTGGGATATGTAGATTCAGACTATGCAAGTGACTTGGATAATAAAAGGTCTACTACAGGGTATGTGTTTACTCTTGCAAGAGGGCTTATCTGTTAGAAATCTACAGTACAATCTATCGTGGCTTTATCAACAACCGAGGCAGAGTATATGGCATTAGCTGAGGGAGATAAAGAAGCCTTATGGCTCACTAGTTTGGTGAAGGAACTGGGTACTGAACAAGGTGGAGTTCAGGTATACTGTGATAGTCAGAGTGCCATCCATTTAGCCAAGAACTTGGTTTATCATGCACGGACAAAATATATAGACATAAGATTTCATAAGATCAGGGAGTTGATAGTATCTGGTCAGATATTGCTACAGAAGGTTCATACTTTGGAGATGTTGTTGACATGTTAACGAAACTAGTTACAGTTGATAAGTTCAAGCATTGCTTGAACTTGATCAACCATTCTAGATGCTGAGCATCATTGGAGTGCCCAACCTATCTGGTGTGAGAGAAGACTCAGAAGTGTAAGTGTATTCATTTTCATAGGAGACATATATTTGCAAAGGTGGAGATTGTTGTGTATGTGGCTCATATACTGGTAAGGGGCAGGTGCTGGAGTGGAGCGGAGCAAAGTGGAGTGGTACGGTACAGGATTGACAATTTTAGGAATTGTTCGTACGTAGTCGTATAGACATCCGTACAGATGACATGGCAATGTGGTGATGTGGGTTTTAAATTGTGTCCTATTGTAATTGTACAGTAGTTTTAGGGTTTTATACAAAATCCTAATGACCCTATTTGCGCAAGTTGAATAATATGAAAAGCCGCTTCACTTTTGGGGACGTAGGAAACACACGGTTTCTGAACCTCATTAAATTCTATGTTCTTCATCTTTAAAAACTTTTTTATTGTTTATTTCTCAACAAGTATGACGCACAATGTCAACTCATTCGTCTTGCTTTCTTAATTAAGACAAAAAAATTTAAATAATTATACAATAAAATCTTAGATTCACTTGAAGTAAAACTAGAAATGTAGTCCATACAACTAATATCTTTTTAAGGTAAAAAGATAAAGAGATTCCATTGTGGTTTAACTAATTTAGAAAACTATTCTTTAAAATTATTAAAAAAACTTCTTGTGGTTTCCAAAAAAACTCCTTTTATATTTCTATTAAGAACATGGTAGTGAAACACACGTGACATGAATGTTACACATAGATCAATATTCTTTACGTCATTTTATCATCATCGTTTTTAACCAGACCAAACGAATTCGTTTTATAATCATTGTTTTTAACCCGACCCCCCTGCTATTTTTCTTTCTCACATTGCGCAGCCGTCGGTTCTCTCTGATTTCAACCAAATGATGTCGTTTTATCATCAAGGTTTTCATCATCGTTCTTAACCCAACCCCCCCTCCCCCGCTATTTTTCTTTCCCACATTGCGCAGCCGTCAGTTCTCTCTGATTTCCTTGCTTCCACCATCGATTTTTGCTTAGTTTTTGATCCATTGTGCATCATTTTCAGATAATGTCTCCATTGAGTTTATTTTTTCACCAAAAAACGAAGGTCTTAGATGCTTATATATATGTATATCATGGGTGGGTGTTGGGGGGTTTTGTTATGATTGTTGGTTTATGCGTTTTTTATTGAATTGTTGGTTTATGCATTTTTTATTGAATTGTTGGTTTATTTGTTGTTTAAATGTGCTGTTGTTGGTAAATAATGAAAAATGTAGTTGTTTTGTTATTAGTTAGAGATAATTCGGGTTGTCTATGAGTTGTTTGATGAAATGTCTCTTAGAATAAATCATTCTAAATCCAAGTTTAGTATAGTAGGAAAGACACTGAACCAAAATCAAAATAAAAAAGAGCATTTTAACATAGCATCGGATTTGTAAAAAGAAAGAAAAAAATTCTAAGAGATAATATTTGAGTCAATTAAAGTTTGAACTCTATTCCTTTTTTTATTAATATACAATTCGTCATAATGAGGAATAATAAATATAAGTACATCAACTTTCATTGATTATGATAATTGTTTAGGTATTAGAGAATCAGAGAGTTCTTTAAAAATGATTTCAAAGAGATAATCCTGATAAGAAACATAATGAGATGTTCTAAAGGGGATATAAAAGTAATTTGTTAGATTCTAATTTAAAGGTTCACACCTTTAAAAGATTTTATACTTTTAAGGAACTTCAATTATATTTAAAACTAAACAAGCTTTTCTCAATTCAATCCTCCTTTTTAGGTTGTCAATTTAGCTATTACCAAAAGGAAAACATTTGAAGAATGTTGAAGGTTGTAGAATAAAACTTCTATATTGTTTAAATCACTGTTAAGACTCAAGACTTGCACAATTTAACATTTAAATAACAAAATTTATTGAAATGGAGACACAACATTAAGTCTATACTGTAGCATAATATCATTAATCCCATGTATCAAGTATATCAATTATATATTTCTTAACGTATATTAGTTTGTTCAATCCAAATAAATGCAGTGTAGCAATGGTAAAGCTTATTTATTTTTATTCTTGAAAACTTAATTAGTCGATGACTATGAAAGTCATCCTTAAAGTTTGAGGTCAATTATAAATCAAGAGTTTGAAATAATTATGATAATACACAACCCTGGATTATCATGTATACACCTAAAAACATAGATCGTCTTTGTAGCCATATTTGGCAATCATGTATGCTTTGGTAAGAAGTATAATTTAACGGTACGGTTCAATTGTCTTGTTCCCACCTTTCCCATGTATCACCAATTGATTGTGTTTTAGCCCTTTGCATTGCATACCGTAAATTGAACCGTTTTGTTGGCTCACCTTGAACCAATCTACACATATCAAGATCTTTGCATTTTCACACCTATGCGTGTGAAGCATATGCCTTTACTTTGGTGATCCAAAAGGATTGATCTTTCATAATGGTGAATATGAGGTCACCCATTTCATAGAGCATCTGATGCACGTATAATTTGTAAAGTTTGAAACTTAAAATTTGTTGCTTTTCTAATAGCATCTAAAGTGAAAACAATTAAGAAATAAAGTTTCATATTATATTATTTAAATTCCTTTTTCAGGAATAGAAGCTCAGGCATTTATATTTGGGCTTCCCATCGCATTGGCAATTGGAGCAAAGCTTGTGTCATTAAGAAAACTAAAGAAATTGCATGGTATTATTTCATCAATTTTGTATTAGTTTCATCTAATATGTCTTGGGATACATGTGTGCTAGGTCCAATGACATAGTCATTGATGAATTTTTATGTTCTTCTTTAATAGTCTAACTATTTATATTTTAGTTATATTTTTATCATTGATAAGTAGACGTATGATTACATAAGCATTTATTGTATGTGAAATGAGTTTGAAAAGTTATGGATGATTTGGGGCATAATAAAGCCCTACGATGGTATATAGTTTAGAAACCCGTGATAAAGCTCCTATGAGGCTTATCGGTGAAAAATTCCACGAGCTTAGGAGTCACAGCAAGAACTTGTTTTTCTTTTGTTTCAAAAAGAATTTTTTGGGATTTTGAATTTAACACGATCATTTATAAAGTATGGAAGAGACGAGCATGTACACGTTATCGAGACTTTGTTGCTGCGATACACAGGGCCGGTGTATAACCGCCTTATATTTTTGAACAAATATGGAGTCGTTGGCAGCAATATTAGACATCACCTGAGACAATGTCTATTTCAGAGCGTAATTCGACCAACAGACGTGGAGGACCGAGGGAGAGTCTTCCTGTACATACGGGAGGATCTATTACCCACTACGAGCATGCAGAAAGACTTCTAAGTATCTATACTTTACATTTATATTCTGATTTCTTTACTTTGTTGTATTTCAATTGAATTTGATGTGTGAATGTTGGAATGAAAATATGTGTATAGAGAATGATAATGTTATAAATGTCTGGTGTCATATATGACTGTGTTGTTGAGTTATTTTCTTTGTTCAATAGGGGGTAAATATCATAAAAATAGAAGAAACTCTGTCGAAATTTTTATAAATTCTATTTCACTTATAACATTTTATTCTTATGCAGGAAAAGTCTACGGACATAAGACCTACACCCCGTCAGCTCTTTTTGCACACTCACACTAAGAAACATGACAGTGTGACATTCGTCAACAACCGTTGTAGAGAATTAAATGTATGTGAAATTTATGGTTTAATATTAATGCTTAATAATTATCACTTACAAATATAAACATTGACTTCTGATATGATCAAATACAAGAAAGCATTCAACGACAGTCTCAGCAGTCTGAAGATATTGATGAGACTGAAACCTATAGGTTCATTTGTGAATACATGTTCTTCGCAATCCTCCACGTCCAGTATAGCAACATCTAGTAGGCGGTCTACAACTGATCAAGTCCAAGAGCTTCAGAGCACAGTGAAAACATTGATGGAGTACATAATTCAGCTCCGTAATGAGGTAGATGAGTTAAAGAGTAGGGGTAGCAGCTTATCGTACCAATCAGAGCATCCATCGTCACTAGATCAATAGTGTACTTTTGGTCATTTCATTTGAATTACAAATACTTATTATGTACAATGTAATGTTTTCATTATCAATTAAGATTTTTTTAACTTTATATCATCAATCAATTTTCTGTTAAAACAAATTAAATATATACTATTAAATGCATAATTGTTTAAATTATGCATCGACCATAACATCATCAAATAAAATTTATTGACGGTATATTTATTTTTTTAATTCTGGTTGATTTACCGACGAAACAACAAATTTTCGTTGGTAAAATCAATTCCATTTATTGACGGACACGACTAACCGTCGATAATCACAGACAGAATAACTAATTCTGTCGCCAAATTTACCGACGATAAGCTACCGTCAGTACACTCACCGACGGAAAAAACGTAACTGTCGATAATGTTTTAACAAACTTACATACAGAAAAGAACAAATCGTCGGTAAATCTGCCGACGGAATAAAATTGTCTGTTGGTAAATATACCAATGGTCTGTAGGTATATTTACCGACGGTAAATCAATTTTTCGTCTGTAAATTTATCGAAGGACATTATGTTTTTGTCAGAAATTATCAGCTATGGTTGTTTCTACGATGCCTTTGTTTGTCGGTAAAGTTCGTCGCTAACTTGACTTACCGATATAATGTTTATGTTTGTCGTCAGTAATTTTCGTCGCAAAACGACATTTTTCTTGTAGTGTTAGGAAAGAATTCAAATAAACTTTATGCATTTTTCCATAACGGAAACATTAACAAAATTGATAAAAGTGATTCTAACATTACAATAAACTAAGAAATTAATCCAAATAATTTATCTTTAATAAATGCACTCATGTCCAATAATAATGCATCATATTATTGCTCAATTAGACTTATATGAATTCATAATCAACTGACATTCTTTTGTCAAATGTTGAAACAAAGGCACACTAATCATAATAAAAAGTCTCAGAAATCTATGACTTATTATTTTTTAGAAAGGAATTAATTAAATTTCATTTAAACAAGCTCCAAAGCGCTGCACAATACCATAATATTGCCGAAACCTTTCACAATATAATAACACCGGTATTGGTGTTAAACTAGAGATATATCGACTAGCTACTTGTCAAACAAACTGGAGACCGAACTACAAGAATCTCAAACAAGCATAGCCCACATGTTGACCGAGAGAAACCATAATATATGAGAGTCATACATCATGCTACAAGTTCCATTGATTAATCAAGCTAGTGCTCATAACTTTAGTGAGGTCTCATACAATAGCTGCATCTCTTATCCTAGTAGCAGGTCTTTGGGAGATACGTTTAACATTGTTTTAGACACCTTGAAATGTCCTTTGTTTCCTTTCCCTCTAAATATTATAAAACCTCTACTCCAAAAATTAGCCCGAACATATTAAGATCGCCCTTTACATGATAGTTGAGGTTTGTAGCTCAGGTGATGGTGTTCGGCCATTTAGAGTATTTGATTTCAGAGTTTAGAGGAAAACAAGAGATTAACTGAGAGTTCTAGACCAGCTTGTACCAATCAGCCTTATTCATCACATTTTAATCAAACTCTTAGTAGCAGCTTGATTAGCTCGTCACAACGACTAATTCAGTGGCGAAACTCGAGCAAAGCTCAGCTAATTTTTTGTGAAATCGACTTTCTAAATAATCTTTTTTTTTTAACAAGAGTGGCGATAGACTCCCCTAGCCACCCCAAGTTACTGCCACTGCGTATCAGCCACAGCCAGCCTTATTGCATGTAACTAATACTGTTCTTTGATAAGTCATCATTAAAATGAATGCAAATTTCTTTTCAAAAAATAAATAAACATGGAATTTATGCAAGTCATCAAGCTATGTTATAAGGTTTTAAGCAAATGTCAAGTTTTTAGGGATTCAAACTACCTGTACTCAAATATTTTGTACCTCTTATTCTCGTTCAAATTCAACCATCCAATTTTTTCTCTTTCCTAATTATTGAATGGTTAAATTTGAAAGAGAATAGGAGACATAAAGTATTTAGATACAGATGATTTGAGTCTAATTTTCAGAAGAAATATCTCAAAAGTTGATATTGAATGTATTTCTCCTTAATACATATATGAACTGTGATAGGATAGGAACAGGACTAGGACCATCCGTCATAATCATCCGTCACAGTCATGGCTGAGTCAGAAATGGAGACCTCACCCGCCCCATAGCCTTCTTCTTCTCTCCTTTTTAATTGCGATGCTGACTAATGCCATTCTTTTATTAAATTTCATTATCTTCTACTATTCATTTTGCTACAATAACTATCGTGTTACCATTTTTACCCACTTATGCTTCTAGCTTTAGAACAACCGGTTACTTGAATCTCTTTTCACTTAAACCTAACTCATCATATCTGTCTCTTAGAGTCAATAACTTGGTAAGCCTTTTTTCTTTTGTACTTCTTAATCCGCTCGTTTTCATTTTCCTAAATGTACAAAGTATACTTTCATGAAGTTTTGAAGTTACAAGAGAACATTGCTATGGAATCGAATCAGATCTGGAAAAAATAATTTCTATAAATTACGTGGTTGATTCAATATTTCTTTTTTTTGGGGTGATATTGAGGTTCTATAACATTATTGAATCCATCATTTCTTATATATGGAATCTATGATCCTACAAATATTCTTCTTGCTGCAAAGCATGGTGATCTTCAATTCCATAGCCTAATCAAGTACCAGAGACCAACATATTGCTATGACTATCATAAGATATAGCGACTGTGATTTAAATACACCATCTAATTTTATAGTTGAAGATTGTCTTATTAATTATCAGGTTAATTTGACTAAGATCCAATTGCAAGTACTCTGAACATGACAAAAATATATACTATTTATACCGGATGTGACCATGACACTATATAAAGTAAAGCATAGTGTATTCAATAAAAGAACCATATTCTTGCGATACATCATAAACTTTAAAGATTGCGCGCACTATATTTAAGATATAAAGAAAGATGTAAGAAATGCTTCAGATAATTTTCTTTAGCTACCAAATCCATATTCCTGGTAAAGTATATATATATATATATTGACCACATTCATCAGGCTGACACTGACAACGTTTTTTGTGCAATTTGATGTTTAGTTAATGTCGTTGTGGGAGGATTACTCGTTTAAATTATAACCTGTTCTTGTCCAGCTTCTTAATTAATTTGTTTGTTTATAAGTGGACGGGTACAAGTACTTGTCTCACACAAGGGTATGTACAAAGTCATAAACTGTCGGTGCAATGAATGAAACAGAGTTAGCTTATTGTTCCTATATGGCGATTTGTGTTATTATTTTTGTTAATCGCAACGCATAATTATGTACTTAAATTAGTGAATGAGGTATCTCAGAGATTATTAAAACTACCATTACATGTTAAAATTATGCACTAATTAGTTAACAATATTCATAAAGGTTCAAATTGATTATGTTGTATTAGTCAAGTAAATTTGAAGCTTATATATGAATTTATTCGTAGATAATGACAATTAGCCACGCCTCACCCCCAATGCCAATAGCGAGAATTTTGTTCTTACTTGATTGTCCTTAATTTGCAGCATAATTCTTATAAGTTCAAACAGTTAGCTGTTGACACTTGCACCAGTTATTTTATTTAATTAGTATTTCTTCTTTCAGGAGATGTGTTGCCATTTGGAAAGTTGATAAGTGCAGATAAATCTACTTTTATGTTTTTTACATATTAAGCAACTAAAATCTCTACACATGAGTTATACTTGTATGGTGTATGTTAACAACCGAATAAAGTTACGTTTGGGCAAAATCGAGTCGTAGTTGGAAGGAACAAGTCCCCAAAAGAAAGCGACATTGATGAAAAGTTTGGGTAAGAGATTTTTTTTCTTTATGGCTTTATTCATGTCAAAAAATATCTTTGTTACTTATAATTACTTAAGCACTTGACATTAATAAAAATACACTAAGAAATATTTTATTAAATTATTTTAATATAATTTGTTAATAAAGCTATTTCGTAGTAATCGTAGCAATTAACAGGCATTTATATAAATACAACAAAAAGTTAAATAACATTTTTACAATAACATTATTTTTAAAAATAATGAACCACGAGCAAAATCCACATCTTCTACTTTAAAGAAAAAGATTTGAGATGCTAAGATAAGATTACAAGAGCAAAGCTTAAATCATTAAATCGATTGCCTACTTGATATTTCTTACTAAATTAAAACAATTAGGATAGATGATTATCTCAAATAATTGAATATGAGACCAATCAATCAGCAATATTGGAAGTTTATATAGGCTTTTCCATCTTTTCAATGTTTGAATCGATTAATTTTGTGGAATGTGGGTTAATATGTAAGAATATTGTTTTCGTTCCTCCCCATGCT
The DNA here is from genome assembly GCA_025594535.1 of Erythroxylum domingense. NCBI lineage: Eukaryota > Viridiplantae > Streptophyta > Magnoliopsida > Malpighiales > Erythroxylaceae > Erythroxylum > Erythroxylum domingense. The sequence continues at coordinate 30,170,718 of JANQBM010000004.1, forward strand.
TGGATTTTTGCTGTGATTCTTGAAATATTTTATACACTCCTGCCAATAGAATATGGGGATACAATTAGGTGTCATACTTTGGAGTGGACTAGTGTGACCTCACTTTTTCTAGAAATCTCACCAGAGGCGGCATGCTCATTTTCATTTTTAAACATCCTTCCTGCTGTCACACGAGTAATGACTTAGGCACTGACATGGGAATCCAATACTAACAGTTTCATTATGTCCAGTCCTTGCTTTCGAGACAAATGAGACACGCGGGAAAAACCTAATGGGGTGAAACTATCCACCTTGTGGTGTCATCTCATTTCCTTTTACCAGTTATATCATAGCATTCAAAAGAAGGTTTCTATACATCCAATCCGAAAAGTGGGGTCGATAGTTAAATGTTTGTGTTTTACAATAAAGGTATATAATTAGAAACACGAATTCGAACAAGACAACACGAAGGCGGAGTTGTATAAAATTTCAAACCTTGGGGTATCCCTATCACACATCTTAATCAAGGCCCTTGATGGGTTACGATGGGGTCGCTATTAAGCAAGAAAAGGGGTTTATGCAAGCAAATGCGTATATACTCCTCTCGCCCCTGATGATTGTCTTCTTACATTGTCTTGTTTCGAGCTTTACAAGATTATATGCCACATCGACGTAATTTACACGTCAAATTCCACTTTTAATCTCAAAATATATGGCTTTGTGGGGCGACCGTCTGATACTTACATGACACGATAGGCAGTGCTAGTAACTCTCGACATGAACCGAAGAGAACACTTTCCTCGATCGATTTTATTCTTGTGGGTTGAAATTTCATAATTGTACATATTTTGGCAAAGTAATGTCAACAAAGCCATCATATTAACTTTTGACCCGGATGGTTTTGATGATAGAAAATTTTGATAAGATTGCGTTGAAAAATGAAAGTTTATGCTTTGACGGATTTCATTGATGCAAGTATATTACTCGGCAAATTATATAAGTTTCTTTTCAAATGATTAATTGATGTTTGTTTACTTATAACACACTTTCGTCATCAAATTGTCCTTAGTAAAGATACCAACTTACTCACTCAGCTGCTATCGTGTATGTCCTACCAACTTGGGATATAGTCATGAATGAATGACGACCTATCCAGGATAATGCCTACACCAAGTGAATGGATTTAAGAATCCGAGACTTAAACGTTTCCATCACAAGCCGGGGATTATTTTGTTTTACTTCATAGAAATGTTTCCAATATTTATTGGGAGAACGATATTTGGCCTTTCATTTGAAATTCAACGTATCTGTTTTATTCATTCGAATACCTTTAGTTTACGACGACGTGAAGACTGGGGTTTATCAAGAAAGATAATGAACGTCTAATTTGGTTGCATCTTCCGCTATGAACCAGTCAAGAGTAGAATGTGGACTAGAAAGCACAACTGACACTTTGACGCAAGGACCTGTTACTTGGGAGTGGATCTTTTCAAGATTGAATGTATCAGGATCGGAGCACTAGTGATTTAATCTTGTGCCAATTATTTTTGTCCACCTATTTATATTAACCTTACGTAATTATGTAAATAAAATTTAATAAATTAAGATAGGAAAAAAAATTTGAAAAAAAAGATCTCATCCCTACTTACGAAAATCTATGCACAAAACTTTGAAAACAAGGGGGACTATAAAGTTCTCTTAGTCACAGTCAGTAATGATGGCCTTCGTTGATTGTCAATCATGTGAAATAAAGCATTTGAATTTCCCGTGACATTGATTAAGTTGAAGTGTTTTTTCTTTATGTAAATGATATAAATTTCTGATATGTTTTTATTCATTCTATAAATTATTTCAATATTGAAAATTACTTTTAAAATAATTTTTAATATTAATAATAAAAGAGATTTTAGCTTGTTTTTAATATTTTAACAAAATTTCCTACTAAAATTTGGTTAGAATAGTCATGCAAACTATATCACGTACTTGTTAATCAGCTGCATAATAATTTATGCTAAAATAAATTGATATGAATTGAATAAAAATACTTATTTTAAAATATTTTTAATATCAAAATGATATTTTAAAAATAACTTAGTAACAAAAATATTTTTAAAAATAAATAAAAGTATAGTAAAGATTCATATTTTTACACTTTTCCTTTTTATTGTATGTTTCTCCCATTAGACATAAGTTGTTACCGTATTTGTTTGTATGCATTTTTTTCTCATTTAATGAATCAAATTAACTTATGGGACGTTCAAAAAGAATTTCTATTTAAGAAAGTGATAGAATACTAAATTGGCCCTATATTGGTGTTAGTGGGACAAAATTTACTTGTTAGAATCTACATGTAGGCTTTAATTGTGATCGAAGAGGTAAGCATTTTGTGGTCCTTTGCTTTGCATGAACTTGTGGGTATGGTAATGAAGATTAAAAAGGACATCCACCAATTAATGCTATTTAATTTCATCCGGCGACTATTATCTAATCTTCTTATTATTATTTTAATTAAAATAGGGATAAATTTTGGGCGAACGGAATATTCTTAAACAATACGCATGCCTAACCCGGTTGGTACCTAATTCCACCTTCCAAGCTAATAGGAACCTACTGGAGTGCTTCCCGTCTTGATAGTACATGGTTTGACACGTTTACAACATTTGTAACAAATAGTGCGTTCTTGTTGTACTACAAAATTGCAGTTAAACAGTGAGTGATTAACTAAGGTAAATGGAAATAGGAAATACCTAACTTACAGGCCTTAATAATAAAATTTAAGAGAAGAAATAGAAATGAAGGCGTGAAGTGAACTGAAAGAAGAAGAACGTAGGAAGGTAAGAGTAAAGACGTAAGCAAGCGTGAATCTAAAATAAAATATCCAAAAAGGAAAAAGTCAGAAACATGGGGAAGATAAGGTACTTTCAGGACCATTGAATTCATATCTGACCTTGACGAAGAATAGACAACTGCACAGAATGACAATTTTGATGGGTACAGGAAAAAGACCCAATTGTATTTGGATTTCGATTCATTATTTTTACGCATTTCTTCTGATCCAACATCCCCAAATATGGAACAACACGGTACTATTCACCCTTGCGTCGTGTGGCTAGTTGTACTACTAGTTTAGTACACCATTGCCATCGCCATTACCCATTTCTGGTGGGAAGCTACTGTCAGTTTGTTTGTTGGAGAAATTAAGCATTTTTAGTTAGACCCACCAAACCAGCAGTCCACCTATGACCCAAGCTTCCTAAAACCAATCAAATTAACTGACCAACACCATCAAATGAGACAAAATTTCACATTTAATTTATACAAAATAAGCTACAGCAACTCCAAGTGCCTTGTTTTGAGCACTCCATCATCATCTGCTCTTTTTCTGACCAAACAAGGCCTTGAGCGATTGGGTCATAACATTTAGAATACAAAAATACCAACAAATGTTGCTAAAATTGTACCAGTAGTAGTAGTACCCGTAATAAAAGAGGACATATGAAAGAACCAACTATGGAACCGGTCCGGCCAGTCAACTCCGCCGGCCTGCCCTAACCCTACAACAACAATTCTAAAGTCCTAGTAAGTTTCTCCAGTGAATCTTCATGTATTTGCCTTTCGCTCACCAATACATTTTTCATTTACAGTTTCTCTTTTAATCGTCTCGTATTCTCACATGACGGAACAGCCATTGGGATTCTCGTCGCTGAACATTTGGGGAGCATGCATGCTGTGATGGTGCATCACGTACCCATGATTATCCACTACGTATCCTTGCTGATGATAATGATGATTCACCGTATACCCTTCATCAACGTACGGCTGAACGGCGTAACTCTGCCCGTAACCATCGTCAAACCAGTAAGAAGGACCTGGTGGTGGATGACCATAGTACTCCATCTTATTCACCTCCATCTTACCACCACCATCATCCTTCTTGCCACCATCTCCTTCTTTCTTCTCCTGCTTTGCATCACCCTCCTTTTTATCACCCTCTTTTTTACCACCTTTCTTGATCTCGCCATCGCCGCCACCCTTATCCTTTCTGTCGTCTTCTTTCTTCACCGGAACCACGTCTATGCTTCTCTTCAGCTTGTCCTTAAGATAGGGCACAAGCTCCTTGACGTCCATCGTCCCCGTCACAGTGACCAACTCCTTTGCCTTGTCGACGGCCACGTTAGTAACTCCTGTTAACAAACCGTCAAATTAGTTATGCCACGTCAGACTGCCGTCATACACTATTATATTTCATGTGTTGGTTAGTTTACTAATTAAATTACCTTTGCTTTTCGAGATGATCTTCTTTATCTTAGAGATGCAACCGTCACAGTGCAGCCTTATTTTCAAAACGACGGCGCTCTGTCAACACGAAATTTAATCATAAGTAATTACATGCTCAAATCATAGTTTAATTAACGACAAAATAATGACGGCGTTAATATTTAATAGCTATTTAAATACCTCCTTAGGCGGTTTCTTCTCTTCGACCTTTTTCTCCTCGGGTTTCTTATCGGACTTCTCGTCGGCTTTCTTATCTCCTCCACCACCGCCATCTTTTTTCGGCTGAGACACGATGTCGACCTTCTTCTTGGTTTTCTCCTCGAGCCTGGCCTTGATTTTCGCGGCCTCGACTTTGCCAGTCACAGTTAATTTGTTGCCAGCAGTGTCCACTTTCGCATCTTCCACGCCTTCAACAATGAGAACAAAGGGTTGAGTTTGATAGTGTCAAATTAAAAGATTTTGATCGATGGAAGTTAATAAATTAGGTCATTACCATCCATGTGTTTAACGACGCGTTTAATTTTCTTCGCACAACCCTCGCAATGCATGTCCATCTTGAAAACGGACACGACAACCCCCGAAGACTTTCCATCGTCCTTCTTGTCCCCTTCACCATCTGCGGGCTTCTTCTCGGCACCCATATAGATAGCTTGTAGGACCACTTGGAGTTCTTTGGATCACTCGAATGAATATTGAAGTCGGGAATGACATTTTGGGACGAAGCAGAATATATATAAAGAAAGAGGGAAGGTGGGTGGCTAATAGAAACAATCATGTGCGTCTGCTATGTATAATAGACGATGGATTGTCTAGTAATGAATATACGATGTACGGTGGTAGATGAATCATAATAAATGGGTTGATAATGAGGTCAGCATGTGAGGGCGTAACCCGCGATCGTGGGCTTGCCGCCTCGTTGGACAAATTGTTGTCGAGATACGACACATCGTCTGGTTTTGACTTGACGCTGACATTTTATTTGAAACTACTTGACTACCCTCCCAAACACTTCTGGTATTTGTTAATCATGGTAGGGCAATTTCGGAAGTCGGCGGTTAACGAGGAAGTGATACTGCAATAGTAAAAGAGCACGGGTGTACTTACGATTCATTGTTTTGTCGTTATTATCTGGTTCGAATTTACGTTTTTGCCACTCCAATAGCGTAATCACGCGCAACTATTGTATACTTTGTTTGTGTTCCAAATTCCAATTCTGCTATAATATATCAACAGAAATTTTATTTACTTTTTTCTTCGATTCAGTCAGTCTAATATAAAAAAATTAATTTTTTAATTTTTTAAGATTTAATTTATTTTAATAACTTTTGTTATAAAAAATATATTAATTTAAATTTTTATTTAATATTTTTTTTAATTAAACTTTAAATTTTTATTCAATTTTAATTACTTTTATAACGATCTAACATTAATTAAACCTTTTAAACGTTAAATTTTTGTCTTACCAATTTAATTTTCTACGCAGCTTTTAAAACATTGATTTAAATTATTTAATTTTGTGCGGGGTCTTTGTTTCATTTAACTACGAACGGAAACTACTATTTTAATGAAATTAATAATGTAGCTAAAAGCGAAATTATTCACTAGTAATTTCGCGTAATTAATGTGAAGCAATATTCGTCATTTTAAACCGAATTATCCATTTAAGTAGGTTAGGTTATAAAGTTGAATGCAATCGTAAGTATTGACGTGAAAATTGAAAGAAATTTAAAATAATTGATTAAATGCGATTCAAGTGATCCACGCTACAAACCTTAGAAACTATGCGCATGGTATAGTTTAAAAGCATATTGGATAATTGTATCTTTTTATTTTATTTCTTGCATAAAATCAGGATCTGGATACTCATTGACATATCCTATACGGATCTAACCTTATTAATTGCCGAAGAAATTACAGAAAATTTTCAAAATGTATTGATTTGTTTGGTTGAATTCGGTCTCTTAACTTCTGAAATATTTGGAAAAGATTACATACATCCTTAATTGCAATTAGTAATAAACTACTTTTTATTATACATACAAATAATTAAAAAATTTGACCAATTCAATTGGTTTAATAATAAAATTTTTAAATCAGTTAATTTTTTAATTTAATTTTTAATTTTTAATTTGATTTATTTTAGTAACTCTTATTATTATTAAGTAATTATAATTTCTTTTAATTATATTTTAATATTTTAATATTATTTATTCTTTAATGGTTGAATTATTTAATCTTTAAAGTCTTTTTTCGTTCTGTTTTGTTTCAATTATTGTGACTCAGGGCTCTTAAATAGTTTTGAGTGGAAAACAGGATTGACAAAGCTGAGGGGAATTGAGAGGCAAAGGGAGTATGAGGTTCTAGGAAATTTGAACCGGGCGAAATTAGCAGGGAGTGAATATTAATGATAAATATTCTGGTAGTTTCTTCTTATATCATCATCATCATCATCATCATCATCATCATCATCATCATCACCCAGTCCGAAATTTCATACTGAAGCAGAATTTAGAGAGGTCCGATAGTACGCAGCCTTACCCCTACACAGTAGAGAAGCTGTTTCCGGTGGAC
>JANQBM010000004.1:30235066-30257543 GCA_025594535.1 Erythroxylum domingense
CATATCTACAATAAATTAATAAATTCAAAATATGTGAAAGACAAGAGAAGATGAACCATAATATATATATACTACAACGAACAATGAAGTAGAAAGAAGCAAGAAAAAAATCTGAAAAAATCATACCTTCAAAACATCAGATGAATTCTGCCTTAAAATCAACTAAGATATATACCGAATGGGGGGATGAAACCTGCCATTCGGTATATATAGGCAGGGGGAGCAAAAAGGGCTGCTAACCCCGCCATTGGGAATGGCGGGGTGAGCAGGGAGCCAGCAATAATGCTGGCTCCTTGCAATAAGGCTGCTCACCCCATCATTGGGAATGGCGGGGTGAAGCTTGTCAGAATAAACCTGCCATTTCCAATGGCGGGTTTATGCTTTGTCACCCCGCTATTCGTGATGGCGGGGTGACTCATTGCACCCCACCAAACACTACGGCGGGGTGTTTGCCACGTACCCAACCCCGCCATCAGTCTTGGCGGGTTGTCCTATTTCTACCAACCCCCATTTTTTCAGTCACATATCAAGGGTTGAAATTAATAACAGTAATAAACCGAGAATTTGGCCTGAAAATTTCCCTTCAAAGTACATAGAGGGTGCCTATTTATAGGAAAAACGTCCTAAATTAATGTCCTAAAGAAGAAACTAAATAAAAGGAAACAAATCAATCCCTAAAAGGAAACAAAATAAACTTAGAAAGGTGTTGACTAGATGACCTTATTTCAAAGAAAACAAAAAAGGAACTAATTAAAACATGATCTTAACATATTGGACCTTATAGATCACGTTCTTCTCCTTATTTTAAGTGGCACATGGTTGTCACATGGTATTTTAAGTGAGTTCTTCCAATTGGACTCCATGTGGGCCTTTGGACACTTCATGTTGGGCTTCAAGGAGTAACATAATGCCTTTAAGACCTTTATGAGATGAAATCTGACTCAACAACATGGGCTCTATCTCTTGAAGGTCTTAGATCAAACAATTCAATGTTTGCTTCATTGCTTTGACCCTAGCTCTTGTCATTGGGCCTCCAACATATTGTAATGGATCTTTAGGAACATTAGACTTGAATATTGGGTCTTTGATATGGGAATTTCGTTCAGTCCCTTTCCTTGCACATTCAAACTTCAAATATGATCCAATTTAAACTCCTAAGCCTCCTTTTGCAAGCAAATAATGTCCTAGGCTTCCTTGAGGTGGATTACACTATGTATGCTTCTCTTCTTGTCTTTCACATGCCCATGGTTCTCCATCAAAGACTTTTTTAAGAGGTGATTGTAATGAGTTAATGGACATAAGCTCATCAAGGACCATAAATTACCCTATAATTTCCTCTTCATCTAACACCAAAGAAAAAGGTAATAAAGAAAAAGTTCCTATAATTAATTCCTTGTCACAAATTGACACATCACTAAGTGTGATTTAGATGCTTATCTTATAATGATAAAAGATTCAACCAAGGTCAACCTAATATTAGACAAACCAACTAGCTTGGAAAGAGAAGACAAACCAATAAGTAAGTCTCCTGAAAATAAAAATAAAAGCTAATTTATATAAGTGTTGGTCCTGGGTCTCGATCCTTAATATGTGGCGACAAGGTGCCAAAATTTAAGGAACTTTTAAAATTAAATAAATGAATAAAACTATGATAAAGATAAAAATAATTCATAGTGGGAGTAAAAACAAATACACAAAAATTAAAATAAATAGGATAAAATAAAATGGGTATGAAAATCATTCGGATTTGGAAGTTAGACAAAATGCCACAAATGAATAAAGGAAATAAAAAGGAAGAGAAAAAGTAGAAAAAGTCACGACCATAACTTATGAAAATTTACAGCCGTGAGAATAGGGTGTAGCGATCGTTCTTATGCACGATCACGACTTTTGGTGAATAGTTGCAGATTGTTACGATCGTGCTTGTGCACGATCACGACTTTAATGAAGGATGGAGTTCAATTTATCATAACTTTCTAATCCGAAGCCCAAAAATTTCAAACTTTATGTTATTGGAAAGCTGAAAATAATCTATAACTTTCATGAAGATAATTTTGTCTAATTCTGCCTAGATCAATACAGTTTATTCGTTGAAGTTTCAGAACACATTTTTCCCTTTTTCCTCTTTTCTCTCTACTGTCCACATGTATAACTGCTAACTATAACAAAAGACCCGAATCCTACAATTAAAAGCCATACATACAAAACTCCCAACTTAACTCATTACTTCAGAAAATTTTATCTAAGGCCTTCAAACATCTATCAATTTTATTTCCAACACAATGACAACTTAACAGAGAAGAAATTCTAAACATATACAAAAGAGAATTTCTGCAGTTCTCACTGTCATTTCTCTAACAAAAGCAGAGATTGTACATAATTTCAAATTACATATTAAAAACCATTTCAGTAGCATATTACAAAACAATTAAGAATGCTCATGCTTGATATGCTTCTAAAGTACCAAAAGTTTCTGAACTAACTTAATTACAAAGGACTGAAATCTTAGAGTGCCAAAGCTTTGCAAGGGTTCAGTAATGATCTGCTTTTTCTTTATTTGAGGACTAGAAAAATAATGGGGTAAGTTACGACGCTCAGTAGCTATATATATATATTCATTGCATTTTAGACTTAGCATATCACACTATCCACATTCTAAATTTTAAGAATTTACATAGACATAAATACATCACCACACAAATCAGGTCATAAGTTTCATTTAATCATCACAAAATAACACTAAATTATGCTCCATATTTAACAAACTAAGATGCAATGCACAAACATAATGGCTCGAGAGAATCCCATAAAACAGAATGATAAAACCGAAGTTTACACCATGAACAGAATGAGTCCATTTTTCAGAGCTCATATGCCACAAGCAGGTAGCCGGGAGAAGGCTTTAGGTCAACGTGCACGTGACGAACAGAATGGTATCTCTCTTACCCACATAAGTAGATTTTCTTATGCATACATATTTTATATCACATTCGTATTTTCATGCTTCTTGAATTTTTTTGTTTTTCATCTAAACAAAAGCAGCAGAATTCTTTCAAAGCTAACGTGATATCAAATTCACGGAACATTTTTTTCACATTCACAATAAATCAAGACGAGCATTTATACACTAAAAAACATATAACATAGTCCATCATCACAAAACTATAAATATATTACCCACCTATTTACTTATAAATCTAAGCTCAAGTTTGTTCTTCCTCTTGATCTTGCCTTTGACTTTCTTGGTTCCCTTCAAACAACAAATTTTCATTCAATCAACATACCCAAATAAGACTTCCATAAGCTTTAAATATCCAAAAATGAGCTTAGACTTCATCTACTCTTGGTTTATCTAACTAGAAGAACTAAGATCTAGTTAAAGGTTCATAAAAATCTAAGAACACAAATCTCTTGTTCCTCTTATTTCTCTCTTCATTTTCAACACATAACCTATCTTCGCTACTTCCATTTTCTATTAAAACAAGAAGAATAATTTAATGGTTACCTAAAATTCAGCTAAACCTTCTTCTTCCACTTCTTATCTCCTTTTTCTTTCTGTCCTTCTTCTCCTCTCTATGCTTCGATTCTCCTTCTCTTCTTCTAGATTCTTCTACGACTTTCTCTCTTTTTCTTTCTTAATATGCACGACTCTCTTCTCTTCTTTTCTTATTAGTTAAAGACTAACTTTTGTCTTTCCAAGCTTACCCTTCCTTATTAATCTAATGCCTTCTAACTCTTTCTTTTAATTCATCCAACCACACGAGATTCGTAATATATCTAATTAAACTCTAAAAATTGCTAATTCATGAATTCTAACTTATATTCATACCTGCTAATTTAATAAAATAAATTCTAAGAAAAATTCGGGGTCCAACAGTAAGTTTAATTGAAAAGGTGGGAAAAAAATAACCATCACATCATTTAGTGACATCATCCTTATTGCTTTTGAACCTAGAAAATTAAGAATTCTCCAAGTTCAATTGATCAACTTATCCAATATTTCCTTAAATTAGATCCTAAACCCAACTATTATCTACTTTACCATTTATATGCTACTAAACATTTATTTTAGAGAATGTCTCTCTAGAATGAGTAAAAGCTATTCACTCAAACAGTATATCACTTTGGATGATTTTAGGGGATTTTAATAGCACCATGTTCTCCCAATATTTTGAAGAAAATTTGAGCTTTGAATATGTAACTATTGATTTCAAAGATCGCATGAGTCAATCAAGAACTACTGACCTTAGATATAATGGGAACCATTTCACTTAGAGCAATAAACAGTGTGGGAAGTGTTTAATTCAAAGAAATTTACATAGATTTTTAATTAACTCTCTTTTTATGTCCAAATTTTCCCTAAGCATAGCTCACTTTTGTGACAAACTTTGTTTAGATCATTTCCCAATTAAAATTCGCAATCTAGAATTCCATAAGGTTAAGAATTCACCCTTTTAGATTTAACAACTACCTCATCAGTTTAGAGGGATTTGAAAAGGCAATGGCAAGGGATACGTCCTCCAACTTTTAGGGATTTGAATCTTTTAAATATTTAAGAATATTACAAATAGTGAAATGTAAGATCAAGGAATTAAATGAAAAGCATTTCGATAATACAAGCATATATGTCCAGATCTTAAAGAGAATGTTTTATCAAGATTCAAAGTTAGCTTTATCTTAAACCTGTTGATGAGACCTTTAAGCTCAAAGATAGACAAACATTATCAAGCTACACCTATACATTAGAGGTGCATAATTCTCTCCTAATGCAAAAATTAAGGGTCCAATGGTTAAAAGATAGAGAGGGAGACACCACTTATGTGCATAATGCCATGTTGGCCAACCACAACAAAATCACTTCCATAGCTAAACAAGATGGAGAAATCACTTAAAAACAAGAAGAGATCGGTAAGCTAGCCCTAAGCAACTTCCATAACATATTAGGTACTGCTAATAATATTTGCCCATCCGTATAGGATTTTAAGGAGTTCATGCAAAAGTCAATCTTTAATAAGCAAACAAATACCCTTTGCACCCTCATTTTATAGAGCATATAATCAAAAGGCCTTGAGTCTCAACCCTCATAAAACACCTGACTCTGATGCACTAGATGCCCCATTCTTTTAGAAAAGATATAACTTGATAGAAGATCCAATTATTGCCTCAATTCTAGAATTATTTAAAAGTGGCAAGATGTTGAGCGAAATCAACAAAAGCTAAATATTTCTGATTCCTAATGTTCCAAATCCTACTTCTTTTTAAGAATTTAGGTTAATATCTTATTGTAACACATTGTATGCCTCAACTTTGAAAATCATTAAAACTAGCTGTTGGAGCCAAAAAAAAAAAAAGTGTTTGTGTATGTATACTATTTTCTTTCTTATTGTACACAGGATAGTAAAAAAATATTATTTTATTTCTTATTATAGAAACTTAGTGGTTGTTTAGTTCTATTTCTTTTTGTGATTATGAAAAAAATTAAAACCAATCTTTAAAATGTGCTCTGAGTGCAATGGTGATGGATTATTTGATTCTACCATTCCTCAAAGGAATTACAAATCACCTAGATGTGATTATTCTCAGGTGACCGATTGTGATAATGTATATCTAATTAAAACTATGTTAAAGATCATTAGGCAAGTGCATTTATAATTCTTATAATATAGCTTACATGAATATTTGTATTATTCTCACGAAGACTACAAGTATTAGTACTAATTATTTTTATACTATCTAATCTAACAATAATAATTGAATTAAAAGGAAAAGATTAACTAAACTAAAATAAAATACCTAATCAAAATGATGAACAAGATTGAAGAAACCAATAGATAAACAATATCCATATGAGAATCCCCCTAGAATCTTTTTATGTTTTAATTTATCTTAATTCAATCATTAACCTTAGTTTATTGGATTGAAAAAATTTTCAAAGTTACAACTTTAGTCTTCCTTAACATTTGTAATTCATATTCTTAAGTTGATTTATTAAAATATGTTTTTATTTAAAACCACTAAGAACGTATTAACTTGTTATCTGAATTTCTATAATAGATTTGACTCTTAACTTATAAGATTTATATGGCCTTATCTATAAGATTATATGCATCTCTTATTATTCATGTCACGCTCATCCATATGATTTGTCGATCCCTATATATGTAATATGAAATTGAATCAAAATGCTAGCTTATTTCAATTCAACACAATATAAACATGAATAATTCACAATAAAACTTATGTCTTTCATTAAATTAAGAAATCATTCAAAAAAAATTTAGCGCTAGGATTGTCCTTTCTAGATCTATATTCCAATTCAATTCATACTAAAGGAAAAGAAACCAACAACAATCAAGAAAGATAAAAGAAAGTGCTCTCATGGATCTTGAAATCTTGAAGTTCTTAGTTGAATCTTAATGAAATCTTGAACTTTATATCTAAGGTAGTTTCATTCTTCTCTTAATATGCTTTAATTTACTCCTTGTGACTGCTCTCTGATCTCCTCTCAGATGGCTCTCTAATTCCCCGTGTCTCTTGCTTTTTTATTTCAAGAAAACTTTAAAATTTTGACCAATACAAGTCCATTATAAAGAACACAAGACTAGCATGAGTCCAAGTTTACGAAAATTAGGATTTTCCGGACCAAAAAAGATTATTATCATTTTTACAAGTTACATATCAACTTGAATGATTTCATATGTAGATTTTTAAATGTTTAATATGCATATTACTAAAAGGCGAGATCTGAAGAAAAAGGTAGTGTCGTCACGCACCATATGAAGAGGAAGAGACCAAAAAGATTCTTTAATTACAGTTGGTAGTCTCATGTACATTGGGTATGGTACTAAATATATTTTTTTCTTTAAGATATTTAGTAGATAGTAATCGAATCTTAAACAAGCGCATTGGAAAGCAATAAAAAATTTCAAATATTTAAAAGGGATCATAAAATACGCCATTGTATTATGAAGGAAGTAATTTGCCTCGTGAAAGACATACTGATGCTGATTGAGGAGACATGTATGAAAATAAATCTACTTCCAAATGTTTACTTTACAAAATAATTGAACAATATCATATAACAGTAAGAAGCAAACATATGATACTTTATCAAATATAGAAGTTGAATTTATGGCATTTTCAATAGTTTTACAAGGATATATGTATGACTTAACTGTTCTGTGGCTCTTTTAGATGTCACTATGAATACTATCAGTCTTGTTATAATACATTGTGATAGTCTAATAACAATTATGTATATTAAGTTTCCCAAGTATTATTGAAAAATCAAGTATATATCAGTTTCTAAAATGAATTGTATCTAATTTTTGATTATATAAATAAGGGAATACTTGATTTTGAATTGAATTTTCAGTTTTAGAATTAACACTTGCTTGGTCATTGTTAGCTCGGCAGAATCTCTGGCAAAAGTTAGGCTGAGTGTAACAGGCACCACCCACACTTAGCTGAAAAGTCGGATGATACGAGTTTGAGATTAACTCAATGAAGATCCAAGGTCACATTCCCCACGTTTTCTCGTCAAATGTAACCAACGACCCAAGTTGCAGTTTTTTTTTTTTTTTCCATATACTAACGGAGGAATTCAGCCTTTATCTTTACACTTCGCTCTCACGCTAGTATTACAAGTTCTTTGAACCTTTAACTAAAGTTAGAGGAATATGTGACTGGAGCCAAAGAAGCAACCAAAGCATGCGCATGGTGCATGCCCCAACTTTTTAGTTCTGCGACATGGGTCCATCATGTAGGGAAAGAAAGGGGTGAATTATGGAAATAATTCATCATACAAGCGCCATGTGAATTCAAAACTCTTCTGTACGTGTGATTCAGATAAAAACAAAGGATCATCAAAACGTTGAGGTATTCTTGTCTCTACTGTTATTTTTAGTATTTGCCACTTCCATTCCGGACAAGAGTTCAAGAGCTAGTCAGTAGTTAGCAGTGTCATCGCCCAATATCACTACAAAAGCGAAAGAAAAATGTTCTGAGACCATATCATCTGTGACCACTTAACACCCTTATGTCTCTTTTAACTACAAAGAGATTAGCTATGCCCCACACACATTGACAGACGCACAGAAGCATCCTATAAGGCCACGATCCAACACCATCATCCATCTGTCATTTTCTATACTCCTTATCCTATTTAACTTTTCTCTCACGCCTGTCTACCACCAGATATTTGCTTGGAAGGCTCATAATTTGTTGATTTCCAAGTCATTTGTCGTTTATTTCTTCCTTTTCTATCAGTGTTTCTTGTTTCCATCATGTCATTTTATGCACACGTACAACCACCATGTGAAAAGCTTGACTCTCAATAATTTTGGTTCCCCAAGCAGCCCCATATTAAATATGGATAGATACCAAATTAATAACCAAAGTAAGACGATCACTATTTGCCAAGCATCTCTCCACTTTTATGTTTTAATTAAGATGTACAGAGGCAATTGCCCCAAGATGGTTTCTCTAAGGTCTATGTTCACGGCGGCTTTTGGTTTCCATTATTTTCACATTAGTCTCAGAAAGTGATAGAACTCTAACGTGCATTGATTGCTGTTCATGTGGAGGGTCAAAACGTCGCTGGGATTCTATGCATGATAAAGTAGATTAAACAGATGCTTGGACAAGTTTAAACAAGTTTCTATATGAGATGTGTAGGGTCGTCAAGACAGCTTTCCTTCAAGTAATTTTCATTCAATAGATACCTTACATCCGTCATGTTATTATCATATATGAAGGAGATCCAGCAATATATGAAGCATGATTCATGCCATGTTGAACTCATTAGGAGGACTGAGATATCAAGTGTGTGTGTAAAATATCAGCAGAGCCTCGTGGAAATATTAAAGTGATTCATCATATTAGAAGATATAATAGGGAAAAAAAAATTGGGATCATACACATGCATATATACTATGTCACAAAGCTGATGAACAAAAAGAAGAGGCAAAAAATGAAAAATCTCAAGAGTTTATATGGAATATACTCTTACTCGTGTTTCCTTTTTCTCTAGGATTCCCTCTCTTCATCATCCTTGGATTTACCTGTGGAACTAGATCCTGTGGTCATTCCTATGACCTGACTATGTGTGAATCTTTGCAACTGTATCATTCGGGCATAACACCCATCAGGATAGTTTTTTAGTAGATGTGAATGTGATCCTTGTTCCACAACCTTCCCATCGTCAATTACAGCAATGACATGGGCATTTCTTACAGTTGATAACCGATGTGCAACAACGATAGTGGTCTTTCCTGCACAGGCACGATCTAGAGCCTCTTGGACAGATCTCTCTGACTCGGCATCAAGTGCACTTGTTGCCTCATCAAGTAGCATAAGCTCTGCCTTCCTTAACAAAGCACGGGCAATGGCAATTCTCTGCTTTTGTCCACCAGATAACTGAACTCCCCTCTCCCCTGCAAATGTCTTGTACCCGTCTGGCAATGCAGATATGAACTTATGAGCATTGGCCAAATTAGCAGCTTCAATAATTTCAGCCTCAGTAGCTGATTCGTTCCCATAGGCGATGTTTTCATAAATGGTAGTAGCAAACAGGCATGGCTCTTGAGGGACTAATGCCATATGCTTCCTCAGGGACTTGAGATTGTATTTTCGAATATCCTTTCCATCAATCATAACACGACCAGATGATGGATCATAGAATCGCAGTATCAGTGCAATGACTGAGCTCTTACCACAGCCACTAGGACCAACAAGAGCAAGCGTCTTCCCAGCCCGTGCACGAAGATTAAGGTCACGGAAAATAGGAACATCTGGACGAGTTGGATAAGAAAAGTCTAAATGCTTTAGTTCAACATCTCCACGAATGTGGTCAGGAACTGGGGTGGCATCTGTATCATCAGGCTCAATCTCAGTTTTGCGGTCAAGTAGATCAAAGACTGACCGCATGGCTCGACCACCTTTGATGAATTCAGGAGCTAGGGTTAAGGTTTCGGCTGCACCATTGGCAGAAACCATAAGGACCATAAAAACTCGAATTGTCTTCGAGAAATCGGAGATTTCATGCTTCACAAGCCAAGATGCGTACCAAAGACCAAGTGCGTAGGAAGCATAAAGCGAAAACTGAGCAACACCATATCCACTTCCAGCAATTTGTCCCTTCCAAAAGCAACGTCGGAGAGGTATTTCAAGGTTGGTAGAAAAAAGACCAACTATTTTTGCTTCTGAATTGAAGGCAGCCACTGTTCTTACATTAGCAATGGCCTCTCCTGCCAGTTGTGTGGCTTTGGCATGGGCAGCTTCTAGGTCTCCAGAGAAACCAGTCATGAACATTTTCTGTTGAAGGAAAAAAGGAAATGGCCAAAAGATTATTAGTAGCAAGTATTTTGGCACACAAATTAATGTGAATTTCCATAGTGATTGTGTATCCTAGATGCAAAATTCAAGAACAACAACAATATGCAGAAAGTATATGATTGGAAATCATAATTTGGTGACTTAATAGGTGTGAATTTACTCCTCAAAGTGCATTGCAATTCTCCAGCTCAAATAATCTACATTTGGCGGAATCATTGAGAAATATCCACAATGAAATCATTGAATTTTTATCACCAGTTATAAATTTGACTTGAATGTTTCCAGCATTTAACACAAAATGCTACCTCAGAAGCAGATTGGGATGCATACCTGTAGAACAGTAGCCGCAACAACTAAGGGGAAAACAGCTATAAGGACAAGCGCAAGACGCCATTGCAGAACAAACCCAGCTGTGCAGGCTACTAGCATGAGAGCAGTATTTTGCACAATAACTGAAATCCTGTCTCCAATTGCTGATCTGACATTATTTGCATCAAGTGCCAATCTTGCTGCAATTCTAGCACTCTCATTTTCCTCCTGATCAAACCATGCCATATCATTTTTTAGCACTACTGTTAGCATTTTCTCCCTCACTCTTTTTGTAAGATTTTCACCAACAATATCCCAGAAGAAATGCTGAAGTGTATTGAAGATAAGTGCTGCAGATGAGAGACCAATTAACAGATAGCAGTATTTTTCAATCTCTCTGATCATATAACCATGATCTGGATTGTAGTAGACACTGAGAACAGCGCTGAGAACATAAGCAAAGAAAGCACTAAGGGAGCCACAAACAACAGACCCTATCGACCCAACTAATGCATAGACCCATTCAGGGGAATTCATCTTTGCAAGACGCCAAAAGGAACTAGCTTGTTCCTTAAAAGCGAGCTTTTCAAGGCGGTAGCTGGGATGCAAGGCATCAAAGGAGAGACTAAAATCTGAAGTTGAAAAATCGGACAGTCTGCGTGAGTACGGCGATCTGCCATATGAAGAATTTCGTGCAATTATTGGTGAGCTTACTGAGTTCCTTGCACTGGAAGGTCTGTACGCAAAAAAACCATGCAAGTTAAGAGTCAAGAACTCAATCAACAGGAATATGGGTGTTTTGGAGGGATAACTAGAATAACTAAAGACTTAAATATAGTATGTGTACTAGAACAAGAAGAACCAAAGTTAATGAAGCTACCTGGCACTGCTCTTTCGGGCATTGTTTAGAGCTGTTTCATGTGCCATCTCCTGCATTCTTATGAGCTTTGCATAAACACCATTTTCACCCTTGGAGATGAGTTCATCATGGGTTCCAATTTCAGTGACACTACCCTGTTGAAGTACTGCTACGAGATCAGCTTTGCGAATAGTGGATAGCCGATGGGCAATCACAAGAGTTGTCCTTCCAATCATGAATCTATCAAGGGCCTCTTGCACCAATTTTTCTGATTCAGAATCTAAAGCACTTGTCGCCTCGTCTAAGAGCAGAATTGCAGGGTTTTTCAGCATTGCCCTTGCTATAGCTATTCGCTGCTTCTGTCCTCCTGAGAGCTGCAGTCCTCTCTCTCCTACCTGCCATATTCAGTTTGAATTTAAGCTTTTTCTTCAATTTACTGGTGCTTCATAAATTAAATGTTTGAGAGGGCATAACCTACTCAGAACAACCTTGTTATTAGATAGGAGCTCATTTTCTTATTAGGATATACTAAATAGTATGTTAGAACTTCAAGAACTTGTAAGAGGAATTTGATGATCATTACTATTTGTTCATCCAAAAGAAGAAGGAAAAATGATTTCAACTTAGGAAATCCATTCTGCATGTTCAAGTAAATGTCTAAAATTGTCAGAATCAAGAAGACCATGCAATGAAGGACTATCAATGTATTTTTTATCACAACTAGTTAAGATTTTATGGCCTCGGAATTTAGTATAATCTTCATGGCATCTATCATGTCCTCTCTTGAATATTATCTATTCCATACTTATCTGCATAAATTTATAAAAACCTTCCCGTGCACATGCATTATTGACTGGAGCATGTTACCTTCTTTAAAAAGTATGCATGGCCAAACTACATCCCCAGGTTGACTTCTAAAACAAATTGAATAATGTTATGTTATGGTTGTTGACCAAATAAACCATTCAATCTCGGGGACCCCTTATGCTGAAGTAGCAATTATATGTCAATAAAAAATATAACCAACTTCGATTCCATTAGTCAAGATCCATCACTTCATATTTTTTCCAGAAAAATCAACTTAAACCCACTGTCCCACCTTCCCCCAACTGCCTCAAAGGCAATACATTAACCTGTTCATGACTGTGCTAACTAAGCAACTGAAATGGATAGATATCAAAAGAAATATACTACTCAATTAAGCTTACTTGATTTGAGATTTTGATTTTTAAGATGTTAGCATAAGCTAATATACCCCAACAAGCAAGGGAGATTACCGTGCCAAACTCTTCTGAAAAAGTAATAAAGAAATTTTTTTCTGAGAATATCAGTTAATTCATGTCTTCAAAAGAACTTACCTGTGTGTCAAAGCCTTCGGGTAGCTTGACAATAAACGAATGAGCATTTGCAACTCTTGCAGCCTCTTCAATCTCAACTTGATCTGCATCAGGCCTTCCCAGGAGTATATTTTCTTTAATGGTGGTAGCAAACAGAGCAGGTTCTTGACTGACAAGTCCTATTTGTTGTCGCAACCATTTCAGCTTCAATGTCTTGATGTCATGACCGTCAAGAAGAACTTGTCCTGAAAGAAGTAACTAATATAACATAGGACTAACTCAAGCCAAGTATTATTTCCGTGGAGTTAAAGAAGCTAATATTTATGCAGTTGGAAGATACAAACTTTGTCAAGAAAAAGTTCAGCAATTTCGCAGGATTAGTAGGCAGTGAGAATTGTGAAAACCCAAGTGTAGCAAAATTTACCAGCGGTAGGATCATAGAATCTCTCAATGAGGGAGACCACAGTACTTTTTCCAGAGCCACTGCTACCAACCAAAGCAATAGTCTTGCCGGCAGGGACATTAAGTGACAAATTGTTAAGAATTCGAACCTCAGGTCTTGATGGGTAAGAGAAGTCAACATTTCTGAGCTCTACTAACCCAGTAACAGAGTCTAATTCTAACCCAGATTCACAGTTACGATCTATAGAAGGCTTGTGATCAACTATACGAAAAATTTTAGCAGCTGCAACTTTTGCCTTTGCCAATGCACTCATGCTAGGGGCTGATTGCCCTAAACCCCTGGAAATTTAACAATAATTCTCGTGAACAAGTTTCAAGTGCAAAAAAAAAAAAAGAGGAGAAGAAGAACCAAAAATCTCAGTTCGTTGACACTTACAATCCTCCTACCATGACAGCGAACATGGTGGCAATGGCTAGTCCTCCATTGGTGTAATGGTGCCTAACAAGGTAACCTCCATACCACAGAAGAAGAGCATAGCAACAGAAGACAACAAAATAAGTTGCACCTAATCCCATCCCTTTCGCAAATCCACTCTTGTATCCGATTCTTTGAGCAACCTTCAGCGCCGATGAATAGGCCTGCAATGCCCTCGATTCCCCAACAAATGCCATAACGACTCGAATTTGAACTATTGTCTGCAATTTTGCTTCAAATTACCGATGCCCAGGTGCTTAAACAGAGGAAAATTGTCAAAGCAAAAAAAAAAAAAAAAACTTGGATTACACGTCCTTGCCTGTTCTACTATGTTTCCGGCCTCTGATAGTGCATCTTGACTCTTCCCGCTTAGCTTGGCTAATGTGGTAGTGTGCACAGCTCCGATAATGGCTATGAGAGGAACCACTGCCAGAGTGACCAGGGCCAACTGCCAAACGGCTGTGAAACCCACCACAAATCCAGAAACAAAAGTTGCCATGTAGTGAATGAAATTACCCAACTGCAAAATAACCAAAGAAGAAAACATTTTTAACCAACAAAATCTAAAATTAACAACCAAGTACGAGACAGAGTATTGTTCTGTTTCACCTTCTCACTGATGGCATCCTGCACAAGCACTGCATCGGTGTTAATGGCGATAACTACATCTGAGGTTCGGACCTCTGTATCAAAGTACTGAATGTCTTGGTTAAGTGCTGCTTCAAGGTATTTGATCCTCATCTTCGTTGATTGCCGCTCTCCGGTCCACATCCAACACGATATCTCTGTCATCAAATTTAAACATCTACTTTATTTACGTAAGCTATGAAAATGGCAACCAAAAACCAAATCCTGAGAAAATTGAACTAGAGAACACTGTTTCAGAACAACCTGCCCATGAAGAAGCCCAGATTGCAGCACCAACAACTAGAAAGTAAAATGCATACTGCAAGTTCAAAACAGAGTAGTTTATTTTTCAATGTTTTGGCGGATTGATCACATAAAGATGGAATCTTTGTGAATTCGAGTTTCACCTTTAAAACTTCTTGCATCATTTTGTCCATGTTGTTGGCATTAGAACCGAAAGAGTTAACGAGATCGGCGAAAAATCGAAGAAAGATGGGTAGAGAAGACCCGTGTACAAATGCACCAATCGACCCAATTGTCATCAACACATAATCCAACCCATCAGCAAATCTGAAAAGCTCACAAAAACCAACCGTAGCTACATCCCCTGGTTTCTGTCCACTACTACTGATGCCATCTTTCCTGGGCTCAGAACTGTCCATATCTCTTCTCTGTAGTTCAGTTTCTTGACAACTAGATTCTTTTTGTTGGTGGTGGTGTTCTTGCTCTCTTGAGAATGAGTTTAATGTTAGAGTTGGCGTTGGAGGTGTGGAGGGGTTGCTTTTATAAGGGTCAGAAGGAGGAGCAGACACGAGTTCAAGGCCTTGCATTTCGGACCATTTCCATTGCTCAATCGTCTTTATCTCTTGAGACTCTTGTGACATTTGCAAAACTCTCTCTTTGGCTTAGCCTTAGTCTTAGCCTAGCTTTTTATTGAACAACAACAACAACAAACGCACCACCACCACCTTTCTCTCCTGTCTCTTTATTATCTCACTCTACCTGGCTTTTCAGCTCATGCTCGCTCTTTCTTTGTTTTCTTTTTTATTCTCTTTCTGGTTGGTTGTTTATCTTCCTTTTTTACCATCTCGTAAGTTAACTTGTTCTCTTTCCTTACCTGTGTTGGTATTTCTTGCAAAGTTGCAATTTTTCATCCATGTCACTCCCTAGAAACAAGCACATTTGACTGACGTGTTTCAATGCTTTGCACAGTCAAAACAGACCAATCATAAATAACCAAGAGAATAATTATAAAACATTAAAAAGAGAGAGGCTTGGGAGATTGAAACTACTAGTTTAAGGTCATTACGAACTGGAGTTAGTGGGTTATATGGTTGCTTCAGTTTTGCTTATATTGTAAAAAACATGGAAAGTGACGGATGATGAGCTTAGCAGATACAGTGTGTAAGAGAGAGGGAGATTTTCCATCCACCCGACAAGGAATACTGTATGAAACTTGGTGATGAGTTTTTGACCAAAACACATTGATGGCGGTGGCAAACCAATACGACTTCACTATTTCTTTTTCTTTAATTTTTCCTCTCTAGCTTATATTGTTTAAGTTTAAGAACAGTTGTTGGTCTCTTCTTGCTTCCATTTCAGACTGCGAAGATGTAAAACAGAAGAAAATGTGCATGTCCATACCTTACCTCTGTCCCTTCCCTTCAAATCCGCCGCCCTTTGCTACAAAATTTTGCTACACTTTTTGAGCTTAAGTTTTTTATTTTTATCTGTTCATTAATAGTAGATTCCATAAAGTTTTATAAATTTTAATATAATGTTATATTGTTAATATATTGAAATATAAATATAAATTTCAATATATTAACAATATAACATTATATATATATATAGATGCTGAAGAATTTAGCTCTTCAGAAAATTTAAAATTATTCTAATAATTTTGAAAAGAATAATTTGATGATGTGATTAATGGCGACTGAGCTATTAATTAACTCTTAAATAGTACTTATGTGACAATTTAACATAACTCTTAAATTACTAATTAAATTTGATACAAACTATTAATTTATTATAACTATATTAAATTATTAATTTAAGTTAAGATTAACTTGTTTGGTCGGTTTTAAGAGCTATCGAAAATAACCTCTCTATTAGGTAAGAATAATGTTGTGTATTACTAAACCTCTTCAAACCCTAAACTCTCACTAGGTATTATTGTCGTCGTTGTTGTTGGGTCGAGTTTAAAAGTTGAATTAGATTATCATAGTAATAACATTTCATTAGTATTTTATTATTATTTTAATTGAAGTTTAGGAAAATAATTTTTCTAAAAATTTGAAAATTATAAAAAAATTTAAAGATTAGGAAGTTTATTAAACTAAAAGGGGGGTATGTATGTTTTACTCTTTGATCTATTACTTATAATGATTAATGTTCTTACATACATGGTATAACCATCATTGTCAATGTTCTTATCGTAATTAATTTAATATCTAAGAGTTATGTCATACGATTAAAAGATTAAAAATCCAAGATATTTTCTCTCTCTCTCACACACACATATATATATATGTATATATATATATATATATAATGCTAATAAATCGACTATTAAAACCTTTGATTAAGTTATTATTTTATTTTCCATTTAAATCAACAAGCACCGACTTCTGGTTGTTCACTCCAATTTATCCTGAGACGGTGTAGTTTTTTAATATATAGGTAAAAAGTGTCAATGTAAACTCTAGCTAGGAAAGACTGCTAAACTTCGTTGTCTGGTTAAGTTTCCAACATTTTAGTTTAAAGATTTAAGAAAAGAAATATATGTCAGAGCAAACAGCTATGATCCTATAATGTCCTAACCATTCTTGTCCTGGAATCTTGACCCGTGTAAATAAAAACTCCAGTTTCTTTATTTTAACCTGCCTGACTAATAATATTTTGTTTCTCCACTAACTATAATGGATTCCAGGAAAATGTCAGGACATCCTGGAAAATCTCGACTCTTTGTCTAAAAACGACAGCGATTTCTCCTATTTCTCTAAAAAGGAACCATCTTTTCCTCTTTATCTTACGTGCCTTCACAACCTGGGATGTTGGGGTCCGAGGTATTGCATAAAAGGGCATAACATAAGATTTTTTTAATTAATTTTTCTCCATTAAAACTCAAAAAAATTTATAAGTTTCGTTTAAAAACAACCTGTTAAGAATAAGGTTGTATACTGTATGTGTTATAATACTACGGACGCTACAATTCAATGTCGTACTGGTCGATTAAAGTTTACTATGGACCGAGCTTTTTTGTTTTGTTGAACTGTATAATACAGTGGAGATTGACCTATTGTGTAGCTCAATCCAGCCTTTACAAGAATCGAAAGTGTTCATGTTCTGTGTCAATCGTACGGTATATCATCTCTGTCAAGTCTCACCATACTGCACGTACTGATGTACCTTGTCTCGATCTATTTGAGGTTGCTCATATCGGAGATTATGGGCGTAACCTTAAATATAAGAAAAAGGTTTTTGCGTCATTATTTAGTAAATTTCAAACAGCCCTACCAGAAATTTCACACCCGCAGCCCAAGGAGTTGAGCAACTCAGGATCGAGGAGTCTGAAAGTTGGAGCTTCTAAATATCAAACTGTGAAAAGCTTGAACGATAAATAAAAGCCTGTTACGTCAAGGAAGAGCGTGATCGTCATCGGTTGCTTTAATCAATGCTGTCGAAGTTTAATTACAGTGAGACTCACTTGTTTCTCTTCATAATGTTTTATTTGGACTTAGCTTGAAATAGAATAAAGGAAGACTGACACCTGAGAACGTGAATTCCCTTAAGTGGGAATTTCTTTTTCTCGATGGATTCCTTTTCCCAGTGGGATAATGTGGAACTCGGAACTTATGCATAACCTGTGAAGGGTTTCATTTATGAGAAGAGGAAATGATAAGAGAAGTATGAATCTTGTCTCTTTTTTTATTTTTCTTAAAGAGAAAGTTGTTTGATATCTTTCTCTCTTTCCACGCATTACCGTACTCTTTGTTTTTATCTCTACTAAGAGGAAAGTCCCTTTCTTTGCTACAAGTTCACTGCTTTCGCACTCTACCCACGGGCACTTGTCTACTTCTGCTCTGTGATGCAAGTACTCTTAACCTGATACTTGAACTATGATCTTCTGCTTCTTCTACTTCTTCTTTTTAACGAGGTAAGGTACGGAATTTCTGGTAATAAAATACTAAACATAGTATTTGGTGAATATTTATGAGGGTATTTAAGATTTTATTGAAAACTGGTGAAAATGAATAAGATGTGAAATTGACATGAGATGTGCTTGGAGACTTGAACAAGTTATGCTGCTGCCTGAAGTTACCTTGACTCATAGAAGGGTTATGTCGTTTTCGTAGGTTTATAGGTTTGACACTCAAGTCAAGTGGCGACATGACGAGATTTAGTCAATAGTTGGTGTGTAAATTAAGGATGGCAATATACCTGTTCAGATAGAGTGCTCAATTTTTTTTATTTAAAAATTTTAAAAAATCACTAAATGTGACACCAATTCTTTCTCTTGTATTTTTGCGAGGATGATATTTTTGTAATTCAAACAAAAAAAGTAGGTTTTGAGCATACACCCTTATTTGCAATTAAGTGCCTATTTGATTGAACTTTTAAAAGGTGAATAAACACTTTTTTATAGCAAAAATTTTTTTAAAGAAAAATAAGTATTTAGTTGTAAAATAAAAAAGTATTTTTTTAATAGATATAATTTTTTTGGAAGTTAAAATACAACTTTTTAAGAAGTTTAAATTTGGAGCTTCTCAAAAAAGTACTTTTTTAGGTAAATTTTTCATATCAATTAATGAGCCTATTTTTTAGTCCCTTTTACCGTTATGTTTTACACATAATTCTCACAATACCCACAAATACATTCTCACGTTTATTTTGATATTTATATAATATTTTTTTGACTTTTTATATATTTTAATATTTATTTTTTATATTAGGTTTACTTATGTTATAATTCATACAAAAGATTTAGTTAGATATATTTTCATTTATGTTTTATTTATTACAAAATAAAATATAGTTAAAATTAAAAATATTTTTTATTTTTATGTTGTCAAACAGTTTTTTGTATGAAGCTTTTTCAAAAAATTTCTTTTTTAAATGACAGTTAAACAGTCAATTATCTTCTTAGAAAAGTTCTTTTCAGAAAAGTTCTACTTACAAAAATTCTACTGAAAAAAATTCTACTGATATAAGCCCATTTATACAAGCACTAAGTTTGATAAGTTGTTACTCGTAAATAATTTAAATTAAACTCGTCACTTAATTTATGAAGTGATTTTTTTAAAATATATGATTTATAGATCTTTTATGTTCTGCCTAAAAAAAGTTATTACACTCAAAAAGGATTAATTATTTGAATGGATTCTTAAATTAGGCATGAGTCCATTCTTCTAATATCCTTAACATTAATGTAGTAATTACATAATTCCATAAGAAGTCCCAAATACGTAACTTCAAAGAAATAAAAACCAGGGGAAAAAGCAACGTTTGAAATCTGAACCTGAAGTGACTGAGAACGACTTTAGTGCTTATTGATGTCATGATATTACTGGGTATGATATTTCACTCGGTGACTGATGGAACATTCAATTGCTGGCAACTTCTGTACTCCTTTATTTTCGACCCTTTGTTTCACAAATACACAGCACACTGTGATTTTTTTTATTTGTTTTAGGTTATTTAATTATCAACATGGGGGTAGGTAGAATCTTGAATTAAGTTAACTCATTTAATGAATTATATACAGATTTAACTCTACTATTCCAAGTCAATCAGCTCATGTTCTATTATCAACCAGATCGATGGTCGATAGTCTTCATCTACAATACTTATTTTAAGGGGTTCGGTAATCAGACATATTCCTTAAGAAGCTGGTCCTAGTGGTGCCTAGGGCTATGCAGTTTTGACTTTATTGCAATTAGTATATAACTTGGAAGATTCCTCAGCACTCGCATAGTATGTAACCTAACAAAGATATTATGCTCACTATTTTTCACTTTCCTACTCATAGTTTGGTGACTCATTCAAAGACCTAACAGAAAAAGCAAGTATAGAAAGGGAAGTTATCATCGGAATGGGCAAATTAACCAATCGTATAAGAAATGGATACACTCCCTAACAAGGGTTCCTTTCCTTAGTAACTTCTTGTTTTTTACGCGTAAGGTCGTTGAAAAAGTAGGTACAAAGTACAAACAGTGATTTAAGTTTGTACCCAGAAGTTGAATAGGCTCTATTATGTGTTAAAATAAAATAAATAAGAAAAGAGGGGGTGGTCCCGTCCGATTTATAGGGATACCTTCTGAGTCTTGGTCCAAGAGTTGAAAAGTTAATAGGAAAAACGTATAATGAAATGACACCGAATACTCAAATACCCACTCAAACCGATCACTTATTAAAAGTGTTGCATGTGGCACTCATTATGCCATTCCATTGTCTTTCTTGTGGTCAAGTACGTATTATTCTATACTCTCAATAGATAATAGGATTAGGCAGTCTTCATTTACAAGATATGATGATTCTATGGGTCGTAGTTACTAGTGCATCCACATCATATGCCTGGCGAGTTGGTAACTTAGCATCCTAACAACTCTGTTGACTATAAAGGGGTTGTTTACTTTCAGTAATAACATTAACATGAACCAAAGTTTCTGCCTTTGTTTCTTTTTTCCTTTTCACACTTTACATCTATCACTTTTTAATACTAAAACAATCATAAATGCTAAACTTGTATTTGATTATAAAAGAGAAATGACGAAAGGATGATCCTAAGAACTACAGAAGTTAAGCACAAAACAAAGCCAATGATAAAAAGTTTGCATCTCTTGAGCAATGGGGCATCAATCAATAAAAAGAATATATAGTTGGCCACTTGTTAGACATGTGATGTCAAAGTTGAACGGCTACTGTACTCATTTCTTTTATGTCTTGTTTTCCCTTGGCGACGATCAAAGTAACACTGCCATGAAAAAGTGTGAAGTGGAGAATTGGATTAGGGTCCACCATTGTTGAGACTCTGATCTCCATTTGACTTGCAAACCCCAATAATGAACACCAACAGGATTGTACCCTACATGCCTTCATATCTGACCATTCTCATTTTGGTTCAAATCTTGCTTTACACCCTACTGGACCCTATCCTACAACACTATATAGTATATACTAAATGCTCTGCTCTTTCGTATATATCCGACTCAATTCTTGTAGACTGAAACATTTGCTTCACTCATTATCCACTTCTTTTCTTCTGATTTAGAATACTCTGATATTGTACCGTTACCCTTATACTTTATAACTTATCCCCATATTGTTGGAAAATCCGAGGCAGTGGGACACGTTACGTGGGATTGGTTTGTTTATTGGAGTCTTTTTTTTTAATTTCTTTCTCAAGGATTTCTGCAAATGGTGAGTAAGGTGAAATCTCCACCTTGTACTTGTTCTTCAAAAGCTCACTGATGTCTTTACATGTTTATCCACAAACATGTGTGTGCCCTTTCATCATATTACATACAACTTTGAGTAATGTTTGAGATACTTGTAATCTACTAAAAGTCCATTGTATGTATAAAACCTTGATCAATTTCATATGTTTATTTAACCTAGAGTTACTTGCATATCGATCAGACCATTTTCACTAACAAATTAAAGACAGACTGTTTATAATAGTAGAGTAGTAGTCTTGTTGCTGTCCCACATCTAGCTTTATTCATACCATCTCAATTTTCTTTTAGAATAATTTGTATGTTCGATATTTTCCTATGAGATGGACAACAATTAATTACATTTTAACAGTTTTGATAAATATACGATTAAGCGAATCGTATTTGATCTCGATAAAAATAATAAAATAGCTTAATATAAAGAATCTGAATTAATAAGTTGAAGTCCAGTGAAGAAAATGAATTCTAGTTAGTGTGGACCGAATCCATATTAAACTTGTGATGGAGAAGTTCGATATGAATGTTATATATATAAGGTTAAGGTCTTCTGTAATTGCTTAAACAAATCATAAACGTACGATTACTTTGATCCATTTAGAGAGTTTCACGCATTAAGAAAGCTACTGAAAGGCTTTAACACATTGCGGTGAGTAACTCTCGTGAAGATGTTGGT
>JANQBM010000004.1:30368174-30387225 GCA_025594535.1 Erythroxylum domingense
ATACTCTCCTATCATTAATGAAACTATGCAAAAAGTTTGAAAAGTAACTAAGTTCATTTATAATTATACATGAGTTCTGAATTTGATAAGAAAAGATTTCATAGATGGTAGAAATTTATGTCCTCTTACCATTATAAGATTTATAACTAATTTCTTCTCACTTTAGTATTTTGTTTAAATAAAAATAGGAGTTGAGATAAATGTTTATGAATGATAAGTATGTTTCACCTTAACATGTCAGTTTTTATACTGGAATGAAGTTTTCTAGAATTATAATTTAATATCATGAATTTTGGTCCCAATGTTAAGTTCTCATTTAAGTTTATGAGTCTTTATGAGAGTAATTCATCTGGCTGATAATGATCAGATGATAATAGTGGTTTACTTTTATGGTACTATGGAGAGGGCGAAGGAAGCAGTTAAGGCTAATATTAAAAATAGGTTTTCCTTCTATACACCTTATCTTATCTTTATTAATGAAAGATGAGAACGATAACTTCACTCTCCGTTATTTGCTACTAGAGAATTTTTAAATTCAAATGTCTTTTTTATACCAATTTTCACAAAGAAAGATGAAGTTAATGGAAGACTGCTATTAATTATCACAATAATTGTTTCACCTAAGATGATGCAAGACCTTCTTAACTCACAAATACAGGTATGCAAGGGTGTTACAGTGATTTCGAGATGTCCATTTTGTTCCAAAGAGGCGAACTTATTTCAAGTATACATTTTCACTTTTGTTATTTGTTTAAAATTAACCATCACTTCATTTGTTTATGAGATTAATTTTTATTGTTTTACAGTTGTTTGGTAGGACTAATTTGAAAGTGGTGTTCTAAAACTACAAAAAATTATAATTTGAATTCTTAGTCAACGTATGAGAGCAATTAGTGTGAAATGAATTAGAACACATTTAAATTCATGCATTTAAAAAAGAAATAAATTAGAATACATGAGATTAAATGATTTGATATTTGTTTGATATAACTTGAAGCTTTGAGAGAGGTATGATTTTATCATTATTATGTTGAATATAATTTTTCATATTTTATTAATAATTTAATTTTACTTATTTACTAAGACTCTTAATAAAAACAATTAATTTTGTAAATCCAATTATCTTTAATCACATCAATCATTTATTGGATTGAATTTTTGAGGAACCAACTTTATAGGTAATGGTGACTTGGAAGATAATATTGGATGAAAAAAGTACTGACAAGTCATATGGTGTATTGAACTTGAATGATGGTAATAATAAGACTAGTGATAGTAATAATGAGACTTCCCTTAATAATGAGGACCTCATTCCAAATAAAAATTGGATCTAATGCGATTTGAGTGAATATGTCATAGAATGAAGTTTTAGGTTTTTCATTTCTTTTCTTCTCTTTTAATTTCACTTGTATTTGATGTATAATTTAAATTATATATATGCAATATAATATAAAAACTTCTAATGTTTCATGTTTCATTTTCGCTTTATTATGCTCGTCAGTATGAACTCTTGTTGTTTTGCTTATAGCCTTATATTGTTCTTATTATATGATGTTTTGATGTAATCAATTACAATATTTTATGCACTTTCTATTATTCTTAGCTTTATCTTTTTCTTAAATTAAATGCGGTGATTA
Organism: Erythroxylum domingense; assembly: GCA_025594535.1. Lineage (NCBI taxonomy): Eukaryota > Viridiplantae > Streptophyta > Magnoliopsida > Malpighiales > Erythroxylaceae > Erythroxylum > Erythroxylum domingense. The sequence goes on from JANQBM010000004.1 coordinate 30,369,812, forward strand.
TTTATATGAGAAATATATAAAAAGTAATATTAATTGGAATTATATGAAATTTATATTATCATAATCTTTTGGGATAGAGTTGAAGTAAAGTTAAAAACAATATAGTATAATATATTTAAAAACTATCCTATAGTGTTATAAAATTTATGGACTTTTTAATAATTTTAAAAAATTATCTTTAAAAAGGTACCTAATATTGACCGATACTAATACTATACTATACCAAAATCAAACCTAGTGTTAAGTTTGGTGCGATATTCACAACATTAATTTTAGTATTAATAAAGATTTTTCAATTATATGTTTTCATTTATTAGTAAATTTATACTCTATCACACACAAATATTATTAATCTATTATCAGTCAATATTCTTTCCCCTGTGACTAAACAAAATGATATTTGTTATGGTGATTCATTAAAAAAGTATAGACTTTTACTACTTAAAATCACTTTTATTAAGTGTCAATTGTCCCTAATTATTAAATAAAATGATAAACCTTTTATTAGTAATAAACTTATTCTAAATAATTGCTTAATTTTGTGCTTTCAAATCCATGTAAAACAAGCAATATAAAGCACTTGTATAACCTAATGGATGTGTTCTACTTAACATTAAACTAAAATATTAATAACATGCAATATAATTAATTTTAGATTAAGAATATGCACGCAAATTCAAAATATAATTTATGTACTCTATAGTTTCTTTAAAATACCGCCATAATTTTATATCTTATTCATTATATATTTAATATGCACATAAATATATCTGTGTAAATTGTGTTTAGATAAATATGTATATTTCTATCCATAAAAATATAAAAATAATTAATTTTATAATTAAGCATTATAAGCTTTTTATTGTGTTTACTATCAGTATTAGACATACATATATTTATTTACATAATTTCAAAAAAATAATTTAATTACTAATCATAATGTATTAATGTTTATAAAAAATAACAATAACTCTTATTATAAATATATACATTTATGGTATATATGTCATAAAAGTAACAATTATTTAAAATAAAATAATTTATATTATCATTAATAGGTAACATAAGGTATAAAACATGCAAAGAAATAAAATGAAAATTTTTGAATTACCTTTTATAATTAGGGAAATGTTTTAACATTCAAGTAAGATTTACTATAAGTAGATTCTTAAGGTCTACTTAAATATTTCTAATTTTGTATTTAATCTTTTTAGCATTTTTTTCAGGACTCTTCTTAATATCCTTTACATTATTAATGTGTCTATTAATGAGATGGTTATTGTTGTCATTATTAAGCCACAATAATAATTCTACATATTGATCATTTATCTTAAAGAGGTCTCTACTTAATCTTTTATTTTTTGCCTTAATAAATATTTATTTAACATAATGACATGAATAAAGCATTAAAAGTAATAATAAAGGAGAATAAAACATTACCAAACCAAATTAAAGAAAATATGAAATATTATATCTTAATGAATGACAACGTCAACCATTATAAGTTATAATATCCAATATAAAAATATTAAAGCAAAAATAAAAACTTGACAAGCAGCAAGCCAGTCCATTACAAGTTAAGCATAAATAGAAAGGAAAAGAATGCAAATAATGATAAAGCTTTAAAATAAATAACTTTTTCAACTACTATGAAGCATTAATAAAAGAGGTTTTAGGATTTGAAGAAGAAAAGAGGAAGCCTTTAATATAAAGCCTTGTAAGAGAAGCTTTGGCTTTAGGTTTTAATACAAGCTTTCATTATAGCTTTAAGCAAATAAGGGAATTACAAGGCCTCAAGCTTTATGTAAGTAATGATGGAGGGAGATAGAAGTTCCTTAACTGACAAAGACTAGAGAAGCTTAAAGTTTCAAAGAGAATTTTGCCACCTAAAGCCCAAAGTGAAGCTTTAACATCGTCATCTATAATAGTAAATATTCAATAATAGTTACCTCACCTATCAACATTTCCCCCATTGGTATCAGAGCGAAGTTCTTCTAGAGAAGATAAGGGTCTAGTATTGAATTAGTAGTTTAAAACTACTGATTTCATTTCACTAATGGTAGGTAGTCCAAACAATTAAGTAAGGAGTGACCTATAATTCTATTAATTTAGCCTACCCATAACCAGAAAATATATTTCTTTACAAGATATAAATCTATTTCTAATGCATCTACCTTTAGTACTAATGAAAAGATCATTGACAATGATGAAATAATAATTGCAAACTTTGAAAGGTCTATTGATTATTGAAAAATCTCAAAAATTTTAAAAGACCAAATTTATCAATAATAAAAATTTCAACTATTTAAAAAACATATTATATTATTAAAATAGAGGAACATGATAAACCTTTCTCAAAGCCCTTTAAAACTATCTACGCATTAACTCAAAGCTCAATGAACAAATATAAAAAGAAAATTTTTAAACACATTGATGATAACAAAATACAAGTACTACTGACAAGTTTAATGTTGATGAGAAGGAATATAGGAACAAAATCTTATCGTATCAAAGAATTATGAAAGAAAAGACAATGTTTGCAATCTTCGATATTAAGATCAATTCAAGAAGAAGATCAAGATACATTGAGGTTATTTCATGTATTACTTATTATAAGCTCATCTTGATTGTCTCTTTGATAGTATAAAAGGCTCACCATGTATAAATATTTCATTTTATTGCGGGAGTCTTTACATTCATCAAGAGGTACTAAAGATTTTGTTTTTAATATAAAAGCCTATTGATCTTTTAAATAATCATTGAGATGTATTTTTTAGAAGTGTTTTTAATCACAATGACATTAATCAAATTGAGTTTAAGCATTTGAAGGTGTTAAAATCATGTTTTTGGGGTGATTGGTTGACTTATATAGGTTAATGGTTGACCAATATAGGTTGAAGTTGTTAAATTTGAAGTATCAAGAGTTTGATGTAATAGTAGTTAATGTACTAGTTGCCCAAATTATTATATTGGTTGACCAATATCCTTGACTAGTTAACCAGTGTTCCAATGACTAGTAAATTTAATGCTATAAATGCATATTGGTTGTCAACTAGTGCATCAAATATATCCATTATAATTATTAGTTATTGGTTCCAACTACTATTTTGGGTCCCAAAACACTATAAATAGGTGTTTTCTCATTAGTTTATAACATTAAGTAGCATTTGAGTGTCTTGCACACACATTTCTAATTATTTTTCAATCATTCGAGCATTCGTTGTCTTATTTTAAATGTGTGAGCCTTTTTGTGATTATCAAAATTTCCAAATGAGCAAGTTTGATTTGTAAGTTATTTTTGGAGTTTGTGATCATTGTATTGGATTTATCTAAAAGTGGTTTGGGGTTCCTCATTATCTTGAAGAAAGATTGAAAAGGAGTTTCCCCTTTTCTAAAATAAAAGTTTGTACAAAAGGTATTCTTTGTCTTGAAAGAATAATTATAGTGAAAATATAAGACGACTCTTAGGAGTGAAAGTAGACCAAGATTGTTTGCTAAACCACTATAAATTAGCTTGCATTTCTCTTCCCTTACCATTTACTTTGTTGTTTACAAGCGTAATTAAATTCATTTACTTTTATTTCATTCTTGCATTTGTGATAATTTGTATACATTGTTTTATAATTTAGTATACTATAGTTAAAATCATGAACTCACCTAATGCACCCCCCTCTTTGGTGCTATTAGGGAACAACATATTTATATAGGATTAGTCCAAGTAGGAGTACAACCCCTCACCAAGGAATGATTAAATACTTTAATATTAATAGTATTAAAAGATGCTTAATTTTATGAATTTTATGATTCACTCTTAAGTTTAGTAAAGTCTAGTCTTTAAATAGCCCCATTTGTTTTGTTGCTATCGAAACACAAATATACATCTTGGAAATAAAAATATTCTTGATGCTTTAGTATTGCAAATAAAAACATAATTACAAAATGAATACATAATCAATTTTCTTATCATTAATATATAAAATATGTTATAAAGCTATGAATATAGCCTATGCCTTTAAATCTTTAATACATAGTCAAAAAGGTGAAACCCTATTTTTATAAACTATATGACAAAATCTAACATTGTTGTAATGCCCCAAAAATCTCGATTTCATAAATAGTACTTTTTAGGTCATGAATAGTATATCCTGAGGTGAATAGTGACACCCGGGATCTAAACTATATTTTATTTTATTTGGCATCAAATAATATTGTTCAAGGATAGCCCAAGAATCAAATTACAGCTCAAAATGATTTCATTTTAAGGGTTTGACCAAAAGTTGACCAATGGTCAAAGTTTGACTTGAGAAACTGTGAAAGTCAAACCCGAAAATATTAATGGAAATAAATGATATTAATTAAGGTCTTTATGTGAAGTTGATATTTTTCTTATGGGTATTTTTATTGAAAAGAAGAAAATAATGGATTAAAAGTTAAAGTTAAATTTAAAAAAAATGAAAAATTGTCATTAAGGGACCACATGTCATTTTTTTTGGCCACCTACCCTCTCTTCTTCACTAAGGAGTGCTGAGAACAACCATTTCTCCTTTCTTCTCTATTTTTCTTTCATTTTAAAGCCAACTTTCTTTTTTTTAAAACCCCAAATCAACTATTAAATCCTAAATCATCAACTTAGGGTTCCTAAACGCACCATATCAGAAAATTTTTTGGGAAAAGATGAAGAAAAGATATATGGGTGTTCGTGATGAATAGTACCTGAAAATTTATAAGGTAAGTTGATGGAGTTTTGATTATTTTTTTAATACATGATTTTGGTGTAGGTCCATGCATTGTTGAATAAAATGAATGAAATTGAATGTTTATGCAGTATTATGAAGACAAAGAAGAGGAATTGAAGGAGAGAGAGAAAGAGAAAGAGAAAGAAGAAGGAATTGTTGGTGAAATTAAAGTTGATGGAAGCTTAATTTAAAGAATTTGACATCAATTTGGTATATGTTCACGTGATTCTATTTTCCCCTAAAAATTATGTATTATGTAATTTACAATTCTTGAGATAAAATTGGGAGGTATATGAAATCGTTGTTAAAAATATTTAATTGGATGCTAAATGAAGTAGTATATGTGATTAATTGGAATTTTGGACTTTAAATTTGTATTTTCCCCAATTGGCATAAATTTTGTTTGAATTGAGAAACTTGATATACATGTTATTTTTGACTAATTGGTGAGATGAATATGACTTAAATGTTGTATAAATTAAATTAAAACTAATAACGGAAGAAAAAATGACATTAAGAAGTGACATTTGCTTTGGTCGAATATGGAATAGCTTGAAATGACTATTATGAGTGTTTATCATTAAATTCCAATGGCATTTAATTAGATTTGCCCATAGTCAAATATATAAGAATTGGAGGAATGTGATAAGGTTGGCACGCCAATTAGGGAGTTAGTAGTACTGGATTATGATATATGTTACCAGACTGTATGGCTCCGAGAGCTCGGTTCTAGTGTAAGATATTTAATTTGGGTTATGAACTGCATGACTTCGAGAGCTCAGTTTTGATGTGTAAATATTAAAAAAAAGACTTTATGATTCTGAGAACCCAGTCTCGTATTTTAAAATCACACTTATTTGGCTCGGCAATACAATTACGTTGGATTTTATTTTGGGGCAATTACAAATATATATATACGCATAACTAATGATTAAGGAACTTCAAATGAAAATAGTAATTAATTGTAAATTAAACTGTACAACTTATTCATCATTGTGTAATTAGATATGAATTATTAAAATAGATATATGCTTGTATTTCGTAACTTGATTTTAAATGCCTACTTATGCTTAGAAATAAATGAAGATATTTATATTTGAAACATATTATATATTATGCATTTTATAGTTGAATGAATTTAATTGAATGAGAAATAGAATTGCTTGAACACTATTATAAAGTAAATAGTAATTGCTAGAATAATGAAGTTTTAAATAGAAAATGATGTAGTTCGAAGTATTAGGTATTTACGAATATGGTAACACTCGGTATGCCAATTTTATTATTGGGTATGGAGTGTGACATTTATTGGTATAAGAGCTCGGTTTAGGTGGTTTTGGGTTATAATTAAATAAATAAAGGAAAAGTGAATTGTGTATATGCAAAATAAAGGATTATATGAGAATATTATGTGACTCTAATGTAGATCCAGCCTTTCTGTCTATTATAGACTGAAGAATGGAACCAGACGCTTTGGGAGCTGCTGAGGGAGAGGAGGTAAGTTATGCCTTTGCTAGTGATACAAGTAGGGGCATAGTAGGGCAGCCAGAATAACTCGTACCACCACCTGTCGGTCAACTAGTTCTTAACCCGGTAAAGTTTTTCTGAACTATGGTAGACTATATGAAACAATAGATGGTTGTTGTACTTCATATATAGTCATAACCACCTCTTCCACTAGAAAAACTTACATCAGAGAAAGTCAAGAGGTTGGGAGCAGAGATTTTTAGGGGGAGTCATCAATTATTGCTCCAGATGCTGAGTTTTGGCTAATCAAGATAAAGAGAATTTTTGATCTTCTCTATTGCACATCAGAAGAGAGATTGGAATGTGCAAATGGTCTTTTTTAGGGACCAGCATATCAGTGGTTGGAATCCATTAAAAGGTTTGCTCCACCACAAGATCTTACTTGGGAGTACTTTTTATCCCAATTTGTAGATAAATATGTTGGGGAAGCTTATAAGGATGAGATGAGGGATGCATTCCTTCATTTGAAAAAGGGTATAGGACAATATCAAAATATGAGAAAAGTTTAATAGATTGAGTATGTATGCAGAGAGATTAATTTCTACAGGGGTAAATAAGTGTAAGAGATTTGAAGCAGGCCTCCACCATAACATCAAAAAACTCCTTGTTGCATTACAGATTAGGGATTATAGAGAGATGGTGAAAGTAGCCTTGAGAATTAAAAAGGTTAATACGGTTAATATTGATGAATAAAAATGGAGAAATAGAGGACAACAGAAGAGGAGTCAGGGACAATATAGTTAATCCTTATCAACCAGTAAGAAGAAAAAGGGTTTAGAGTCTCAGGCTTCAGCACAAACAATGGCATCCTATCAGCAATCAGGGCAGATTCAGAGATTAATGATTAGGGTAAGATAGTCGTCCCCATCTATAGCTAGTACAGTAGGTGGGTCAGGACATGGGGTAGTTATCCCATGTGAGCATTGTGGGAAGAAACATAGCAGACAATGTTGGAAGATGATGGGAGCATGTCGATGATGTAAATATAGGGAGCATTTTTAGAGAGATTGCCCTAGTAAAAGACATCAAACAGTTAGTCAAGCAAAGAGACCAGTTCTTACGACCCCGAGGGGAAGAGGTAGAAGCACGAGAGCTAGTTCTAGTGTTAGTGCTCAAAGGATCACATCAGAGATAGTTGATGGACCTAATACCCGTACTCCAGCTCTTGCATATGCTATATGGGCCCGTGATAACAAGGATGCCCCAGATGTGATTGCGGGTACTTTTACTATCTTTGACATTTCTATTCATGCATTAATAGACCCAGTATTTACACATTCTTATATATGTATGCCATTGCCTAAGAAATGGGGATATTTGTTGACACTCTTGAACATGATATTCTAGTTACAAATTCTTTGGGTCATAGTGTGGTGGTAAATAGGGTTTACAAGAATTGTCCGTTAAGAATACAAGGTTATGAATTTCCTGGTGATTTGATTGAACTACCTTTCCATAAATTTGAAGTGATCCTTGGTATAGACTGGCTATCTAGACTTCTTGTAGTGGTAGACTGTCATCTTAAAAGAATCACTCTTAGAATAGTTGATATTGATAAGATCATAGTTATTGGTAAAAGGTCAAATTTTCTCTCCAATAATATATCAGTGACAGTAGCAAAAGGGCTTATTAGAAAAGAGTATGTAGCCTACTTAGCTTATGTTATTGAAGTTAGAAAGGGAGATCCTAAAATTCAAGATATATCAACTGTATGTGACTTCTAGGATGTTTTTCCTGAGGAGTTGCCAAAGTTACCACCAGAAAGAGAAGTTGAATTTTCTATTGATATAATACCTGGTATAGTACCAATATTTATTGCACCATATCGGATCGCACCCGCAGAACTTAGAGAATTGAAAATCCAGCTATAATAACTTCTTAAGTACACCCTAGTATGTCTCCTTAGGATGCACCTTTGTTACTTGTCAAGAAGAAAGATGCGTCTCTTAGGCTATGTGTGGATTACAGACAACTGAATAAAGTAACTATGAAGAATAAATATCCACTGCCTATAATAGATGACCTTTTCTGATCAGCTTAAAGGTGCAAGTAGTTTTTCTAATATTGATCTGAAATCAGGATATTACCAATTGAGAGTAAAGGAAGCAAAAGTCCTGAATACAACTTTTAGAACGAGATATGTGAATTATAAATTTTTAGTGATGCCTTTTGGACTCACAAATGCTCCAGCAACCTTTATGGATCTCATGAATCATATTGTCCATCCCTACTTAGATCAATTTCTAGTAGTCTTTATTGATGATATCTTGGTTTATTCTAAGAATCGAGAAGAGCATAAAGAGCATCTGAGAATTATTCTGCGGACTTTGAGGGATAAACAACTTTATGCCAAGTTCAGTAAATATGAATTTTGGCTTGATGAAGTTTCTTTCCTTGGTCATGTCATATTAGCAGATGAGATTAGAGTTGATCCTAAGAAGATAGAAGCCATTCTAGAACTTAGGAATGCTACAGAGATTAGAAGTTTCTTAAGTTTGGTAGGATATTATAGAAGATTTGTTAATGGATTCTCCATAATCGTAACACCTTTGACCAAGTTACTTCAAAAGAATGCAAAATTTGTGTAGAGTAATAAATATCAGGAAAGCTTTGAGAAGTTAAAGGCCATATTAACTTAAGCACCTATTCTTACACAACCTGTACCTGGTAGAGACTTCGTGATCTACAGTGATGCCTTATATAACAGGCTTGGATGTGTACTCATACAAGAGGGAAAGGTAGTTGCTTATACTTTTAGGTAACTTAAGCCTCATGAAAGGAATTACCCGACCCATAATTTAGAGTTACAATTATAGTCTTTGCTTTGAAGATTTGAAGACATTACTTATATAGAGAGAAATGTTATGTTTATACAGATCACAAAAGTCTTAAATATTTGCTTACACAGAAAGAGTTGAACTTAAGGCAAAGAAGATGGATAGAGTTAATTAAAGATTATGATTGCATCATTAACTATCATCCAGGCAAAGCAAATGTAGTAGCCGATGCTCTTAGCAGGAAATTGTTATCAGCTTTAAAAGCAATGAATGCTAAATTACCAGTATCCAGTGATGGAGCCATTGTAGCTAAGTTGAGACTCAAATCAAACTTGTTACAACAAGTCAAGGAAACATAGAAACAAGATGAAAAACTAGTTACCATTCTTAAACAAATTTAGGAGGGGAAAGATAGTGAATATGCAATCAAAGAGGATGGCTACTTATATTACAAAGATAGAATCTGTGTCCCTAGTGATGATGAGCTAAAAAAGAACATCATGAAGGAACCATAACAGTTCATATGTTATGCACCAGGAAGTACTAAAATTTACCAAGATTTGAAGAAACATTATTGGTGGTCAGGTAGGAAGAGAGACATTGTAGATTATATTATAAAGTATCTTATATGTCAATAAGTAAAAGCAGAACATCAAGTTCCAACCAATATCAATACTTGAATGGAAATAGGATCGAATCATGATGGATTTTATTCTAGTTTGCCTCAAACTAGGAAGAAGCATAATGTAATATGGGTGATTGTAGACAGACTGATCAAGTCAGCTCACTTCTTACCTATCAGAACTGACTACTAACTCTAAAAGTATTCAGAATTATATATTAATGAGATAGTGCGGTTGCATGGAGTACTATCTTCCATTATATCAGATCGAGTTCTAAGAGTCACCTTAAGATTTTGGAAGAAATTACATGAGGCCTTGGATACTAAGCTGAATTTTAGTACAACTTTTCATCCTCAAACAGAAAGAGTGATTCAGGTGCTAAAAGATATACTTAGGAGTTGTGTTATCGATTTTAAAGGAAGTTGGGATGAAAACCTCTTATTGATTGAATTTGCATACAATAATAGCTATAAAACAAGCATACAGATGGCACTGTATGAGGCTCTTTATGGTAGAAAGTGCAGAACACCCTTATGTTGGACAAAACTTATTGAAATCAAGATCGTGAGTCTAGAATTGATAAAGGAAATCGAGGATAAGCTGAAAATTATAAAAGAAAGATTGAAAGCTTCTTCTGACTCCAAAAATCATATGCAAATTTGAAGCAAAAGGACATTGAGTATATTATAGGTGACAAGGTTTTCTTGAAAGCCTCACTATAGAAGAAAGTGTTTTGATTTAGTAAGAAGGGTAAGTTAAGCCCTAGATTCATTGGTTCGTTTAAGATCATTGAGCGTGTGGGACCAGTAGCCTACAGATTAGCATTGCCAGAAGATAAGGAAAAGATTCATGATGTCTTTCATGTGTCTATGTTAAGGAAATATCGGTCTGATCCATCACACATTATAAAACTGGAAGATATTGAAATACAACCAGATCTAACTTATAAAGAGAAGCCGGTGAAGATTCTAGCAAAAGACACAAAATAACTAAGGAATAAAACTATTCCACTGGTGAAAGTACTATGGAACAACCACAAGGTCGAGGAAGCTATATGGAAGCTAGAAGAAACCATGAGAAAGTCTTATCCACGACTATTTGACACAGGTAAATTTCGAGGACGAAAGTTTATTTTAGAGGGGAAGAATGTAACGCCTCAAAAATCTCGATTTCATGAATAATACTTTTTGGATCGGGAATAGTATATCCCGAGGTGAATAGTGACACTCAGGACCTAAACTATCTTTTATTTTATTTAACATCGGCTAATATTGTTCAAGGATAGTCCGAGGATCAAATTAGAGCTCAAAACAATTTCATTTTAAGAGTTTGACCAAGAGTTGACCAATGGTCTAAGTTTGACTCGAGAAAGGGTAAAAGTCAAACGCGAAAATATTAATGGAAATAAATAATATTAATTAAGGTCTTTATATGAGGTTGATATTTTTATTATGGGTATTTTTACTGAGAAGAATAAAAGAATAGATTAAAAGTTAAAGTTAATTTTGGTTTTTTTGATAAAAATGAAAAAGTGCTATTAAAGGGCCACGTGTCATTTTCTTGGCCACCTACCCTCTCTTCTTCACCAGGGAGTGTCGGAACAACCATTTCGCCTTTCTTCTTCATTTTTCTTTCATTTTCAAGCCAACTTTCTTTATTTTTGACCCCCAAATCAACTATTAAACACTAAATCATCAACCTAAGGTCCCTAAACTCACCATTTCAAGAAAAATTTTAGGAAAAGATGAAGAAAAGGTATATAGGTGTTCTTGATGAATAGTACACAAAAATTTATAAGGTAAGTTAATGGAGTTTTGATTTTTTTAGTACATGATTTTGGTGTAATTGCATGCATTGATGAACAAAATGCATGAAATTGAATGTTTATGTAGTATTATGAAGAAAAAGAAGAGGAATTGAAGGAGAGAGAAAAAGAGAAAGAGAAAGAGAAAGAGAAAGAGAAGTAATAAGGAATTGTTTGTGAAATTGAAGTTGATGAAAGCTTAATTTGAAGAATTTGACATCAATTTGGTATGTTTTCATGTAATTCTATTTTCCCCTAAAAATTGTGTATCATGTAATTTACAATTTTTAAGATAAAATTGGGAGTTTATGAAATTGTTGTTAAAAATATTTGATTGACTGCTAAGTGAAGTAGTATATGTGATTAGTTGGGATTTTGAGCTTAAAACTTGCATTTCCCCAATTGGCATACATTATGTTTGAATTGAGAAACTTGATATACATGTTATTTTTGACTAATTGGTGAGATAAATATGTCTTGAATGTTATATGAATTAAATTAAAACTAATAACGGAAGAAAAAAATGACATTAAGAAGTTACATTTGTTTTGGTCGAATATGTAATAGCTTGAAATGACTATTATGAGTGTTTTTCATTAAATTTCAATGGAATTTAATTAGATTTGCCCCTAATAAAATAGATAGGAATTGGGATAATGTGATAAGGTTGGCATGCCAACTAGGGAGTTAGCAGTACTGCGTCATGACATATGCTCTGAGAACTTGATTCTGGTGTAAGATATTTGATTAGGGTTATGAGCTGCATGGCTTTGAGAGCACAGTCTTGATGTGTGAATATTAAAAAAAAAGTAAAGACTGTATGATTATGAAAACCCAATCCCGTATTTTAAAATCTCACTTATTTGACTCGACAATATGATACCTTTGGATTTTACTTTGGGGCAATTACAAAAATATATATATGCATGACTAATGATTAAGGAACTTCAAATGAAAATAGTAATTGATTGTATATAATTATATATGAATTATTAAAATAGATACATGCTTATATTTCATAACTTGATTTTAAATGCCTATTTATGTTTAGAAATAAATGAAAATATTTATATTTGAAAAATATTATAAATTATGCATGTTATAGTTGAATAAATTTAATTGAATGAGAAATGGAATTGCTTGAACACCACTAAGCCTATAGCTTAGCGTGTGAATTTTCTTTCTGCATGTATGTTTTAAAGAGAATTAGAAGAAAGCTGTGGTAGATCTACTACAAGACAAGAGTCACGTAGAGGATCTCAGAAGACTTGGAGGTGGATGTACTACAAAATGTTTTTTTTAGCTATGGTATGAACAGATAAAAAAGTGAAGGATCTTACAGGATTTTATTGTGAATTGTATATGAATACATGAAAGTTATGTATGGAATCTGGTTTAGATATATTGAAATGTATTAGAGGATGGGTAAATTATTTTGTCAAGGAGTTTAACATGGAGATGGAGAGTTGAGTAGCTTGCATGAGAAGTGTATTGAAGTTTCTTGCGGGAGGTTTTATGTAAATATAGAAGAAATTATGTTTAAATTTTTATAAAGTGAATAGTAATTGCTAGAATAATGAGATTTTAAATAAAAAATGTTGTAGTTTGAAGTATTAGGTATTTAAGATGGTAACACTCGGTATGCCGATTCTACTATCGGCTATAGGGTGTTACAATTGTGATGCAAAAATCAATAAAATGGAAATATGTCACCTTTCCTAAAGAATGGGAACTTAAAGGTGCAATAGATTCATCCCCACTTATGCCTTTAAGCCCTAATAAAAAATCGAAGAAATAAAGCATTCCTTGTAACAATATAGTGTCATATAAGATGTTAAATAAGCAGAAAATAAAAGTTGAAAGCAATGATTTAAGTCAACAATGTTTATAGTATAATTATACATTTCATAAGAGCCTATGCCTTGATTGCTATAATGACTGAAAGGGTAAGGTTTCTTACTGAATTTTTCACTTTTCTTAAGCATAAGACATAAGGAATGATGATGATTTATAGGTGAAATTCAATTATGATATGCATGAAACCATACAATGTAACATCCCGTTCCCATAGTAAAGGTTGGAACACTAAAATTTGGTAAGTATAAGATCAAAGAGAGATTAAGGAAATTGCATTTCATGCTCATGCATAATGTTAGCATACACACATGTGAATTTGAATTTTTGAACACATTATAATGGCTATATATGCACTCATTTGACATTTTTCGGGTATAATTGATATTTAATGTGATTATATTGAGAATTGTGAATTATATGTGGTATCAATTGAGTTGGAGTGGATAAGTAGTGAATTATAATTTTTGACAAAATTCGGAAATTTTCTGGATTTAAGGATATTTTTGGACTAGAAAAAATATCAAGTGGTAGAACAATTGATGAATAGTAGTAGAAATAAGGGTCAAATGGCAATGAAAATTTTTATAAATGATGTAGGGATTTATTAACAAATGCCATTGAAAATTGGGGGACCATTGGAGTAGAAATTGAAATTGATTGGACTAGTTAAATAAGAGAACTAGTTTAAATCCATGGGAATTTGGACATGTGGCATGTATTAAGTCATTACCTTTTTAATTTAAAGACCCTCCTTATTGCCTCCCACGATGCTATCATGTATTTGAAAGACAATTAAAAGGTCTTGTATTTTTGCTTACTTCTTCATTTTCATGGCTCTTTCCTTCTCCTTCTCCATGACTTTTGTTAATCTCCATTCAAATTAAACCTAGCTCTCTCTCATCTTTCACTTGCCACTTCCTCCATAATGTCTTCTTCTTTTCCATAAGAAAAACCTAGCCTACCCACCTTCAAGATGAAGATCGTAGGTGCTTGGGAGTTAGGGCTAAGTGTTATTTTGAAGATTTGGAAGCTAAACCAAGTAAGTTATGCTTTAAATGTTATGGGTATTGTTAAATGAAACTAGAATGATGAGAAATGTGGGATTGATGACTTGATTTTGTGAGTTGAATGTGTGTGACGTGGATGGTGAAAAATCTATGTAAATGTCATTAATGACCCATGATTTGTTATAGATATGTTTTGGAAGTTGGATGATCCATATAATGGTGTTAAGGTGAGTGTAGAAAATCAACTATGAATGGGTTAATGAATATGTTCTATTTTTGGTTAATGATCAAATATAGATCATGAATTGATTTGTGAATGTTTTGGATTTGAAATGGAGTTGAGAATGAGGAGTGATGAGGTAGAAAAGGTGATCTTCGTATGAGTTGTGTTAGGGTAAGATTTGGAAACAAAAAATTTGGTAGTTCAGCTGGAAAATGTTGCAACAATATGACCTATGAGTATGCTTCTATGTTTTAGCCATAACTTGCTCGGTAGTTGTTCAATTGAGATGATTCTTAGTTTGAATTAAACTAGCAACATAGAGCTACATTTTGTATGAAGACATCGATTTCAAATTCTGTCTTTAAGAGTTTCCAATTTTGAATTGAAGTTTAGAACTGGGTGTAGGAAAAAGTGTAGAAAAAAAAAACTGGATACATATTGGGTTTTTTATTCTGTTTTCTTAATGAATTAATGTGAATCTCTTTGGGTTTTTTTTGTAATGAAATAAAATGAGTCTAAAGCTAAAGAAAGGGATTAATGTGGTGTCTTGAAATGTAAAGGATCAAGGTGATAGGTAGACGTGAAATGAAAGTGAAAATGAAGTTGAATATGTGCAGAAAATAGATGATGAATGCACATATATGTGTATTTTCTGTTATTAGTGTTTATGATCAATCATGGGCTATAATTTGGTTATGGATGATGTTGAGTTGAAAGGGAGTTAGAATAATGAATAAATGATGAGCATTGAACTATAAATGATAGATTAAGCATGAGGAATTGAATGTTGTAAGTAAAGAGTTAAAAAAAAGTTTTTTCATCTGAAACTTCCATGAGTTTTCTGTACTGATATAGAGCGTTTTTGACAAAGTTATCTTCATGTAAGTTGTAGATCTTTCTTTAAGCTTTCCGTTGATATAAAGTATGTAATTTTTGGAGTTTTGGATCGAAAGTTGAGTTTGTGGGTTCTATCGTGGTTGGAACAGTCTGTAGTGTTTTTAGCATAACTTGCAGAATATCGAACCACATTGCATGAAATTGGTTTCATTTGGAATTTAATACATATAGGAATAATTGTTTAGAAGAAAGTTTGGCCTAAATGCTTCGTTTTCATTGTCGAAATGATCAGGTAAAGGTGACCCGAAATTCGGTTTTGGGAAGAGCTGGAAAAAAAATGGAAGAGAGGAAGAAGATGCAATTTGTAGTTGAGTGGAAGTCGCCCGCGGGTGACATTTCTTGGTAGATTGGGAAGTCACCCTGGTGCTTAAGCACGAGGGTGACATTGCTGAAATTGGTTGGGAAAGCATCGTCGTGCTTGACTTTGCTGGTTTGACCAAAGAGCTTACTCACCCTAAACAGCCTTCCTTCTTTTGACCATAACTTCTTCTCTAGACTTTAAAATGATTTGATTCTTGAACCAATAGATTCCTAACACATTTTTCTATACCCTAATAAAATTTTGTAGCATTCGGAATCGAATTGACAAAGATTGATCAAACCAAAGTATGGAATTTGTTGGAACAGTGAAATGAGATTTTCTTCCTGAACACCCTTTAGTATTTTGATTATATATAGATCTATAGGATTCCAAATGAAATGATTTTTAATTTGGAGTAAACTGGAGATATAGGCTTACAATATTTCTCAAGAAGTATAATTTTGATTCTTTATATAAGATACTTAATTTCTGGATGGAAGTTGTACATAGTACACTGTTTTTGAATGTGAACAACCGAATAATGTTTGAGGTATATCTTCCAAATTACTAATCCAAATTGAGTGATTTTGGTGTTAATAGAAACATAAGACATAGAGGAACACTTTTCTAGAAGAGATTATGGCCAAATTACCTTATTTTCACTTTCTGATTGGACGTGAACAGTAGACCCGAAAGGGGGGTCATGGAAAAATCTAAAGTGATTCAATAAGAAATGACTTGTGATTTTAACGGTTTTAGTGAGGCATAAACCTAAGTATAGATTATACTTAGATGAGTTTTGATATAAGAATGATTTTGTGATGAAATTAAAGGAAAGATACCTGGGATTGTCATTGAGCATGCATTATCCATTACACATACACATGTGTGAAAAATTGAATGTTTATGCGATTGCGCAATTAATAATGTGTGTGCAATATGTGTTTTGCATAATGACGATACAGGATAGAACGTTTCCACCTAGATGTTTCCGAATCATAGAAGTTAATGCTAATCTGAAGCGTACTGTGAGTAGACCTAGATGGTCTCATTTCATTGTTTATTTTGTTTTGAATTTTGTATTAATCGACTACTGAATATCTGCATAAATGTGATTAATTCTATTGGTTTTCAGACAGGAGGTCCGATGATTGTGATGTTTGGTTGAGATATTGGAGTGCTGCTTGTATGTGAATGAGATGAACTAAGTGTACATAATTCGATTGTTAAATATGTTCTGAAGGTGCATTTGCATGTAAGTGAAAATATGTTGAATGTCGGACTAAGGCCTAATGATATAGGAATGTGATTGAATGAGATCATGCAAATGTGATTGATGCATTTCATTTCATAAATGCACGAAACTTAATGGCAGTTGTGACCAGAGTAGCCACTGATCAGAGCTTAAAGCTCAACAAATGAAAAAGAGCCTCGAGCTCAAAAGTGATTTAGAGCCTCAAACTCAACGTCTAACGAGCCCTCTATAGGACAGTTATCAATGAGCCCTATATGGGACAGTTATCAATGAGCCCTATATGGGACAATTTATGTTGGCCCTCGAATTTTATTTATTTATTTATTTTTGATAAATAAGCATGATTAGTTTTATTTTGGGGTCTTGCTATATTATTTTATCTTGGAGTTAATTAGCATGTTAATGTG